>CM057002.1:108300256-108872911 GCA_029891345.1 Dryococelus australis | reverse complement strand
TAAATTTTGAGTCTACGTTTTTTTGCAATGGCTTTAAATTTGTATTTTAAAATTTTAGTAAAACATGCTGAAAGGCAGCTACGAATTGCACGCGGGGCATTTCAATAACAGGCAAAGGGTTACTGTGAATGGAAATAGCACATTCATGCAACATAAGCACATGACAAAATCACTGGCTACAATTCCCTTTTTTCAAAATAAGGGCCTTTTTTGATTATGTTCCGTGTCCATATCAGTACTTGGGTTCCTCTCAGTGTATCAATATTTACTTTGAAAAATTTTTTAAATTAATTTAGTTTTCAACGCCCCTTATTTTTTTTTTTTAAATTATTTAACGTCCCTTTGGGGTGGAATAATTAAGATATATTTGAAACATTAATAACGGTTTGTGATGCTGCCGATTATTTGTAGGTATATGGTAATAATTTTAATCGTCCAATTTCATGACGAAAGAGAATTTTTCAGGAAAAATGCACCCGATTTTTGGAACCCTTACTTCGGGGACTGAAAAAAGTTTTCACATTAGTAAAGACACAGATTAGTTTATTTAAATTTGGAAACAAATTTTTTTTCAGCACTGTAAGTTCAGGGGGTCTCAAAAACGGGAACCACATACAGAAATTAAATTAGTATGAAATCTTCGCTTCAGTAAACCCATGTTGATCATCGTACTTTATTTCTTCCCAGATATTCTGTGTAGATTCTTAGCAATACGGCAGATAAATGTTCCTTTCTTTTGTGGCAGTCGAGAATATGTTTTGAGTAGAGCCAGAGAATAAATCTCTAATATGTTAATAATTTATAATTTATGGAAACTGATTACTTACCTGACTGGAAATGGCTGGTTTTTTAAAGTGCTTTCCTTGAAAACATACGCCCATGAAGCCATGCGAATGTCTGTCTGGATGTATGACCTTCCCTAAAAACAATTTTGTACACTTTAACTGAATTTCGCCTAACTCGGTACTGACTTTTATAGCTTTTGACTACATGGAGTGGACATTTACAAAATGGCGACAATTTAAAATTAAAGTTCTATGTCATATCTCGGGAACCATTTTAACCGATTTAAACCTAATCTGATATCGTTGAAAGTGCATCTTTTAAGAAGTGGATATAGGGAGTTATATATTTTATTGTATTGTTACCTTTTTGGAAGATAGCCCTTCATGAAAAATAAAGCTTTTATTATATTACGGAAACTACTTCAACAATTTCTGCAAAAAATGGCTTGGAAGTAGTGTTTACAATAATTCATTTAAACGTATGTGATTTTAAAAATCGTAATGCAGTTCGTTTCAAAATAGCAGTAATATAAACACTTTAGTTTCGCTTGTTTATCCACCATTCCGGTTGACTATAGTCAACCTAAGTTTATATGCTAAAAATTTCTGGTACAAGCAGTATATTTCTCATACACATTATCTTATGTTCGACATTTTGAGAGATAGCCCCACATCAATTAATACAGTTATTTTTCATATTTTGGGAAAGAGCCAACCGATTGCTACCAAAGTTGGAAGGCCATGCGAACTTATATGTATTTTAAGAGAGACATACACTTTCATACAATTCTTTAAATAAACGTTTTAGAATAAAATGTTATACAAATATCTACTAAATAACGTCACAAATTTCAAACTAACTCTGCATGCTAGCAGTATTTATGCAAACATCAAATGAGATAGTACATAATCTCTTTTGTCCACTATTTTAAAGCAGTGCACAAAATGAATAATTTATATTTTGTGTCCCTCATCGGGAAACATTTAAATGATTCCCCCAAATTCAGGCAAAAACTTCACTTCTGTTTTTCACGTAAATTTATATGAGTTAAGTAGGGAGAGACATATTTTGAAAGTAATGTCCAGTTAAATGTTTTAGTTTAGTGCGCCATATGTCCCATACAATAGCAACCGAACTTTATACGTTCGCAGTAGTGTGGAAATATTTAGAATGTGCTAATGCATAACTTTTTTTGTATATTACTGACGAAAATTGCAGCACATGAGAAAACAGTTCCTTTATGCCATGTATCGGGAAAAATCAACTGTTCCCCTTGATTCGAGGTGCAGGTAAACCGCATTGGTGAAATGAGGCGGGACCTCGTCCTGCAGAAACCACATCGCCTCACGACCTTCTAAAGGAACTTCCGCCAAGCATTCCGCTAACACGTCCTGAAGGAACTGCAGATATGTAGCTCCTCCAAGACTGCGACCGTGCGGTACTGAGTCATGTTTAAAGACTGTTCACGATAAAGTAGCACTTTTGAAAACCCTGCTTGAGATCTACTTGTATGCACGATGTGTATTATTTCACCGTATGTAAAATTAACACTTTACATGGGCCTCATCACTTCATTAGTGCGTCGTTAAGTAAAACTATTAATTAATTGAAAAAGTAAATGTTTCATAAATCTGCTTTTTTTACACTTCAGATATCGATACTTTAAAAAGTACAAAACGAAATAAATAATTTAATTTGTTACAAATGGTAACCAAACACTTTTAATTTGACGTTAAGATATTAAACTATTTTCCATCCATTGTTACCAACTTTATGGACGTATGCACCCAGTGCGCCCGTTAAAATATTATGCAGGCAGGAGCAAAGGCAAAGTGCTCAATTTATCTTGAACAGCCTTTATCAGGCACGCACAACTGCTCACAGGCTGGTTTACAAAGCATTTGGACAAGGTTCAAATCGCATACCCGGCCCTGCACATTGCCACAGCCATTAGCAGGGTATCTATGGAGATTAGACTATCGATTCCTGATTAATATGCTCTAATTATACTTATCTACAACACTCTGGTGTTATTATTATTTGTTCATATATACATATTATATACATATATATAATTATATATATATATAATATATAATATATCAGATTTGTTAAAATAAAGAAATAGCTATCGTTTATATATTTTACCTTAAGGTTTTTTTTTTGCAATATAGCATTAAATTTGCAATTATAAAAATTATAAGACGTTGAAAGTGAGGGATGTAAACCACAATTTACATTATACATGTTCCATAGCTTTCATTGTTTTATGATGGTATATGCCATAATATTTTGATATTTTACATAACTGTTAGTAGTGGCAAAAAATAGTGTACAACACAGGATGGTGAGTAAACTCGGGCGTGGTTTAGGTGCTCCTCTTAAAATAGATTTGCTTATCTCATAAATTCAATTTTGGTGCAATCGAAACCTCCATTACATGCTGTCATACAAGACAAAATAAACGTATATAGTCCAGAAGCGAACATGCATACAAGTATCAGAAATTTATAGTAACAACTCGTGTACATCGTATACAATATACCAACGCATCACTAGGAACAAAAACTGCCTGGGTGCCCATTTAAGTTCTGTCGCCTTTTATTAAATTTAAAGAGAAGCTTGTGAATTAGATTCGCATTTCTAATAAATGTTCTTTGATGTCAGTGTGCGGTAGGAAAATGAATGTTCAATTCAACGCTGGGTTATATATTGCATGATTATAATATAATTGATCATTATTTCCCTTTATAAGCACACGCTAATCAGTGTTTCTATGATAATGTTTCAGAATTGGGAAGGTTCAAATGAACGAACGCACAGTTATTAGCCTAATTGTGTTGGAACAGCTTTGATGAAAATCACCTCCGAAGACCACCTCAAGCAGGGGAAACGGGGAATTTGCCTCATGCGCTGCGCTTCTAGATACGATTTGTCGTAAAACATTCGGTCACGAAGGAAAAGGGAAACTGCGTTTAGAACGCTCGATGGGATGAAATATGCCATCCCAGATTTTAAAATTTTTATAGAAATTGTCTTATTTTCTCTTTGTATTTTCGGAATACATAAACTAAAAATTGATTTTTTTTTTCGAATTTAATCGGATGTGATCTTCTGGAAATTTAAGTACTATAATGTGATTTAGTTTTTTTAAAATACGATAAAAATTTTTTGTACATTATGGAACATTTCAAAATTGATGTAGGGATTATACACATGGGCGGGGTCTCACTCTCTAGGTTTTTCCATGGACATTCACGTGCTGAAGTGATTAACATACGTGCTGAAAAAAATTTAATATTAATAACACTTGAGTGTCAATATTCATTTGTTGACACGCTCACAATGCTATATATATATTATATATTTATATAGTATATATATATATTATATATATATATATATATATTTATATAATAATATACACATTTATTAATCTCTCCAAATTGGCTATATAATAAGCACATCTTAATAAATACTTCCGTACTAAGCTGGATGGCCTTAAAATATCTAAATAATCAACAGTAACTTACGAAACTGTGTTCTAAGTATTACTTAATATATTGAATGAAAATGGATATAATACAGACATATTTCTGAAAGAACTGATATATCGTGCACTTGTTAAGCGTCTTAGTTTACACAACGAAAGAAAAAATCAGCAGGTTCCACCGAGATTGAACTCGGATCGCTGGATTCAGAGTCCAGAGTGCTAACCATTACACCATGGAACCACATATGAGAATTAATGTATCTCTCAACTGTTACAAGTTTCCAGTTATCTGTCATTCGAACAGTGAGTTTATCAGCTATGAACCTTTGTGTAGATAATTGAAACACACTGTCTTACAACTTAGACTAGATAATTAATAACTGTGTATTTGACATGTATAAATTAGTGTTGTTGATATTCTAGAGGTCCCTTTGTTTTTCTTTTATGAAAAAATGGGAAGGTGTGTAAGAAGACAGGTGAAAATAAGGTTTGCCGTGTTGGATAATAACTTACCGAAAATAATGATTTACTTTGTAATAAATTATTTTATGTAACTTTCTAGCGTAATTCGTTACAAATTTTACCAATGTAACTTGAAACTAAACAAACGTACTGTTAGGACGAGCTATAGAAAAGTCACAATTTCGTTATTTTTCATTTGAGTAGTTAAATCTCAAAAATTGCAGCGAGAGTAGATAAAAAATAAGGGAAACTTCGTTATTCACGGCGGAAAGAGTTAAGAGGTGCACGTTTCACGTTGGTCCACATTTTAAGAATGAGTTCTTTTACAGTATAATCGAGTCGAGGTATCTCCAAACTGTTTGAATCAAACATTAGACAAATAAAACAATGTAAGACGTATTTTGTGATTTTATTACATATATCCCAAACTTAATTTTTTTGCACTTATATTTAATAAATGTGTCATATTTTTTGTTAAATTGAAAATTTCAATATAGCTTATTTAATAAAATTGTAATACTTAATTTACAATAAATACTTACAAAATAACAGCGAAAAAAGTGTGTTGGTAATGTCTAATAAGAAATACTTCTAACACAAAATAAAATCAAAGAGAGTGCACACGAATCGGTGAGTTGTAAGCCAACTTTGGAGTAATTTTCTATACTTGGTTAAGTTTGTTTGCATGAGGTGGAGCAATAGCCTGAAAGTAGAACTTTAACAGGCTTCAGAAAAGCTGGGAGTTACCATGAATGAACTATACCTGCTACGCTTCCAGTATCTCTGCGCTGGCAGGAGAGACTGTGACTCCGAGCTCCAAGTATTGCGTTTGTTGGGCAGAGCCCTTCATTCCATGAACCCAGGCTCTAATGGCTGAAAGCTGGGGCTTCTTTCAATTTATTATTGGATGCTCGTTTATTAGTGGAGCACCCCATCGCTGATGACAGTGACCTAGACTGAAAGGGATGGTCACATACCCACCATCACCACACTCCCGTGGAGTGTTGGTGGGTTGCGGTATGCATGGTCATGGATCCGCGAGCAGGATAATCCGTTATCATTATTGAATAGGGTATATTGTCATCGCTATTATATAGATAACAGTGATGACGTAGCCGTGGGAAAGATAAGTCAGTGAAGCCTGTAGCCTCTGGTAATCCCAGGAAACTCATACCTCATTGTGGTACTGCTGCTTGACTCACATGGATGTTGTCAGCAAACGTGTGAAACTCCCGGAAGATCCGTAATAGCCATGTATTACTAAAAGGTAGTCTATGCCTTCCAGGTCTGAGCTTCAATCACGGGCAATCGTGATGGCGTTGACCTGATGGCAGGCCATTGTTATGATTATTAGTTTTTAACTCCTCACATGAAGATTCATAACTTAGATGGATCTTGTGATGGTAGAGGAAGTGGAGTAAATCAATATAAGGAACATATAGGTTACAATACAGTTATATAATTAAACATACGGGCATTAATAAAATACTATATGGCCGGGGGGCATTGTTAATTTGACTACATCGCTACCTTATTGAAAGCCACGTTAGTATATGGTACATGTCGCATCTTGAGAAGTAGCCAAAGGCTAATGAAATATGCCGATTTAGGGCGGTCGGCACAGCAGGCTTCTTGGGACGTCCTATCTCGGCCGGCATCACATAGAGAATGACGCCTTCCACCACCCTGCATTTCTCTCATATCGGCGTGGCATAACGCAACATGGCATGATTCCCTGGCTGGTAGAGGGTATTCCTGCTTACCGGAGTTTTATCATGACTAAGAAGGAGGATCTCGGGATGACCTCGCCACCTGTTTAGCCTGTATGTCACAATGGAAGATTCCTTGTGATTCAATACAAGTAGCATGCTTGTATGGATGGTTCTTTGGATTATTTGACTATCTGCTGGCCGTTCACATGTACGGTTTGTAACTTGTAGCGTGTAATTTTCGATGGAATGTTCCGTACAAGATTGAAAATTTAGCCAATATGAAATAGGGATGAAGATAAATTTTTATTTTGTTTTGATATGATAAAGAGTATAAGACTGTTAAATACGAATATGTTAACTGATTCTAAAGAAGAATTGCGTGAAAATTGTGGTAAACCTTTGTGTTTATTTAACACAAAAGTTCTGGTCGTAAACCTAAAACAATTATGCTCTGTTCATAATGTCATAATGCCGAAGTCGTAAGTGAGGATTGTTCCTCAAACACAGTTGCAAAAGTAAAATCTTGAGAAATGCTTTTGCCTTTTCTTATTGGACAGGATATTCCAAAGAATCTTTCATCTCTGCTTGCATGCAAGCCCTGTAAGCAGGTCTCGAGCAATCTTCCACCCGCCCTTCCTTAACTGGGTGAGTCTGGGGTGCGGCTCTGATAGGGCTTATATCCGGTTACCAACTACGACCTTCAGAGTCCGCTAGGTCAGGTGATGCTTGACTCGTGCTCGTTGTGAATGAAAATTCGCAAAGATCATGGATAGTGTGTTTCCCCCCGGAAGGAAAATATACTCATACGGATAGAGGCGTTATCCCGAGTGCGGCAGGTCGCCAAATGGAAAATGTTCAATAGAAGAAAATAAAGTCTCCCGTGGAATATAGTGATGGGTAAGAGGTACCAAGAGTTGGCAGTATATATTTAGTGCCTCAGCTGTGTTCTATTAACTCACTGTGCATAGTTATTAGCAGGTACTTTTCAAATGCTAAAATCTACATAAATATTACGCCCTAAATCTGAATTCGTTAAATCTGTACAAATCAGCGTATTTCACTGCAGACCTGTCGAAAACTGCTCCACTTGAATAATTACAATTCCACTGATCATTTTAGTTTCTGGTATAGTTACAGGGATAACATTGACTATTATCAACAGTTGGTATAAGTTTTGGTAAGTTTGTTTACTGTTGTATTCTGAGAACTATGTCAGCCAGTGTCGTTCCCCTGTTTTACATTACAGAAGACGCATCTCAGCTTGAAGCTCTTAGTGCACTGTGGCAAAATTTGTTACTCAAGATCTGGAAATCATTTTCAGTGGAAGCAAGTGTCAGATTTCTTCCAGCAGCAGAAATATATTTTTTAGTTCTTGAGGAAATCTGGTACTTAAACATTGGAGGAGAGGCAACCATACCTTTGAAAATAATAAACTCTACATGAATCCTATTTTTATTGATTTAAAGAAAACAACGCTTTCTGAATGTTCATCTTCTCTACATGACTGGTGTCACTAAGTGTTACACCATGAACCCTGTAATTCAATTCGTAATATGTCACCCCATTCCTCAACTCTATTGAAGATCTCATAATATCTTGACTCTTCATTTCTCAACTTTCTCCAAAGATGAGGCAGGTTTCTAAACTTGTTCCATTTGCATACACAGATCAATAGTAGACGACTGTATGGATTTGCTCCTCTTCAAAAGATCAATAAAATTTGATGCATGATTGCTAAACTCAGCATGAAGTTCAAAGTCTTCATTTGACTATATATACCTTTTCAGTAGTTCTAGCATTGCTCTAAATAGCTCCATCCAATGTTGTCTCAATATCCTTCTACATAGACTCATAGTTGACTTAAATAGCTAAAACAGCTTCAGCTCTGCAAACCATCTCGTGGGCTGCACTGTCTTCGCAATATCTTCAAACACATCATGTTCTTTGGGACTTCCTTCAAGAAACGCATGAATACACTGAATTATACCAATAATAATAATATTATGTGGTATTTACAAGTCACTTACAAGGCCAGGTTAAGCAGTGAACATGGATGTGTAGACACATGATGGAGAAATTTTTCATTACATATTTTCCTATCATCCAGAAAATCTCACCTGCCATCGTGGATGCAAGATGAAAACAAACAGCAGGAACATAATTTGATTAACGTCTCATGGTTTTGACAATGTTGTCAAATACAATAAAGATGGTTTTGGCATCAGAAGTTTTCAGGCGCTGAAATATAACGAACTTGTCTACTGGCTCAGAAAGTTTCTGTTTTCTGATGTTGGAACAGAATACCTTAAGAAGATAGCCATTTGCTGATGATGTCTGCCGTCAATTGTTTCTCTACAATAATGGATAAAGGCTGTCACTAAATTTCGTCCACAATTATTTGCAGCATCAAATTGCTCGCTTGTATAATTACAATTATTAGGCAATTATTTAAATGCTGCCTCATAATTTGATCACATCTGTAAAACAAAGAAACTATTCGACAAAATAACATTTTGTATTCACTGTCCTCTGATACATTCTGACCTTTCAAAGGCCTTCCTCCACTTACCAGTACATTGATACTATCACCATCCCGGTCATGGATTCATTGTTTTCCTGTCTGAGCATTTATTATTGTTTAAGCTGGGCGTCTTTTCCTGAATCTAAAGTAACTCCAATAAACTCTTAAAAATATGTACCAGCTATCTTCACTTGACTAATAACAATGTGAAGACTGGTGGCTTCAGAATGTTTTCATTTTAACTATTCCACATTCGGAAATCAGTTATTTTGATTGCGTAATGAAAATTTTTTCCAGTGTGTGTGTACGTTCATTTCGGACAAAGAATCCACAAGGGAAAGAGAAAGTTGCATCATTTCCGATACTGTATTCCAGCCACTTGTAACTAGCAAACAATTGAAGACGAAAAGTCTTTCGATGTCCCTGTTGTTTTTTTTTTATCAGGGTAAAACTGTAAGTGCGGTTGAAATGGGTGGTGACTTATTCTTTGCATCCATTCCAGTCCGCCGTTCGGTGTTCCATGACATCAGCAACTAAAATAAATGTGCTTATTCACTTCGAACAGAGGCTGTGACGTTTCGCTAAATTCTACTTTATGCCAATTCAAAGATATGCCGATAATTACCGTTTCACTATTAACTGCAGATGTGAGGAAATAATTACAGTATTGTTTCTTGTGAGATAAAAACCAAAATTATTTATGATGCCATTGAGTTTCATTGAATAAATATACACTGAAAAAATATTCTGTGGTGGCAACAAAACAGTTTTTTTTTTGTGTTTTCCTTGCCAAAATATTTTGTGTCCGCTACAAAGCATACTTTTTTCAATGTAAGAGGGTGTGCTGAAACCTAGGCGTATTCCCATATATGTTTTAAAAAGTGTAAAGTTCCAGAAAATAAGCTTACAATCCGCCTGGTAAGGGAAAAGTAAATAACATTCAAGTTCTTGCACATTTTAATGGGAGCTATTGTCGCCTACTTAGGAAAGAAACGAGCGTAGATCAGTTCACACACCAATAATAAATTTGCTTAATTCACTCAGGTTGAATGACTTCGAGAATATTCCGTACCTTGGAATAACGTAAGCTAAACAACAAACTCAATTCAAATATACGATCATTTTAAATACAACCATACAGGAGAATAACATAATATGTCTGTGCAGAAGAAAGACAAATTTTCTGATCGTCGGCGATGTAAGCAGTTTGATCACACTCGCAGATGTGTGTAATTGGGAAATAGTGATAATATCATACAGGATAACATAATGAAGACTCAGTTGAAGAAAGAGTTTAAATATGGAAGCTTTCCTGCGCCAGTTAACGATCGAAGCTACGATCTCATGAGCTTGTGAATGACGGTAGGTCTAAGAAATGTTTCTTTGTAAAGTAAATGAGAATAATAGAAAGCATATAACTAAACGTAGTAAAACATTGAGATCTCAAAGTAATATAAATATTTATAGCAGAAATCTACTTTACTGCCGTGCAATGCCTTTATCCTATAAATCCAGAAAAGTTTTTTGGGTGGGGGTGGGGGTTATTTTATAATCTAACAAATCATTACTGACTTCGTATTACTAACAGTGAATATATATAACATATACATGTGTTATTAGCCTAGGAAATTTAATTAACTTTTATAAAATCTGCTGACAGCTACTGCTGAGTTCCAAAGGGGAATGCATGGACATCAAATATCGCATTGACAAAGTAAACTAAGAAATATTGGCATAAAGTACATCAACACTTAAAACGTTTCAAATCTTGTAAAATTCACTACAATCTAAATCATTTAAAAGTTTCTTTTTAAGAGAATTTAAACATCAATATGCAATTATTTATAAACAACTACATTCACAAGACAAAACTGTGTTATATGAAACCTATGTTGCAATATGTAGCAGGAACTTCGCTATCAGCTTCGGACTCTTAACATACAGATCTGAGCTAGTTTGTCTCGTACAAAGCCAAAAAGGATAATTTAAGACAGATATTACTCAAACTTATAATCTTGAAACGAAATAAGAGGTGGGTAAATATCTACGCACACATTAAATAGCACACTCAGTGCATTTATGCAATCAGGAAGCATTCTATATTAAGCAGACAAATGCAATAATAACTTTCCAGATAACAAACTACAAAGAATCTATCTACATGGAATTTAGTAAACAATTCGATTCCCGAAATCAATTAAAACCATAATTCTATAGTCAAAATTACTTTCATTAAAGCCCTTTCATTAAAACAGGTACTAACCAGTCAGTTCTAGAATGCACTGAGTGATATTAAAGAGAAGTATAATTGACATAAATAACTCATACGTTTATGGTCATAACAGTTTTAACGAGTTAACATTATTTCTGACCAAAATTGATTAGTTCAAGTTTTTTTTTTGCAAGTTCGACATATTATTATATGTAAGGTTATATCAGGTTGTGATAGTTAGGAGAGGTTAAAGTTAAGTCAACCAATTTCATATGTGGTTACTTTTTCCCGTAACGCAAGACTGTGCGATCATAAGAACAGTGGCGTAGCGTGGGTGTCAGCCGCCCGGGGCGGAAGAAAATTTTGCCGCCTCTTATTAAGGTATTTCAATTTAAAAGACTATAATATACAGTAATTCTAAAGAACTTTTGGCAAGAACAGTCATCATTATTGTGTATTGTACAGGTTACAAATAAAAAAGTCATATATATGTATTTTACAATATAATAATCACATTTATTACAAAAATTCTTACACGTATGCCACTTACATTGATATAACAGGTATAGAACACTTATGATTATACCTTGACGATCGACAAGATTAAGTTATTAGCGAATTGAATATAAAACGCAAATCGACTTCCAATTAGAACTAGAACGATACTGTTATATATTTATATTTTTATTAAAAAATAATATACTTGTTAGAATTAAAAACAAAACTTCTGTCTTTAACTAAAACTTTATTCGTCTACTTTTTTTAAGAGCAAAGTCTTTTATTGCACTATCAATGTCTATAGCATCACACACCTCTTGCTCAATAGACAAGATAGCCAGATTGGTTAGCCTTAAAGTACTCATTGTTGATCTTAAATAATTTTTGATCAATTTCAATTTTGAAAAACTTCTCTCACAGCTGGCATTGCTTATGGCAATTGTGAAGAATATTCGGAGCATTATTATAATATTGGGCAGAGTATCTTCCAGCTTGGATTTCACAATAAATTTTAATAATTCAAGTGAGTCCACATTTAATTTATTTATTTTCGTTGCCTGTGGCAGCAATGAAGTCCGCAGTCGAAGTCGTTCCAGCTTGAAGTCCTGCTCGGTCAATTTCGGCAGATGCGTAGTCTAGATTACATTAGTGTCGTCCGAATCTAGTAATATAGCCGGCGTTAGATAAGCAAACTTATCCGCCAAATTCTGTAGCTGCTGAAAACGCTCACGAATTTCTACAATGATTCTATCTAACGAAGAAAACAGCTTCCGTCTCAACTCATTTTCACAAGGCAAGTTAGCATCTCTGTTCCGTCATCAAAAATGTTCCTTCTTGTCATGCGCCTCTGAGGTTCCATGGAAATGCCAAGTTCTTCACACATATTTTTTGCATAACTTTCAGCGTCATCTGCCCATTCTTCTCGTTTCTCTATCACTACCATCTGCAAAGCATTTACTTTCTGAGCGCACAGTCTTATGTCAAGTCCCTTTGTTTGTAAATATTTTTGTGCATCATTCACTTCATGTAGCACCGGTTGCCAGAGGCCCGAGAAACAAAGAAAGGAAAATGACTGCATCGTAACTAGCAAAGTTCCTGCATCTGTTCTTGTGTTTAAGCTTTCCCTGTCTCTGTCAGTTTTTCCATAGTGACGAGAATGTCTTTGTAATGATGCCATGTCATTTTTACGGCATCGCCTCTTGCACTCCACCGCGTGTCTTGAACCGTTTTTAAAACTTTTGCCTGTAGCTGCTATCAGAACTTCCCAACGATGTGTGGTCATGAAAAAAAATGAATAGCAACGTTCTAATGTGCCAGAAAGTTACTGAACTCGCCTCAACTGAGGCAGCGTGTAAACAAACCAGGTTTAACGAATGATTTGAGCAAGGTACGAATTCAACTTTGGGATTTATTTCTTTAATTCTTTGCTGAACTCCTGAATGCCTTCCAACCATAACAGCAGCATTATCATATGCTTGGCCTCTACAGTTGCTTATATGAGCCATCATCTTAAGCTTGCTCAAAATCATCTTTGAAATTCCTTCAGCAGTTTTATCTTTTGTTTCAATGAAATCTATAAAAGATTCCACTACTTGAACTTCCTGATTTTCAATCATTACGTATCTTAATACCTGGCTTGTTTTGATCTTTATGAGAAATGTTCTGGAGTGCTGTCGAATATAATCGAATAATACTTAGCCTCTTTTATTTGTCCGATGATATGTTGGCGAACTTTATTTCCCAAAATTGCAATAAATTCGTTTTGGATTTCTGGTGACATATACGTGATTGAAATTTTGCCACACATTTTAGATCTTACAAGATGTTCACGAAGTACAGGATCGTACTTTGCAATTAAATGCACCAATTCAAAAAGTTTCCTCTATTAATACTGGTGTCGTTTTCTGTATGGCCACGTAAAGCCAAATTATGTTTGGCAAGGAATTTTATAATATCAAACATTCTGATAAGAATTTCTTGCCATTTTTTTGTTTCCTTTGCCACTAAGTTTTGCTCTTTCTTGTCAATAGTCTGTCCTTTTTGAAGTCTGCTCTCCAACTCCTTCCATTTGCAATAATTTTGGTTGTGTAGTGCACTTGATTCGTGACTTGAAAACTTAGGATTTAATTTCCACCAAGTATTAAATCCATCAGATGAGCAAAACTTTGAGCCATTCGGTATGTTTTAGTTCTCAAATAAACGAAAAGAAAAGCAAAATAATGATGCTTTGGAAGGAGAATAAGCCATCCAAGTACGTAAAACTTTTTCGCCATTAGTCAATGTGCGTAAAACCATTCCTGGGTAAGCCGTCTTGTCTCTCCTTTTGATGTTAAAGAGCACGAATCTGAACGTGTTACTGTTGACGCTTCGGCGAAGTTAGTATTAACTTCCTGGCCTTGCTGAATGAGATGCAATCGCATATTTTCATCTTGTGTTCAGGCCATTTTTCAATATCGTCCAAGTTTTGGTATTGAATAGCAGACAATGCCGATGCTGTATCAGTCTCTGTTTCTAAACTATCGAAATCCATGTCTAGACATACAGATGCAGACTCTAATTGAGTAGATGTTGTTGGAATTTGATCTTCAGGAACAATGTCAACATTTCTAAAGGTACCAGATCAACAGTGTCAAGTTCTTGTATTTTTTTAGCTTGTTCTGGGTTTGAAGGCCCAGTTGTCTTTGATGAATTTAAGCCCAACGTGGAATTTGACGTCTCAGGAACAGGACTTTTCAAGTATTTAAGTAAAGCCCCTTCATTTTTTCTAATATTTTCCAACTTAGCTCTTCTTTTATTACGGTAAGATGCCCCACTTTCTTTTACTCTTTTCATTTTTGATGCTAAAACAAAAAAATAATAATTATTGACACTTATATATAATAAATAATAAAAGTACAAGTTGGAGTCGTAAACGAAACTATCGTAGAACATTTCAAAATAATTCTAATATAATTAAAAAATATAACTTACTTTACTGAAATTTACTTGTTCTGATTTTTTTAATTATTTTAATAAATTAAAGCTTAAACAACATAGCAGATAGTCAAACATACAATTACATAAATAAAAACGTAAATAAAATATTTAATACTCACATAGTTGAATGTATACGTACACGAACAATACAATTGTCAACAAAGTTCAATAATTGAACAATCACAACATGTACTTATGAGCACTGAAATCACAGTTTGGAAAGCGTATACATATATACGATACAATTAAGTTAATGTGAATTGGACAACTGACGATCCATCAATCAAACTTTCTTTGAATTGTCAAAGCATCACTCACGGACTTCCCTGAAGGGACTTACCCGTACTGTAACATAATTTGCACGTGTTATTATACAATATTGAACACTATTCTTTATATGATAGAAGTCATTCTCGCTGAATATTAGTCATAAACAATCCAAGCACAAATAAAATTCGGGGAATCCCTGCAAGTCAGTACAGACGGTGTTGCCAATGGCTACAATGAGCAAGATGTCATTATTATACATTCATTTAAAGAAAGGGGATTCCCAGATTTCGTCACAGAATAAGTAATGAAAAATTCCGTGCTCATTTCAATCGGTCCGAATAGTATTTGCGACAAAAATATGAAATGGTTCAAATATTTTCAAGATATTATTATTATTTATTGTGAAATTTTGCCGCCCCTAAAAGTGCCGCCCGTGCCGCCACCACTACGCTACGCCACTGCATAAGAAAAAGTACAGTTGAGCCTAATTTTAACTAGTTATAAAATACTTGAAAACTAAAACTATCTAACAAGCATGGTGAATACCAGTATTGACTTAATTAATAATATTTCTTAGAAAAGGACTATGAAGAAACTGGCTTTTGCTTAGTTCATGTTATTACTGTTTTATTCTATATTAAAATGATAGAATTAGTTTTTATAGAGAAGTACGTGCTCAGTTGTATCATCTCAAGTGACTGTATTTCTACTCGAGATGAGAACTTAACACTGTAATATGGCACAATTGCACTTTAAAATTCATTCTTACATGTCCGAAGGAAAAGGGCAAATAATGTAATGTAGTTAACAAAGTCACTTTAAAAACTATAATACTAGAATAAAAACTGCCTGCAAGCATTTGGACTGCAAACGTTCGTTTGTGATTAGTATCATATCGTGCGAATTTCTGTAAACAATTTAAAAAAAAAATTTGAAAGGACTGTTATACTTCAGAATGGAACGTTATTGAAATGTGTCGAAACGTATTTAGAAAATGAAATATCGTGATATATATTGTAACATCTGGAAATATGTAAATATTTTTGTGTATTTGTTTTGTTAATTTTAGATAGCATAATCTGGTAATTTATTGAAATTCTTTATGCATTTCAAGTTATTATAGCGAGGTGTGTAAATATGATAATCAGGATGGTCTCTATATGCTGGCGAAACTTTTATGTTTCCCATTTTAGTTGTTGTTGACGCAGAACGTTTGCGTTCATCTCTATGAACTTGTAAATGTATTGCAAATGTATAGAGGCGAAACTTCTAATGACAAATATCGTTTCTGATCAGCTGTTGTTTTTATATTGTTAGGAATATTATTATTCGTCTTCAGAAGTACTAAAGAATGTTGAGGAGTTGGCCAAACTGATATTGAAATGTTAATAAAATAATTGTTTTTGTTTTTTTTTTTCGTTCTGTTGTCAGTTCCCTGATTTATAGCTGTGATGGTAACGATATAATTTGTCGATATTAAAATAGACAGTATAATATTTCATAAAGGAACGTGAAGAAATGACTTCAATCCAGGAACTGATGATGACCCGATAAATGACGATGTATGCCACGGCTAGGGATCCATCGCTGAATCTCGAATGTAACGGCATACCAACACTTGGAGCCACTGCGGAAGTCCAGGGACCAGTGTTCCAGCAGAGAACTAGAGTGATCAACGACCACTGAAGGAGGATCATCGTCTTCCCTAGGCGGGATTCCATACAAGGTTCTACATGGCTGTATATCTAATAAGGGCAAACGAAAGTTAATTTTATAATTTTCTGAAAATGAACACCTTTTCTTTCCTCTCGCGAATATTATTTTTAATCTAATCTTCAACAAGTCGTGTAGTCTCTTAATTGTTATTTTAGTAAAAATTATGCTTTTGAATGTGGCTTGGATTGTATACATATGCCACTTTGTTCTATGAATATTTGATAAAGAGATCACACAAATTGATTCTTCTTGATATTCATTAAAATTTTCTACCCGATTTACCTCATTCTAGTCCATGTCGTTGGCAATTTTAAGAAGTGTTATTTGTGATGTCACTATTCTTGCATGTTAGTTGTATATAAGTATATTTTGTCCTATTGACGATCACTGTGTCTGGTTTACATGGGATAGTGTTACCTACACTTGAATGAGTGATTGATTTTCTCACTATTGAGAGCTTACGAAGCTCGCCGTGGCAAAAAATAGTCAGTAAAATAAAATTTATAACGTTTGGGAAGTGAAAGTTAAAATTCTCTCCTCTCCGTTACATTATAATTCATAGTACATAATTTTAACTCATATTCTGCATAATTTTTGTACACTATAATTTTTATAACCCATAATTTACATTTGAAGACTTAATGATTAAATTAACTGAGTTTAATCGGCTCTCAAGACGTCGCTGTTATAGAAACCCAATTCTCTTCAGTCACACATAACTTAGTGAAATTCGTTTGCGTGATAACTACAAACAGTAAATGTTTGCAGCTCATCTACACGAAAAAATCAAATCTCCTCTTCTCCCCGGCGGGGAATCGAACCCCGGTCTCCCGCGTGACAGGCGGGGATACTGACCACTATACTACAGAGGAAGCGTAGATGTTGTTGTAAGACATAATTTAGTTTGTACAGTACTTTTTTCAACACTCTAGAAACACTTGCTACCTGACATCACAACACAAAGGAAATAATTGCGATTGCTTCCATACACAATCATATTTCTTCATCTTTAAACTGTTAATGCTTGAACTGACGTAATTTGTTGGCGGAATACGTTTCGATTTAATTTTATTACCATTGTTATGGTAAATTCTTCTGGAAAGAATTACACGAGAATTAGAAATTTAAGTACCGTATGCATTCTTTAATGTACCGAGTCATTGCTTGACGATCAATGAAAGGCCATAAATTATTTGATCAGTTTTCTTTCGAGACCGAAAGTCCCACAATGCAAATAATAACACCTATGCCTTGTTGCACCAAAATTTTCCCCTATCTGAGATCGAATGATCCTAGTTCCGAACCAGTTTGATCTTGGTTCCAATGCAATATTGTTGCACCAACGAAATCTCATGATTCTGGATCTCCGATTCGTCGATCTGGTTTCCAAAGTGAGATATAGAGAAAAAGTATGGGACGAATTTTGCTATTGGTTCGAAATATATGACGTCATGGAAGTAGGCGTATTTTTCACTATAGATAGAACTAGATGTGTGGTGCTTTATTTGCTTTAAGTGTATTACTGTGCAAATCTTACTAAATAATATTCAAGTTCATACAATATCTTTAAAAAAAAAAAAAAAAATCGAACGTAGTTCTATCTGTTGGCGTAATTTTAAACTACACATGTCGACGATGGCTGCTGATCTCGGATCGAGATTTCGAAGAGCCGAATCCAGTCCAGCTCTATACACGAATGATGCAACATTTATCTGTGTCGATCACAGATCCAATCTCGGATCAAGTTTCGAACCACGATTGTGCAACCGGGCATTATAAAGTCCCGCCCAATCCAAACAGAGCACTCAGATAGTAAGTGGAAGATCCCCGCTGGTAGGCACTGGTCTGCAGCCATTAAACAAAGTGATATATCGCATGTCGTATGACAACATGATGAGTGCAGTTGACTGTGCGATGGTTGTCGATCAAGAACGTCATGACAGACACAGGAGCAGCAGCAGCAGCCCCAGCAGTGGCTCCATCTCAGCATGCCATGACCGTCAACCAACACTGGGAGGATGTCAGTGGACTAACACCTGATACCAGACAAACAAGTTCTCCGCTGATGTACGCTGCCCTCGGAATAAATTATACGCCCGATTAAATTCTCCAACCCCCACCCCCCCCCCCAACCCAAAAAGAACTTCCAACTTCTTTTCTACAAGAGGTTCCAATATCTCGATCTTTTGGTATGCGTGAATGCCAACTGGAGTGATATTGTGTCGGGCGGTGGGGGGCTGTCGTTGCTGCTCTAGTGACTTCCATGACGGTTGGGAAATACTGAACGCCACAAACATTTAATAATTAAGAGGTTTTTTTTTTTTATTCTTCCCAGTTATTCAAAATCTCATTTGCCACCACCCACATATTTAATTTACCCTCTAACAATTTTGTCATGTTCGCCATAATTCCACGGTAGGGGCAGAGGCCGAAAGATTTACACGTATCGACCCGCAGAAACCAAGAGAAATATTTGTAAGGGGTGTGGGCTCCCTTTGTTTTTAGCGTTTGGCGTTTAGCGTTGACTGTGAGATTCCATTGCGTGTGTGTCACAGAGAGCGGGGCTATGCCTGGAAGACGACGGCGAGCGAGAATAGAACAGAAAGGGATTTTGAGCGTGTAAGTATGGTGAGACTCCGAGAGTGTCCCTGGGCGTTCCGCAGAAATGCCACTCACTTGGGGAACGACATGTCAGTGGTTCATCGGTGGTGCAGAAGATGGGTAACGGATTGTTCCCACAGTTGCCTCGCCCCACCAGTGCCACCTAGCTGCAGTGATGTGTGTCTGGAGAGTAGGATTGCTCGGGCTACCCTGACTAACATAGCAGCAACCACACGTGCAATTAGACACACTTTCGCCCTCTATGTGTTTGCACGAACAATAAACAAACGATTATTGGAAGTGAGTTTACGTCCTCGTATTCCTCTGGCACGTTTACCCATGCTGGGGTTATCAGTAATCAGATTCGTTCCTGCCTTGGACAAAGCGTTGGCCATGTTCGCTTTCATTGACTTGTGCGGGAGAGGAACAATCTCTCGTGAATTACTACTGGTCATAACATACCCACACATGAGTATATGGTATGAGGAGTTATTAGCTACAACTAACGATCGCCTATGGTGTACATTCAGGAGAGTATGACAAGTGCGTTGCATATCCGCGAGATTTCGTATAGTGTCCTCTGTCGATATATCGATACACTACAGGAACCATTATTTCAACACATATCTCGCGTCACCATGTCGCTAGGGCAACAAAGCATGATCTGCACGATGTATGCACCCTACCCTATCCCGGAAGGTATCCAGATCTCAGCCCCGTTGAGTATGCCTGGGACATAATGGGACGTCACCTAACATCCAGCTCAATCCCGGGAACGAAGATCGTACAGATACGATAAATAGTACCACGACCGTGGGATACTGAACTCCATATTCACTTTCACCATTGTAATATAGGTTACATGCAAGAATTACTGCATGTGTGATATTTCGAGGTGGTTACACTCGTTAATTGTGTCCGCTATATGTGTTGCATATAATGTTCTGGATATTCCACGTACTTAACGTTTTGATGAGTCCCACACACCACCTTCGGTTTTTTGTGTACAAACTTTGGGGGTGATACGCCATACGGGGTGTTCTTAAATTAATTTCGATTACCGTATATAAAATTAAATTTTGCATTACAGGAAGACATTTTTATGGTTTTCAGCCTTACTCAAATTCAATGGAAGCCAATTCACTTATGTAAGAAGACAACGAGATATTTAGTTCACTAACAGATAATAAATTAGCGCGGTTCTCAGTTTGAATATATTAGATTTTCTTTTGTCCCAGTAGTCAAGACTATAGGAGAAAATTGTTTAGCAGATGAAGTTTTTAACTCACGTTCCTTGCAGTAACAGTATTGGCGTAAAGACAATAATCGACAACAAAATTTTTAATTGATTTGTTTCAATTTACATGGCCATCTGTAAAATATGCACAAAAAATACATGCAGACCAATCAATATATATATTTTAAGGTACAAATGTGGTCATAAGGAACCGAATATTTCTATTTTCTCTGCATTACACCAGAAAATCCCATATAAATATTGCCGAAGCGCCCCTTAACAACCAGGATGGTTTATGATATAAAAAGGAAAATATTCCCAAACTCGTAAAAGGAAACATTTTAGGGTCCTCAGCGACCAAGATGCATCAGCAGCAACGCCAACTTATACAAGAATATTTTCACTGATTCTTTTTGCTTTCTTTGTGTATTTCTGATGTTTTAACTGTTGGTGTGTTACGAAATATAATGTAGACCTATTTATTCGTGTGTAGTTGGAGAAAAGTGGAGTTGGATATCTTTGGGTGGCTCTTAAAATCGAGGACTTGAGAGTTCATGTGGGTGAAGTGAGGTGAGTATGGAGCAGCACGGGAATGCAAGGCCGGGAGAAAATGGGAGATCCCCAAGAAAAACCGACGATCGTCGGAATCGTCTTACACGATTCCCACATGAGAAAACCCGTTAAACGAACCCACCGGTAATCGAATCCGGTTCGCTTAGGTGTGTGGCCAGTTGTCTGACCATTATGCCACCGCGGCCCCTCGAGTGTAGTTGTTCGTTGCAAGCCAGATGTTTTTCAAAGCACTGCATAGTTTCGCCTATAAGCGAACTGTCATCTCGCCTCGTGTAATGTTTAACAGCATATTTTATTTCCATTACGTAGGCATTGATCGTGTTACCTATATACCATTTTCAATAAGGTATTCTTGATCTAAAAGCTGAATCTTTTCTTCTAATTATTATTGATATATAAAGATTTTCTGGCTGCTTATAATTAATTCTGGAAAATTCTTGATATATTAAATGTTTCTTTTCTTTTCAGGATTATACCATTAATTATCTTTTTATAATTTTTGTAAATGGAATGTTAATTGTTTCTTTTATTTTTTAGATTAAATCATTAAACCATTGACTATTATTTTTAATGGCAATTTAATAAATTATTCATTTCCCATAAAAATATAATTTACAGAATTTAAATTCGTTTCTCAATAACCAAGAATAATACCTGTATTTTGGCCTGAGCATTTATTTTTCTGTGGCATTTCTTCAAGTTACTACTTATATAATAACCTTACACATTTTTAAATCCTTCTTAAACAGTACCAAGCGGTCCGCGCTTGAGTAGTGATTGGACTGCTTGCACCCCAACTAGACAACCCGGTATATATTCCCGGAGGGGTTGTTCCCTGATTTCCGCACGGGGGAAATACGGCCAACTGTGCCCCTGGTTGGCTGGTTTTCTCCTGTGATCTCCAGTATCCGGAGCTGCTCCATACTCACCTCAACTCACCCTCATCGGCTCTCAATCCATTGATGTTTAGAGCAGCCCAATTCTCTCCACTTAAAAAGTACAGCGTTAAGTACATTTCTTCTATACAGTGACTCGGGATACTCAACTATCACTTCCCCGCCGGGGAGAAAGTGCAAATTTTATGAATGCTACTGTTATTTATTTGTTTATCTTTGTATTTTTGTGCATATGGAAATAATTTGTATATTTTACTTCACCGCACTTTTTAAATTTTTTTAGTTTTATTTATTTTATTAAAAACCAAATCGTTATGGAGCTTATACTTTTGCATAACACTACTGTACAACTCGTAGTTTTATAGCCAAATGAAATATTGCGTATTTGAAAACGAAAATTTGACTGAAATAAATACAATAATTCGCAAACAACTCTATACTGCAACACATTAAAATAAATGTTTTTTTTTTCTGCATTACTACAGTTTTAATATATAATTTGGCTCCTGTTTTTGACTACAACTTTTCAACAATTCGGAATTAATTTTACAGTGGACTAATGTTTTAAAATGTAAGTTATTATTTTACTATATTATTCATTCAGCATAAAAATATTCCTAATATAGAACATTTTATTCGTTCGGTAACCTGATGTTGCGCAACTGAACACGTATTTATATATTACATACAAAGGGGGAAATTTTTCGGTCATGTTTTGCAAATTTTTCAGAAGAATATTTATATTTTTTAAATACCGAATAAAACTACACGAATTATTTGACTTAATGATACTGCTGTCTTGCATTTTGTTCAATGATCGTTATATATGAAACATTTTGTATTGTTGCCGTATTGTTAAATTTAGTGTCCAACGTCAATATTTACAAGAAGAGATCGTTACATGTCTGGAACTTGGACATCTCCATGTCATTCTTTGGGGAATACCATGAATTAATAAACCTAAATATTTTAATGTCTTAAAAAACTTGTCTTAAGACGATGTATTCCACACTAACATAATACTTTATTTCCATGCTGTATATTTTCTTTTAACATGCTAATTCAGTGATTAGTTTGTAGATCTTTATATTTTCTTCTGAGACGAATTCACCTTCCACGAGACTATTTGTAAAAGAGGGTATATCCCATAACGCAGACAAATAGGATCAAGATTTCATCATGAATTAAACTTAAGTAACCACGGAAATGAATGATTTGTGCACGAATTATACACCTATAGTTACCTTCTTATGTAGTGACGTGGCTCCCTTAAAAACGAACTAGTGCTCAGTCATTTTTAATTGTTCCATGTCAGCAGATTTCAAGCTAATTATATGTGACATTCAACCATGACATAAAACTGGTCAAATAATTTGCTGAATCGCGTATCATACCTTATAGGAAGTATAATTCGAATTCTTACATAAAAATTGGGTTGAATTTATAAAAATATGGCATTACACGTTTTATTTTTATAAAAAATAGTAATATACTTAAAGCTAAATCCCAAAATAAGTCATCGTATCATTACACTGCAGAGAAAATAATTTCTTAGTGGATTTGTTATGTTTTCGCAAGTATTTCAGTTTTAAGTTTTACATGAGATTGTTTTGTAAAAGAATTATAACTTAAATCCTTACAAAAAATTACCAAGAGTCTGATTTGTAACAAATTGACAACTGCCACTTCTATACTTCAAGAAGCACTTTAACTGAAAGAAATGATTGAGCTAAGTAACCTGCTGAATAAAAATTTTGACTTACAGTTACATATTTACGCCAAAAATATGAAAATTATAATTTATTCAAATAATTTTTTTTTTTTTTTTTTTCAAGTTGCTTTTGACATTATGTAGTGGAACAGTTATATCCTCAAATATATTTAAAAATGAACTTAGAAGTTACAATTAAATCGGTTACTTTTACTTTGTATGGGTAAGTAGTAGCATTCTATATTTTTTGAAATATTTATACTTGCAACAATTACTCAAGGTATCATGAGCGACACACGGGGATAAGTAATTATTACCTAAACAATGTCAGTTGTTTACATGTGATAAAATTCCACTCACTTGCTTATGCTTATCTTAAGTGTAGAGCTAACTTCTAACAAATATGCCCGAATAAGATACTCCACATGGGTAATAAACTAATGTCCGAAGAGAGAGAAATAATGAAAAATAAGATTTAATATTTTTGTACGAGTTAATGGGCATTACAATTGCTATAGCTCTGTGCATAAAATAACAATTCTGCAAAATAATATTGCAAAGATTATTTTTACTTTGTCTTTATGTCAAGGGATTCCCATTTATATGTAGCAAAAAAATAAGTTTCTGTAATACTACAGAGTGGAATGTCATACGCAAATATCAAAATTATTCGTCTAATACACGAAGATTTAAAAAATGGATATAAATTATATCTCGGTTCTAATTGAATTTGCGCGAAATAATATTTTTTCTAACCACCGTTTCCATACGACTGTTTGAGATTAAAAATTAATAATACCTGATTGAAATCCGTCTTGCTTGGTAACTGCGTTATACGATTTATACACACTTTGTGGGTTTAAAATTATTACATCATCCGGGCGGGAATCGAACTACCAGCTTCACGTGTGACAGGCGTGATACAAGACACTATACTACTCGAGATTTGACATTATAAACGATATGGAATCTTACTAATGTATCTCATAAATACAACAGGCGTTAGCCGGTGACCTATTTTAAGTATCTCGTGTGATAGAATAGTATACGATTTACACATTTTCGTTATAAACAAAGAATGAAAAAATGATGTGAAATTAACTCAACATTGGATATAGTTCTATTCACTAAGCACTACTGCCCCACTTGGAATAGCTCTACCCTGACCACTGACACTGACTATACATACTACTCTATCGCATTCTCACTGAGGCTCCTACATTGTCAGTTTCTGGCCGCCGCTACCCCAACTCGGTAATAACACACCTCGTAGCGTAGCGATGAATAAAAATGCCGTACCTGAACAAGTGCCGCCGCGCCTGTCATTCTTGACAAGAAATGGACAAAGTCTTGAACTGCCGTGTCGAATGTCACCAAAAAACGATCGCATGAAGTTATACAGGCCGCAGATCTTCGTCGAACTGAGGGAAGGGAAGAAATCGCATGAGCATGTGCGTGTCGCTGATATCGCCCGTCATCGCGATTATTTCGTACTCGTACGGACACACTGCAATGCAGCTGCATAAACACAAGAAATTACCTGAAGGGCGTGTCGGTGTGCACTCAGCGGCATGCATGTCACTGTCAGTGAATGCTGTATTTCAGCTGATGCCACGATATTATTGTAGAAGCCGAATGCTGAGCCGAATCAGAAAGTGGATCGGCTAGTATTTCATGACGCCTCATGGGTTGGTGCATTCATACAGAGTATGATAAACGTTGATTGACATTTATCGATATGGGAATCTGTACTATGATTCTCATTAACAAGCGTTAGCCGGGACCAGTTTAGTAATCTCGTGTGCCTAAATAGTTACGATGTTACACATTTTGGTTAATCTAAGCTGAAAAAATGATGTTGAATAAACTCACATTAGATATAGTTCTAATCACTAAGTTATACCCCACTTGGAATAGCTCTATCCACTGCACAAGGACCACTTGGAATCGCTCTAGCTTGTCTTCCACTCAGCATTTCATAAATCTCTATCCGCTTGGTCACTGAGGCCCCACTTAATCTAGTTCTATCCACTATGCCACTGCGGCACCACTTGGGATCGCTCTAGCCACTGGGCCATTGAGGCCCCACTTGATGTGAAATTAACTCAACATTGAAGCGAGACATTTAGAGTAAAAAAGAAAATGATATTTCATTATCTTCATATCCCTATTCAATAATCTCTATACATTAATACAAAACTTTCATAGGAATAAAGTAATTAAAAAATTAGGAGTCAAAGGTAATGATTGCGTATCTGATCTTGCTGAAATTCGAACTTGACCTGTATTTGACCTTGAGGATTCGCTATGCAAAATTTGAATATCTTTTGTTGACTTTCAAGGGATCAGGGGTAAGTTATTAAAGAGGACAGAGAGAGATCGTCCCCTAAGGATATTTTTACGTCAGCTTTTAAATGGTGTAAAATTACATCATACGTAGCGACACGATATCATGTCACGATCTAAAATAAGTCTGATTGCTTCTATACACAAGCATATTTCTTCTTTTATTTCCTGTTTTTGATTTAGCTGGCACATTTTGTTGACGGAATAACTTTCAACTTCAATGCAAGACTCGTTAGCTAAATTAAGAATATTATTTTGCTTTGTGTAATATAATGAGTCATAATATTGTATGTTATATGCAGCTAATTTTTTCATTTCTGCAGTCGATATAAAGCCTAAAATAAACTTAAATATACCTGTTATATAAATATTTACTAGGGCCTCAGCCCTTGAGCATTTTCAATGGGAACCACGTTACAAACTAACCGTCGAAACGTCTTAGTAAAATACTTATCCTTACAGATATCTATACTTTCATGTTAACTAACAAACCCTTAATAATTGTGTGATGTAAGTTACTCTCTTATAAGTATGACATCATGTTAATTTTATTAAATAAATATAGTTTTACTCATAAATATAATTGACAGTCCTTTTTGTTTTATTTGTAATAATGCACTAATGGCGCTTATTTCTTAGCTACAAATAAAAGATTTCACCGTAATTAAACAGTACATAAAATCTAAATATAAAATTAATACTTCCAATTTCAGAAACATTGTAATCAAATCCCTTTTCCATTAAATCTTAAAATATAATTTATTTTGACTTGTATCTCTCTTTTAAATTAGTATGGATTCAGATCTAGTATTTTTATTTTTTTACGAGCGTGCAGTATTTATCTGTATCATTAATCTTAGAAAACTCTTAACAGGTAAAATTATTTTATGAGAATATTTCGTTATCTAAGTCCTTTGAGTGTTTGAATTACATCATTTCGACGAGACGTGGCGCACATTGACGGATCTCATGCAGCCGATGGTTATTTCCCGTCTGCCTTATCGCTGGCAACAAACCGTTGACAATCTCGGGAACTACTATGAAGGATGTTAAACATCCGTTTATGTTGGTAGCCTGTGTAGATGTATCATAATAAATGTTGTAACGAATTGGAGTGTAGTAATTTTACGTAATACGTGGAAATATTTATGTGTGCTGGGAGAAATAAATCTTCTCAATTGTGTGTAGGTGACATGGAGATGAACAATTAATACGTATATTAAGTCTTGCCCTTGTAGGGTTTAAGTTCTGGCTGCTGAATAAAGGGTAACATTCCGTAACACATAAACAAAGACACAGACACTGAGAATAAAAGGAACTATAAACTACCAGCAAAAATACAAGGAAAACCTGTCCATAGGTGAAGCATGCATTTAATTAAAAGCTCTTTTATTTATACAATAGGTTCAGAATAGAAATTTATTCGCATGATATTATGTGTAGCATATGTGATTCCCACTAACGTGTAGCAAGATATCCATCATACTAAGTAATCAGGCAGCTGACAGTAAAATGTCCTAATCAGTGCAAAATTAAAGTTTCCTCTAGCAAAGTTCAATGCTATAACTCAAAATGTCACACAACACAGAGTAATGATCATTGTCTTGCTTAACTCTGAATAAATAGTTACAACAAGAGAAACTTTAGCACAGGGTTTCCGTGAGAGTTTCAATATGAGGTCTGATTAAGTTATTCACACGGTAATACAGGTCTCAGCATCGCCCCAGGAGCATACGGCTAGTGACTATCTTGAAGTTTTAACACAATAAATACGGCTATATACAACAAAAGAGATGGATTATAATATTTTGGGAAACAGATCTTTCTGCCTAGTATGACATCGTAACACATTACATACGGAGTCCAGGTTAGTTCACAATAATGAATTTTCACTCTAAGTTCAAAATTTGAATTAACACTCACTAATATAGGAAACATCTCCAAAGCATTTTCAAAAAACCCTCCCTGTTTAAGTCGTCATACACTGTTGCCAACTTAGCAGAACCATAAACATAATTATAATGTTACAACATAGTGTAAACAATAAAATATAATATGCTGTTTTTGAAAATTACAAATAACATATAGTAACTAACATACACAAAATATTTCCATTTAGAAGATCACCAAAATAATTATGGTAGAATTATGTGCACTTTACCAAACAATATACTAGATTCTGTAAACATTTTCTCTTGCCAATATGACTGTCAATGAGGTGAAAAGTAGACGTCACAATGTTAAATTCTAACATTGTAAATTTGCATAGTCCGCATCCAAATGTCTATAATACAGATCAAAGTGTCGCTGTTGTAACGGATAGAAAAGTAATGAGATCCACAGATGGCGCAAAAATAATACTTTTGTGCTAATACACTTGTTGTATATATTAATTAGTAGATATTCTTCCTTCCCATTGTCTGGTCTAGTGGAGAAAAGTTGTTTAATAATTACAATTTTCAACTCACATTACTCACAGTATGAGCATTCGTCGTATAAACAGTGACACTGTTCGCGCAATTTAATTATTAAATCACACGTTAAAATAATTCTGCGCTTGCCAAAGTTATGCACATGTTCTATTGAGGCCAAAAGCGTTGGTATATGTTCTATCACGATTATCACGAACTCATGAAAAAAAATGCATACCCATCGTGTTCTTAACTTCAGACTCACAAGTAAGCCAGTGGGTTGGTTCAACTTTATGAATGTCTTATCAGAAACTAGGAAGAATGCTCCTGCAACCGTGCGGTATCTTACTTATACTTATGAGTCCATAAAGGCCAAACACAATTTAAATATATAGGAAAAATGTCCTAATGAATTAGAAGTGAAACTATGCAGACCTTCGGTGAGAAATAGGCGCAACAGTAAATACTGTCCACTATCACCAGTATAAAAATACTATTACATATATTTCTTTATTATCGAGTAATTACTTGCACTGCTTCACTGGAATGCGGGTAATGTAAGAAGTGCTAAATATATTCAGAGATATAGCTGTATTTGGGAATGACTAAATTTTCGTACAGATCTCAAACTTTGCCCATTTAAGTTGCTTATCGTGATCTATTGGCATGCATACTGTTAGTGGTGTGACACATTCACACATCCAGTTACTGTGACAGACTCTAACATGCCACTGACTCACATGTATGTCTTGCAAGTTTGAGGCCGGGTTGGAAGTCAGTACAAGTGGAGTAGATTAGTTGACTAGACATTGGTGAGCCAGGTATCTCTTTATAGCTGGTGACAGCCCTTACCACAAACACGACGAGCGTTATTTTATTATCGGAGAAGCATTGAGACGTGTATGTTATTAGCATGTTTAGAGGAGTGTAGAATTCATTGAAAGTTAATCCTTGTGACTTAATTTAAATTACGTTACATTTCTTATTCTTAAATGGAAACATAACAAGTATATTAATTTCAGTTGATAACAAATAAAACATAATTTTCGAACTACTAAAGCGAATACTTCGCTTTTTAAAATATATCTTTGTGGGCAGTTATTTTTCATTGAATCAAAAACACTCATGTAATTTTCATCAAGCGATATTCGCTTGGTTTGAACATTTTTATGTGAATTTTGTGGATATCTGATCCCCAGTCTCCTGCGTGAACAGGCGTGATACGAACCGCTATACTACCGAGAAGGAAGAGGTTGACGAAAAATAAGTAACAAATATATATATATATATATATATATACAGGCACAGTCCTTTATTGCACGATTACATATATATATATATATATATACAGGCACAGTACTTTATTGCACGATTAAAAATATATATACAGGCACAGTAAATTATTGCACGATTGCAAATATACGTACAGGCACAGTACTTTATAGCATGATTGCAAATATACGTACAGGCACAGTACTTTATAGCACGATTGCAAATATACGTACAGGCACAGTACTTTATAGCACGATTTGCAAATATACGTACAGGCACAGTAATTTATAGCACGATTCCAAATATACGTACAGGCACAGTACTTTATAGCACGATTGCAAATATACGTACAGGCACGGTACTTTATTTCACGATTACAAAAATTAAATTTATATCCTGCTCGTGTAAGAAAAATGTGTGGAAATGAAATTATCATGCCACAAAAATGTTTGCCATTTAACTGTTTTAAATGACTATAATGAGAATATTTTAACACCTATTCTACTGTATTTAATCTATTTACATGTAAATCAAAATAAGTCATTTTACTGAAATCCTTGTATGCTGTTATAATAATAACTATTTTCTTAATTCTATGTGTAACTATTTCGCTGGATAATAGATCATAATTACCCTCGCCATTAAATACTATTATGAAGCGCGTGTATGACAGTGGCAGAAATTTAAGCGCCTATGTTTAACTTAAGGTAGTTTTCTAAGATGCATGATGGCAACACGAGCAAACAGGAGTGCTAACCGAGCTGCCTTGTGAAGATTCAGAATCTCAACTCCAAAGTGGCACAGAAATTGTCTTAATGCTTCTCCTCTCCTGGAGTGGTCGTTAAATTCGGTCTTACAGTGGCGCCATTAAATTTTATCCTTGGAATATGAGTCTCAAATAAATCATTTAGTTTCAGTGAGCGATAAAATAAACTTTTCTTCGGTTCTTGAACCTAATCACCATTGCCTGTAGCGTGGTATTATCCTTGCTGCGAGGTCAACATTTCTCGTGTTAATAAATATCACCAATACAATTTAATAAACCTCATATTTCCATCTGGTCATGTGTACATATACGTGATTAGTTGAGTTAGTCCATCTGACTATACATAATCATAACAAGATTGAGATTAAATATTTATTACTCATTTGACATGCCTAGTTAAAATACAAAACTGTATAAGCAAATATTGAAAGGTTAATTCCTGAGTAATTTGGAAACGTGCGCAACAAATATAATGCAGGCAACAAACTTAAAAACACTACAGATAAATGTGTTTGCAAAATTATTATTCTAGAGTCCCTTTTCGCCTTATCTTTGTGTCAGGGGATTCTCATTATACATATATGTGCAAATATATATAAGCGAAATTCCTTTTACGTGGTAACTGCTCTCTAAGTGTATATCAAACTATAGGAAAGAGAATGTGGCTAGTGTTTGGTGAGGAGAAAAGGATTGTAGTGACAGCTAGCAACATTGACTTGGCGCACGATGGAGCCAAATGCAAGCAGTATCTAATATAGAGCAACCTAGTGCTGTACCAGCAATCCAGTTGCAGATACGAGAAGAAAACTCACTTAAAGTATTAACAGAGGCTCCTAAATCCCCCAGTAGTAGTGAGGATATTTCAGGTTTGTTTCAAACGGTACATAGGACATGTAAATAATTATTTTAACTTTTACCTTGCTTCATTTGCTCAAAAAACAAATCGAATATGTTGTCAAGTTAAGCCGTGCGGGAAACTCAATAACATTAGATAGTATATAGGTAGTATATGTAATTTTAATGCAGACAAACGACAGTTTATTATTATAACATTTAGTATGTAACTAAACGATATTTATGGTATTCACTGCAAAGTGGGCACTTTTTAAGGCCTTGCTAAATTTAGTATGTAACGAATAATTACTAATGATATCCAAAGTAAAATGAGAACTTCTTAAAGCTCTGTTAGTTCCCCCCCCCCCCCCCCCAACATGACAACACTTTACAGCCGGTCAATTTGTAATATAAACATTGCTGTATGACTAAAAAATCTCCCAAATCCCAACAAAATCCCTCCACACTAGACCAAAGATTCAAGACTCAAGACCTAAGACCCAAGACATAAGCCTCAAGACTCAAAACCCAATTCTCAATACTGAAGACATAAAAACCCAGATTCAACACTCAAGACCAAGACCGAATAGAAAGTTATTTGTTTCACTAAATCATAATGCTTTAAATCAGTGTCATAATCACGGAATCACCCTCTGTCCTCCTCTCTTTCCAATTTTTGACTCGTCCGCATTTTGACTGCTGCGAATTCTATGCCCTCTGAGAGAGAGAGAGAGAGAGAGAGAGAGAGAGAGAGAGAGAGGAGAGAGAGAGAGAGAGAGAGAGAGAGAGAGAGAGAGAGAGAGACACACACACACACACACACTCTCTCTCTCTCTCTCTCTCTCTCTTTATTTGGTAACTGCTCTGTATGTGTTACCAACTATAGGAAAATTAAAATAATACTTTACCTCTCCCCGGCGGGGAATCGAACCCCGGTCTCCCACGTGACAGGCGGGATACTGACCACTATACTACCGAGGATATAGTGCACATGTTAAAACAAACATGTTGTTTTAGTTAAAAGGGAGAGGAGAAAGGGGTGGGAATATAAATGTGTATAATCATTCCATAAATAGTTACTTGAGATCACATCGTGCTGTGAAGTATTTATAAACAGTGATACAAAAGGTAGGTATTCACTGGAAGCTTTTTTCTGGGTTTTACAAGTGTTTATCCCAAACAAGAAAACTTCTGTGTTCTCTTCGCAGCTAAAGCCAAGTAAAGTAAACGATACTACACGTAGCTCCTTCCCTTCATAAGAGAATCTGGCAAGCTTTTGCTGAGGGGAAAAGAATAGAAAGACAGCTAGCAACATTACTTGGCTTGGCGGACGATATAGCCACGTGCAAGCAGTATCTATTACAGAGCAACCTGGTACGGTACCAGTGACCCAGATGCAGATACACGAAGAAAATATAATTTAAAGTATTAATTAATGAACATAAATCTGCTAGCATCGTAGATTATCATGTGAAAAAATCTGGAAAATAAGTGTTTGCAAAAATCCTCCAGTAGTAGTAAGGATTTAACAGGTTAGTTGCAAACGTATTAATATTGGTATGAATAGAATTTTCTATTCAAGTTCTAGCATTTCAGAATTGAAACAACAATTTCGACACCTAGAAACGTATAGATGAATCGGGCATAAGGGGCTAAAGGGCCGGAGCTGGAGCCGACATAATGCTCTTTCATTCTGGGTACCCTACCACCATATTGAATCTGGATGACCTTGACATTGATCTGAGACCTTGACCCTGTGCCAGTAACCTTGAATAACTTAAAAAGAAAAAATTTCAGACCAGTTATAATATCCCAAAATATTTTTTAAAATAAAAAAAACTATTTAGAAATTAAAAATTATTTAAAATAATTATTTAAAAATATACCTATTGGGTATCCATCGTTCGGTGTCGGGGCTCTGTGCTGCTCTCGCTGTCATTCCGAACCCCCCAGCGGCCATCACGTCAGTCATATTAGGTGTCGGCGACCTCGACCTTTGACCTTGACCTTTATACCAAAGCTCTTTAAGCAAAAAACTCTTTAAAAAAACCCAAAGTTTCCAAAAAAAAATAATTCCAAACAAAAATCGCTTAAAATGATCCAAGTTTCATGACACAAGACCTAAGGCCCAAGACTTAAGAATCAAGACACAAGTCTCAAGACTCAAAACCCAATTCTCAATACTGAAGACTCCAAATCCAAGACTCAAGACTCAAGACCAAAGATCGGACAGAAAGTGATTTGTTTCACTGAATCATAATGCTTTAGCTCAGTGTCATAATCGAGGAATCACCTTCTGTTCTAGTTGCTTCCCATTTCTTGACAGTCATGTTTTGGGTGTGAATTATAGTTTTCCACTGGCAAACTATCTGGATATATATATATATATATATATATATATATATATATATATAATATATATATAATATATATATAATATATATATATATATATGAAATCTCATTAACATAATAACTGCTCTCTATGTGTCTTACAAACCATAGGGAAAGTAAAACCAATATTTTACCAGTACCTGGCGGAGGATAGCACTCCGGCTTCCGTGGGACAGGTCAGGGATACTAACTACTACACTAACGAGGACTTGGTGCCCATGAAAACAGAAACATGCTACTTTATGCGGAGAGGGTGTGGGTAAGGAAATATATGTATACAATCATTCCGTAAATAGTTCCTTGAAAACATATTGCAATGTGAAGTATTTATAGACAGTATTACAGAATTAATAAATGCATTGGAAGTTTTTTTGACAACTGTTTATCCCAAGTAAGACACATTCTGTGTTCTCTTTGGCGCACGGGCAATGTAAACTAAATTATACTATGCATAGCTCCTTCCCTTCATAAGAGAAAATGGCGAGCTTTTGGTGAGGAAAAAATATAGAAGGGACAGATAGCAACATTAATAGTAGCGCCATGATTTTTTCAGATACAAAAGGATGTCACCTTTGATTAATCGTATTAACACTTTGATGTCTAATTTATCGGATTATTTCTTAATCCGATCAAAAAAATTTAATCCGTTTTTAATCCGATGAAATTGTTTTTGTTAATCCTTATTCCAATCTTAAACCGATAAATTTTTTATATCGGATAAAAGGAGATAAAAATTTGATAGATTGACACAATTAATTTAATAGAATGAATTAATCAAAATAGTTGTGAAAAGCGTAAAGTATGGTGTACTTTAACCTCTTTGTTTCTTTTATATTGGGTGGGGAGCATCTCTGGTAGATGTTGACGCTCTGAGCTCTGACGTAGTATTGAAGTGGTCCTGTTTGAGGAAGGGATGTATATAGGGGAGCGATGTTGTCTGCACGACGACTGGCACTCAATGAGGGGAATCTTATGCTGTCTAGAGTATATATATATATATATATATATTGAGTTTGTTGCAAGAGTGGCATACATGTTTTTGTGTATCGTAGACTGTGTTGGGAGATGGGCGACTTTGAAAGATAGTATTTATATTGTATATGTTACGATTATTCCAAACGAATAACAGCGTTTATGTATTACAAGGGAGAAATGAGGAGTCTTTAAAATATTGTCACCGAAATATATTTAAAATAAGTTCTACCTATCAATATAAATGACACTACTTGAAATCGTATAGGAACGATGAGAAACAAGTCCGTTCCCTTGGGAAGATTGTACATGACTGAGCTCGCTTGCGACTAATGCTAGGCTGGGAGAGGGTATCAGTTCTAATGTTTGTATAGAAATGTAGGAGTGTTTAAACATCGCAAAGGAAAAACGAATGACCGAGCTATGGAAAGAAATTAAATGATTTTAATATACGTCCGTTGAGTTCGGGAAATCACATAACGTAGTGCGTATTTCTGCGAAATTATATTTTATTTAAAATTATATCTACCCAGTCTGATTAGATATACATTTCGAAATTAATTAATTAAAGGGCTAACGAACACAAGTATACGACAATCATTAAAAGAATAACGGAACCTAGCTATCCAGTTTCTTTAAAATAATGAAACTGTACACTGAGGAGAAATTCGTCTATCTGACTGTGAGGTTGCTGAAGGAGTGATGTTAGTTTAGGATTTGCGGAGACTTATAAGCACAATTAGAGACATGGAGTGCGACCGGCGTCTGGCAGGCGAATGAGGATATATATAGTCGGAGAGAGAAGTGAATAGACAACTATGTGACAAATGGATAAATATTATGTTTACTATGCATGTATTAATATATTAATTACACTAGTTTAATTTAAAAAATTAATTAATGAAATTGCACAGGCACCTCTCCCAAAAAAGTCTATCCGGCTGTTAGTTCATTCAAGGAATGACTTATATATGTGGATCTTGCATCGATAGGCGACAGTTGAAATTGTGGGATAAACCTGGAAATATTTTAAATACTTATGAAATAGCAATTAAATGAGAGTAGTTTTGCTAACAATTCACGTACATTAATTTTCAAACGTAATGTTTTACACAATGCTCATGTGCATCCTGAGTTATATATAGAAAAAAGGTATTTCTACGAAGATACTATTAACGATGTTCAATTTAAGGAGCGAAATTCACAGACTTCTGTTTACAATATGTAACAATAAAATTAAATTTCACTATTGTAAGAAGCAGAATAATTCACTTTTAACACAATTTCCGTCGTCGATGCGTAAGGAGACTCGGATGGCGTGAAGAACGGCTTAATACCACAACACTTAATAGAAACATAGTATATATTTAATAAATCCACAAACTTCCACGAAGAAAAAATTATTTAAAATAACAGCATGCTACATCCGTCCGAACAATTATTTAACATACATCTCGGTAATTCAAATTTAAAAAATCCTAACGGAATGATGCACGGATTGCAAACTTGAAAATTACGCAACTATGTAAACACTATAACCTACCACAATAAAAGTTCAGGGAATCTTGTACCTAACACGATAAACGATTATAAAATAACGGACGAATTATATCGGCTTAACACACAAATAAATTTTCCCGATAAATTAAAAGTTATAAAAATGCTTACGTAATATCGCTTAATGAGAGGTGAAATTCGGTGTAGGCTGGATACAAACCCCGGGTCCACAGAGCTCATAGCACCCGGTCGTGCCATGGGAGGCCGGTAGGCGTCCAGTGAAGTGAGAAAAAGCGTTGAGTAAGGTTGCATGGCTTTACAACAAACTAAAATGGTGCCAGTCAGTGAGAAGCAGTCACGATGCTCATGGATGCACCTCCTCCACCCCATCCAACACCATAGTCCAGAATGTATCTTTGTCCGAGACTAGAGCTTTATTGCACCTACTATGTTTTCCCTTCCACCTCTAGCACAGAATGCATTTTCGGATAGCTGGAGCACTACCTCGATTAGGTGTCCCCCTCCTACCTCCCTCCTTTAAAATACCACCATCCCCTTGTCCAGCACAAGAGCTATTCACCTGCCAGACACCTCCTTACGACACTAAGTTTGAACTCACCCGAAAACGTTAACCTGTTTGCAAAACTGCCCTCTCCACACGAATGTGAATTGGACCAGTCTGCTCACAACAACTCTCCCCTCTGCACCACAACCTTTAACTTTCGCCTGGACACACTGAACCATCCTTAAACCCCTGGCTTGGTTCCAGCGATAAGAAATGTTGCTACCAAAGTCCCACTGAAATTAATCTTACCCAATATTTTAATCCCCGGATAAATCCCAAGAAATGAATAAAAATTTCAAGCAATGTTTTAATAACTTTTAATTTTTTTGTATAATTTTTAAAAAATCTCACAGAAATCCAAGGTATCTAAGGAAAATACTTCGTACCAAAGATATTTTCACAGAAAATTGGGAATCTTTGAAAAACACTTGTCATTCAATTTAAGCACTACACAAGTTAAACTTTTTTGAACTTTCGAAAAAATTATGTTACAACCATATATATTTAACTTCAAGGGAATGGAAAACATACATATTCAATCTGTTACAAATATATGTGCACAGAAGAGAAAAATACATATATACATGTAGATGCCTCCGTAAGCTTACATGTGAGAATTTCGACAATGAAATTTAGCATAAAATGTGTATAATTGAAAAAATATAAACTTATTTTATTTACAAATATTACTTTTTCAACGTATTATTAATAAAATAGCTCGAATCCAGCCTGAAATGACTACTAATGAAGATGGAATCTGTTAAATTTCATGTTATTTTCTAAAAATCCAAATTTAAGCATATTTAAAGGAAAATGGTAGCTATTTTGAATCTGTATAATATATAAAAGGAGGAATAAATTAATTTTTTCTCAGGGTTGAGTCGTCAACTGCCAATATCATTTCATGTGTATGCATGTGTGCATTGCATTAACAGTAGTGAGACATAGGCAGCCATCATGTCTACAACAACACCAAGCGTCTTCACCTAGAACAATGCCAGGTGTCCGTCACATCTACTACAATGCCAGGTGCCTATACCAAGAACGATACTAGACATCAATAACGTCTACACCAACGCATGGCATCCAGTGCATCATCTAGATCTATAATGCAGAATCTACAGTTGAATACAACTCGCTCTGCTTCACCCCACAACATGTAGAATGCATCAAGCTCACTGCTGTGATAATTGTGATGAGGTATGTGTTGAAGTATTCAATGCTATTCTAGCATATTGGGTTTAGACTGTTCTCAATAGTGGGCTCTGCCAAAAAAGTTTATCATTACTTTTTCGGAACACGAAATTATGATCTTATATCTGTTCCTTCCTGATTAGGATATAGTATCAAATCTCCCATGTGAAAACTGCCCATACCGTATACCTGCCATTGCTAATGATGAGAACTTCCATTATGTGGGGAGGGATTTTATGTCGCAAAGGGGAGAACAGTTAATTGAAGCCAGAACTATCCAAGATGTAGTAATCGACGATTCCGAAGTTGACGAAGTGGATTACGAGGCAACTGCTGGTATTTTATAAATAAGAGTGGAAACGTTCTGTAAATATTGTAAAAAGAGATAACATAAGAATTATGTGCTATGCACAAGGTTTTGATGATTACCAAGATAACGCTTTTGTAAATAAGAAGCTTGCAAACTCTTATGCAACCAATGTTAATGATTCAAATGTATTAAGCTTTAAATCTCCCAGATCTTGTATACTTTAAAACCTGACATTAAAGTTATGTTTTGGCACCCAAATTACGAGTTACATGACCTAAAATGGGACTCTGGTTATATAGCTAACAAAGAGCATTTCCAATATTTGAACGTTGCACTCCTCGAAGATTATCCAATAAATTTGCTTGGAAAAAAGCAATAGGAAATTTTTAAATGTTTAACCAATGCAGGAGTTATAATTATCAGAAGATATGACAACTCTTTGAGTATTAATTCAACAGTGAAATGCTATAATGTCAAGAACGGTGAGAAAGAAAGTTATGTTCACAATGCAAAAGCGAATCTTTCAGAGAGTTTTTGTACTAACATCCTACTTACGTGTAAAGATATTAATTTCTAAAAATGGTTTTTTCCAGATTCACAACTGTGTAAACTTTGAAAGAGATACCTTCGAACTTGTTAAGGCAGTTTCAGTGTTACTCCAGGGTACAAGAAAGTAAGGCTCAAGTCTCTAAACAACATATACTTCCAAATACAGATGTGCAACAGAGTTGACCACAGGAATTTTGCAAAAAGTTTCGAAGGAAACACGTATACAGAACAAGAATTGTGTTATAAAGAATATGACTCTCTAACTTTTAATACGTGAACTTCCTTGTTCTTCTTGGAATATATTCTTTAAAAATTGAAGTGAATGAATAACCAAGGAACCAGGATTTAAACAAATAAAATATAAATTGAGTAGAGAGTTTTACAACAACCCAACATTATGGACTGAAACATATAATAATAAGGAACACATCATGCAAGGCAGTAGCTGCCTTCTAAGGACGCCTTGTGAGATGTGGAAATGTAGTGTTTGGGACAGCAATATTTGTGTCAGTAAATTCGATTTAACCTAGATGGTCCTTAAAAAATAATATTATCTCAGACTGGAAGAAAATCTCAGTATATAAAGAAAGAGAACCATACACCAGAGCTTCAGTTACGATGGAGAGGTTCGACTCATCACATCCTTATGCTAGTGTTACTCCAGGGTACACACGAGTGTGATTTTGTATTGAAGAAGCAGATAGTTGACTAAAAATTCAGGTGTGTAATGGAGATGAACTTTGGCATTTCTTGTTAATTAGTCCTGATTATACTTTTAAAATTTTCGATATTTGTTATGGGCGAACTTATTTGTCCTTTATATAATATGCATCCTGACAGCAAGTTACCTTGCACTGACAGTCAACTAGAATTTGAAGCTCAAAGAGAAAACATCACGAACCATACATCGTACAATAAAATCAAATACATCATGCAGATTTAATGTAGTTGTTATCTTACTACAGTATGGAGCAAACAATGTAACAACAAGGAACATTTTATTTACATAGGAAACCAAGAATTAACTACTCCATGTGGTATGTGGAATTGTAAAATTTGGCTAAGCAGGAATTCTAAAATGATGTCAACCCCGACTATATAAAGGAGACCATTCAGTTATAGACTGTCAGTTTTGGCTAGCATCTTCGAACCTACAGACTTATACGAGGTCCTGAAAATAGGATACAGAAGCGTACTCTTTAAGCTATATGATGTTATTCTTCCAGATAAAGTCTCAAACAATACAGAACATTGGTGCTACACTTTCGATAACAGTCTCGGCACTCGTTTTGGTGAAGAATTAGTGTGCAATGATTGTGCTGTGAGATATCTTCATCCCGGCAGTGACTTACCTTCAACATGAGTAGATTTGATTATTAACAGCCTTACCAAGGAGCTTCAAGAGTAGTGTGGAAAAGGAGTAATCAATTACCAACTGGCCAGACCTCACCAGGTAATCACTGCCTGCTGGAAGGAGACCTGTGACAAGGACATTCACAACTTTATTTTCGTACAAGGAGGTTCAGTTTTTCCATCAATGTGTAATAAATATACATGTAAAGTGGCTAATTCTAAATAATGTTATCGTCGATTTGCAAGTATGTGTTTTATTAATAAAGGCATGTCTTCTGAAACTTACAGCATATTATATTCACATTTTGTTGTCGAGGAAATTTGTGAGTCAGACATTAATTTCAAATGTATGTATTTCTCTGGATCTTTGTTAGTACATACTAAATCATGTGGTTTTGATTCCATTCTAACTAACAGCAACACTTCGAAATGTCTTGTAAACCAGTACAGCTCGCATAGAGTAGACAAAAAGTGTAAGATTAAGGGCGAACACATTGTAACAAAATTTTGGGACAAAGAACAATGTTTAAAAAAATCTTATTTATAATGCAGAGAGTGTGTTGCTATATCAGTATTTCAAAGAATCTGAGAATGTTCATCTTACTTTATATCATTATTGCAAAAAAAAAAAGTTTGGTTACACATCTCATCATGGGTGTATTTCATCAAAATGTTTCGTGCATCGAACAATTAAAATAGCAAAATTAAAATTTAGTCCAAAATCACTGTTTAACTTTCAATGATAGAGGATATATATTAATATACATACTTTGTTCCCTGCTTATTGGTCTCAGTTGAGTGGTGGATAGTAAATATGTAACATGACATATTATCATCCTGGAAATCATTGTCAGTTTCAAAAACCAGGAAGTCTAACATAACTAAAACACTATGGTGTAACAGGATTCTCTGTGAATTTATAGATATTTGCAATAGTCTATTTAATTTTAAAGTTATTTATTTTCTGCAAGGAAATGAAAAAAGCCAAGAATTGATCCTATGCAGTGATAGCAATAAATATCCAGTGTTTTACATGACACAAACAAACCCTCCTCCATCTAGTATTGAACATGTATACTCACATTATGTTGAAACCTATCCTGATTTAGTTGAAAGTATCATTTTTAATTCTCCAGAATATAAAGACACATATGTCCAAACAGATAGGTTAAAGCCAGGGTGAAATAAATGCTCCCTCCTTGAAAGCAGATTTCAAGAAGGAGATCTAGATCCAATATTACATAAATGCATGATAGCTTTGTTTACAGAGGTTGCTGACAGTTTATAAAGTATTTGTGTAACTATGTTTGTGAAACTATGTTGTGAAACATTTTGTGTAACATTCTGTCCTGACTTGTGTATAAATATTGTAACTAAATTTTTGAATCAACCTGTATTTGTTTATGTTTTTTAAATAATTGTCGACCATGTTTTGTAAGATGCTGTACTTGCTAGTGTTGAAAATGCTATATATAAATTTTTGTTGTAACCTGAGCTTGCTTGTTTGATGCTATGTGTGATAATTTGTGCTATGTTTTGGAACATTCTACACCTACTTGTGTATGTTTTGGAATACTTTGTAGTATAACAGAGAGATTTATCTCTTAAAAATTGTACATAAATTTGTTATACAAACTGTGTTTGTGTATATTTTTATCAATAAATGTGTCTTAAAATGAATTTTTACTCTCATTTAACCTATCCCTTTTTTAAAAAGTGAACTTTTTTCCCTGAGAATAGAATTATATAGTGTTAAATGAAAATGTCTCAACAGAGAGAAAAGAAAAAACTAAGATGTTTGGTTTCTAATAAACGAACATTGTAAAGAAAAAGACAGTAAACATACGTATTCACTTGCCAAAATAATATTCAATTAAAGATAAGTAAAACTGTCTCCTGGGAAACATGTCTGTTGAAAAAACTTAGTATTATTTTTACAACTCACCATAAACACACAAAAGTAGTTTATTCTTTCATCAGCCTCTGTGGCGATGTCAGTTTACGCATTAGCTCGAAGCTCTGAGTTCGAATCCCAGATAAGGCAAGGTTAAATTTAATCTGGTTTCTTGGTTCGTGTCATGGTTAGGTCATGTACAATTGTAATCTAGTCTCTGAGTTCGAGTTTTGGCTAAGACATGCCTGATTGTAAGGCAGTAATCATATTACATAAAATGAAAAAATTAACGAATCACATAATTAAAATGTATAATTAAAAGTTAGTAATTTGTACTCACACTGAAAAATGGTAGTTTAAATGTATAACATTCTGGGTTAAAATACGCGTATTGGGAAAAGCTTATGCTGCAGAAGAATAAAATTATTAAATAAGAACATAATTCAAATCTAATCACTCAAAACCGAATAAATACAAGTATTCGATGTAAAATTACACGTCAGATTTCAGTAAACTAGTTAAATATTTTTAATTTGCATTAAATTCTCTTAAATTTACTTTAAAATATTTCAAATTCGTAATTCATTCATTTTATTTATATTTGAAGTGAATTATGATGTATAAAATGTTGCGACAAGGGAGGGTGTCTGGCATATAAATAGGGGCTCCCACCCACAATTCGTCATTTGCTGATCTGACTTCATAGAGTGAGGACCTACTCTCTAGTGTGCGAGAGTATCGTACACCCTAAGAACCAGTATCTGTTGACCCAGCCCTATTGTCCATGCAACTGAACGGGGCAGCTACTTAGGTTGAGTTGCTCGAGGACTTTTCACTATCCACTTCCTGCCCTTTGCCAGTATCTTCCGTGTAGCGGTGAAACGAATACAAGCTTACCGCACGCCCACTCGCTCGCCTGCCGAAAGAAACCTCCCGGAACTCGCTTGGGATTATGGCCGCCTGGGAGAGCAGGGACGCCAATGTTCGCCTGCCAGAGTGGGCTACCTCCCAACCTGCCTGACATGGGTTCAGGCCTCCTTCAACAACCACCAGCTTCGCTACTGGACTTTGTGTAAGTAAATAAGTTTTTACAAAACTTTAGAGCTTTTTCATTACTTAAAAAATTTGTACTGTAATTTTTATTAATTTTAGTGTAACTTTTTTCAGGAATAGTCAAAATATTTGGAATTTGAATGAAATTTGCTTAATTTCATATCAAGTCTTTACAATTAGAACAACTTTGTTTCAAGTTTATACAATTTTAATATGAATTCAATAAACTGTCTTCGCAAATCATTAAAACTTTTAACATTTTTTATTAATGCTATAAACTTTTTAAGCAAGTCTTTACGATTTTCTTAAGATTTTAGGATTTTCTACTGCATTTTTTTTAATTCGTTAACAGTGTTTACAATTTGGATGAAATTTACTTAATTTCATTAAAGTTAAGTAACAGTTCGTTTCACATTTACAATATTTGTTTACTAAGTATCTTTTGAAGTAGTTTGACATGATTTAAGGGTGTTTGTGGTTTGTTCTATGTTTGAGGTATGAATTATGGAGCGAGAAAAAAAAAAGAGGAAATGATGACAGACTGTGTACAGCATGTCTGGAGGGTGAAAAGCCCTGTCTAATTCTTTGCTCGGATTGTTGGTGTCTGAGGATGGTTGTTTCAGTGATGGATTAATAAACCTTGAGTATTTCTAACAAATGAAATTGTTTAATTTGCCAATATTATTTAATTTTCAGTAGTTTTTAAGAATTTTCATTTTCAAAGCTGTTGTTTGGGTAACTGCAAATGTGGGGAAATGTGTTGCAAGTCATTGTAAGTCAGGTGTTGTCTTATCTTAGTGAGTAGATAGAGAGTTGATTAGTATTCAGTTATTAAAAAAAACAATTAAGTAAAATTTTGTTAGGTTTAAGTAAATTTTATTTGGAGAAAATCTTAAATGTTTACTTTTGAAACAGTGTATTTTGTTATTTATATAGAGCATAAAACATTCATTTTTATATAAAAATCATTATTAAATTTATAAAAAAAGGATATGACAGGGGAACTGTTATCATTTTGAGGGTGTGCACTACTACTTATATTTTTGATTGTGTAAACTATTTTTATTTTTAAAATTGTCGAGTAATTCACATTATTATTAAAAAAGTGCAATTAAGAGGAAAAGTTTTTCTCTTAAACAAATCATTTTTGCTAGTCAACATAAAAACTGGGTTTAAAATGTAATGCAATAGTATGAGTTTAAATTTCATTGCAATGTTGTAAACACAGTCTGCTTGCTCACGGGCTATGGTGATTTGCATATAGGCAGAGCTGCAGGGTACAGCAATTCGCATCATGGAGTGAAGTTGTAGGAGGGACAGGGGTGGAGGGGACGTGACGAGTCTCCCTCCCTGCCCACTGTACCACACAGTCGACTGCAACGAATGCGTGAAGACACAGTTACATTTTAAATTTTTTATTTAAAATTAAGAATATTGTCTTGTTGATGGTGATAGTAATAAAACATTTATTTCATCTATGTCATGGTAAGTCAATTAAGTTAGGTTCCTTTTCTCTGTTTTCAGAGTAATGCAAAACTTCAGAGTTATTTGTTGTGGTGTTGTAAATATTATATCTCAGAAACAAAAGAAAATGTAGCTAATTAAATTGAGTGAGCATAAGTGGCAAAGTATTTACAGCTTGCTTGAAGATCTTTACATAATACCCAATGTACTCATGGTAATCGAATACCCAGGTAAAATTCAAGTGATTGGAATAAACCTAGAGAAATGCAAATGTATAAAAAAAAGCATATTCCCAAAGGGTCTGATTTCAATAGAAAGGTGCAATATTTCGAATTACCTTCTGTGGAATTGAGTATCAACTGCTCGGTGTTCCAGACAACACCCTATTCGAATTCCCAAAATGGATGGAAGTTTTTCCTTAAGACTTTTTCATGTCGACAGACTGTCTGATGTGCAACTGATGAGAGCTGAAGGAATTAGCCATGAGGATTATGCTCATGCCCAAGCCGCATAATAATGTGTTAAACTCCACAAACATGCTGCAGTAAGCCATTCACTACTTACGTGTGGACACTTGTTTGCAAGCAGATGTTTTTTTTAATTTCAGGACCATATGTTTGGCTCATTGCGGTCTTGACCCCGCTATGTAAGCCACAGCTCCATCTCCTTCATGGGGCACTTTATTGGCAATGACACGTACACATCTAGGGTTGTTGACTGACGCAGACATGTATCATTTTGTAGAACACGTGGTTGGAGGCAATATTACCCAACCTTCAAGAAGGCGTGTAGAAGCCAATAATAATTACATTGGGGAGGGTTACCACCACAGTGTGGTATCAAAATAGATATGCTATTTCGACATTAACAGGCTGTACAGTTATACGATGCGATCCAAGCTTCCGATTAGCAATTTTGAGTGGATTGAGACTGACGTGTTTTTAACATAGGACTTTTCAAACAATGTGAATGATGGTGACACTTATTTTTCCATGGCACTGGATCTATTTTTTCCAGACGAATGTCATTATTCTCTGTCATATCTGCCTTTGCCCCAGTAAATGACATACCCCTTAATGACTTGATAGAGAAACTTCATTTAATAATCGCGCCGCGAAATAAATATGATAAAAAAACAGAAAATGTTGAATCACTATTTGATGTACTGGGCCAAACATGACTCTGTTCATTGCTTTTTGTGCTTTAAGCAAAAGGTATTGATGGATTTGTGCATCGAATTGTATATATTGAGAAAAGTGCTCAGGCTACGAGCAAATTCGAGAAATCGTTTTTCAAATTGATGAATAATTCCGTTTATGGAATAACTTTGCAGAAAGTCCGCCGGGAAAGGGCCATAAGAGCCGTTTCGAGGTATGACACGATCTATGGGGCAATAGAACTAATAGGTCGTCCTACATACAAGCAAAGGCTGATTATCGATTAAAACTTGGTTATCATCGTTATGTCAGAGATCTGTTGCGTTCAACAACGTTTAAACACTCCTACATTTCTATAAAAACATTTGGACTGATGCCCTCTCCCAGTCTAGCATTAGTCACAACCGAGCCCAGTCTTGCACCATCTTCCCATGTGAACTAACGTGTTTCTCATTTTTCCTTTTACGATTTTAATTAGCATAATTTATATTGATAGGAAGAACTCATTTGAAATATATTTCGGTATTATTAGTTTAAAGACACCTCATTTCTCTCGTGTAATAGATCACCGATGTTATTCATTTGCAAAAATCATAACATACACGACATAAATACTATCTTTCAAAGTCGCCTATCTCCCAACACCATCTACGAGACATAGAAAACTCTTATGCAATTCATACATACCATAGGCAGAATAAGATTCCGCTTAGTTGAGTGGTAGTCGTCGTGCAGACAACATCGCTCCCCTATATACATCCCTTCCTCAAACAGGACCACTTCAGTACTACGACAGAGTTCAGACCGTCAACATCTACCAGAGATGCTCCCCACACAAAAAATGACACCATACTATACACTTATCATAACTATTTTGATTAATTCATTCAATTAAATTGATTGGATAGAATAAAAAATTTATCACATTTTATCAGATATAAAAAAATTTATCGGATTAATGACTAACGAAATTTTTCATATGAATCAAAATCGGAATAAAAAATGTGTTCGGATGTAGAATTAATCAGATTAATTTGATATCAAAGGGTTAATCCGATTAATAAAAGGCGACAGCACTTTGTATCTGAAACAATCACGCCCCTTCTACTAACATTACTTGGCTTGGCGCACGATTGAGCCACGTGCAAGCATTATCTATTATAGAGCAACCTAGTACAGTACCAACAATTCAGATGCAAATCCACGAAAAAAAATTTAATTTTAAGTATTGACAAAGGTATCTGCCTAGCATCATAGTTTCTCATGGGTAAAAATCTGTATAGTAAGCATTTGAAAAAATCCTCCAGTAGTAGTTAGGATGTTTCAGGTTTGTTTCAAATGTTACATGGCACAAGCAAATGAATTTTTTACCTTTTACGTAATTTAATTTGCTGGGAAATAAATTAAATATGTTGTCATGTTAAGCCTTGCGAGAAACTTTACACCCAATTACATTACATTAGTAATAAATGAATGTTTAATCCAGATAAAAAACCGTTTATTATTGAAACATTTAGGATGTAACGGAACAATACATAGGGTATTCACTGTATAGTGGGCACTTTTTAAGGCCCTGCTAAATATAGTTTGTAACTAATCAATATATAGGAAACTCACAGTAAAATGAGTACTTCTTAAGGCCCTCCTAGGTTTTTTTTTTCCTTTCATCTAAGTTCTATCTTACTGTCACTTTGTAATATAAACATTGCTGTGTGACTAATAAACACAGAATATTTATGCCACTACTACTTTTAAATGTTTACATCTGGGCCAGCAATAAAATATGTTTATCAGTAATTAATGTATGTTAGTAGGGACTTGTAAAGTGCTGACGTTACTGTGAATAGCTTATACAATTATCTTAAATTCGCTTCATACATATTTAGGGTACCATACAAAAAATGCATTGAATCTGCAAAAAGAAAATTTATAACTATGTTTACCAACAAGATTTTGTACGAATCTCTAAAATTTATTAAACAAACTCCACAAATATTACAATTATAAAGTGAGCTATTTCCATATTTAGTATTAATATCGGTATGAATTAGTTTTCTATGAAAGTTTCAGCATTTCCTAATTGAAACAACGGCTTAGATATCTATAAACGTATAAATAAGTCGGGCACAAGGGGCTGGGGTTCCAGAGCCGGAGCCGAAATAATGCTCTTTCATTCTAGTCACCTAACCCCCATATTGACTCTCGATGTCCTTGATATTGACATTTGACCTTGACCATGAGCCTATGACCTTATGAACTAGAAACTAAAAAATTCCAAAAAATTAGCTGAAAAGTTATAAAACCCAAGATGTTTAAATAAGTAAAAATAATTAATATTAAAATATTATTAATAATTATTGTTAAGAAATATACTATGCGCAGATCCCACGTTCGGCTTCGGAGCTCGGAGCTGTTCATGCTCTCATTCCGGTCCCCCGGCGCCCATATTGTCAACCATGTTAGATGGCAGTGAAATTGACAATTAACATTGAACCCAGAGATCTTAAAGCTAAAAACACCTTTAAAATTTCCAAAGAAATTCCAAAGAGTTCCCAAAAAATCCCTTGACACTTGACCGAAGATTCATGACACAAGTCTCAAGACTCAAAACCCAATTCTCAATACTGAACACTGAAAAACCCCAAGACTCAAGACCGAAGACCGGACAGAAACTTATTTGTGTTTACCATGCCATAGTGCTTTAGTGCAGTGTCATAATAATGGAATCACCCTTAGTCCTTATCTCTTCCCATTTTTTGACAGTCATGTTGATGGCTGCCAATTCTTCCTTTCCTCTGGCAAACCATATCTGGACTTCTGCGACATATATGTGAGTGAAATTCGTTTTACTTGATAACTGCACTCTATGAGTCTCACGAACTGTAGGAAAATTTAAAAGAAATACGACATCCCTCCTGCAAATTTGAAGTTGTCATCGACAGTATAAGACATCCAACGTGCAAAGAATGTTTTACCAGAATATTTGGAGGAACGAAAGGATTTGTAGATTGCTTGGTACAAAAAAAAGGAGTCATCTGCTGGTATTGTTTCACCTGATGGTAGTGGCAAAGGATCTCCTTCAAGTAAAAAGATAGATCAACAATTGAATGAAGCAAGGCAACGCATTTTATAATTTCTAAACTATGAAAGTCACTATTGAAGAAATAGAACAGCAAAGAAATAATTATCCTCTGATTTATCCATAGCCAAAATGCATACATTCTGCCAAGAAACAGTGATTGGCCACTTACCCGTAACACTGTAATCCAAATATTTCCATGAACTGAATCTGGCTTTTAAAAAACCAAAGCATGACACATAAATGTGATTTGCTTAATGTTAAAACCAAAACTACAGATGGTGAATGCAAACTTTCTCTTTTAAATCAACGAGATAAACATCAACTACATGCAGAAGAAGTATACAATGCCAAGAAAAATGATAAAGCTCTAGCCAAAGAGAATAAAGTCCATTGTGTGTTTGCATTTGAATTGCAACAATGCCTGACAACTCCTTACCTGACTACCTCCATTTCATTTTACAAGCAGCAACTGTGGACATTTAATTTGACTGTCCACGATCTCGCATCTGATGAAGCTACTTGCTATGTGTGGGATCAAAGTGTATTAGGTAGAGGTGGGAATGAGATTGTATCATGCCTTTACCAGCACATACTTGACTTGTCTGATGACAAAGAGACAATAACGTTTTACTCGGACACCTACAGTGGTCAAAACAAGAATAGCTATGTTGCATTCATGCTCTGTTATGCAATAAAATCAAGTCCATATCAACTTGCAATCAATCACAAATTTCTTGTAAGTGGTCATAAACACATGGAGTGCAACAGTGACCATTCTGTGATTGAAAGGCAGAAAAAGAAGACACTCATGAGAATCAATCACCCAAATGATTGGGTGCAATTAATAATGTCATGCAGACACAGAAATCCATTCAAGGTGTTCGTAATGGAAAGAAAGCACTTTTTCAACTTCGGCAGTTTGGTTCAAGCACAAGGACCTTTTCCAATGGAAAAGGTCAATGAAGATGGTGATAAGTTTCTTTGGCAGTCAGTACAGTGGTTGCAATATACTACAAATATTAGACTCATACAGTATAAAACAGCAATAAAAGATTAACCATTTTCTACTCTTAATATTAGGAGATGTGGGAAACACACACTTCCAACACAGTTACCTCTCTTGCACATAGGTTCTCTGGCCATTACAACTCCTGCTACAAAGAAAAGTAATCTTGATATTGAGAGTGAAACAGGAATTGAAGACGATTATGAAGAGTACATTGATGATGACTATGAAGACAGTGATAGTCATGAAGACAATGGTGATTCCCTCGATGTTCCACACATTTCACCGAGTTTCCTTCGGGAAGTGATGTGAAGAAGGCAGAAGACATCGAGTATACTGACTATATAATTACAGAAGATCCCAGCACACTTGTAGACAGATTTAAATATTTGCTCGATAAGCAACAACATGGGGATTACTCGAACATGAAAGAGGTGGTTTCGATCATAAGAGAATTGAACTATCAGTGTTATATCATATGATGAGATGAACTGGTTTCTTCTGAAAATTTAATTACAAAATAATAATAAATTATTATAATAAAATAATTGTTTTTCTTTATATCTGTGCATTGTGTCGAGGTAGTCTGCATCTAATATGGCGGTAATTTTAATATATTGTTCTTCCTGGATAAACGTTTGCTCACTATAAAACATAAATTGGCAAGCTTCAATGAGGTTGAAAAATATATGGACATTCAAAAGGTCCCTAAAATTTACAAGCGCACATACATGGAAAGATTTTTGTGCTGAACTGGAAAATTCCAATATAAATCCATCCGCAGAGCGAAACTTTCATTCTCTTGACACTTCTAATAAAGATGCGCACATATTCCAAAATATTTTTCATTGCAATTTATTTGAGAATATTAAAATCAACTCCAGAAGTAGCCTCGATGCAAAAACTCACACATAAATTAAACTACCACTTTATGAATATTCCATAACTCAGAATTAAAATTCGTAGCATTGCTAACTGATATGCAGTACACATTAAATCCACCTCGCTATACTTTATAAAATTATTCATAATAGGATAAGGAATACTGACACAACACCTCGTAGGTGTTCATTAAACACTACAATAAATAATAACACCAACAATTACTTTTAAAACATGAACAAAGTATTATCACAAATGGTCAATATTTGACTAGAAAAAATACGGGTTTCTAAAACATGTTAAGAACTACACCATCATCAACAACTCAAGAAATTGTCTTCCATACAATACCCCATGTGGTCCTGTATATCGTCCCAGCGTGAGACCGCATAACGTCATGTGATATTTCTTTCAACCAGTGAATATACAGTGATACAAAGTTGTCTGCATGTGTTGAAGGTCGTCGCTGGCGTGTACTTGGCAGTTATTAAATAAAATATACTTTACCTGCATGCAAATATGTAATTTTTTTTGTAACTGTTTTAATTTTTAATGATGTAAACAAAGAGTTTAAGACTATTGTTGAAAATATGTGTGTGTGTGTTTCATAAGTAATTGTTTTAAAATATTTGTAAATAAGTTTGTTTTAAAGATGTTTAAGAATGCGGTATAAAAACAAAGTGTTTAAAAATGTGTATGACTTGTGTTGTAAATATCTGTGTTTTGTAATCAAGTGTGTTTTGTAATAAGTTTTCACGACGTTGTAGATTATTTATGTGCGTATGTTTATTTTAAAATGTGAAATTGCTTTCATGATATAACAATTTTTGTAAATAAGTTTGTTTTTTAAGTAACTGATTTTAAGTTTTTAAGGATTTTGGAAAATATAGCTAATGTTTTACTAAGTATGTAAAATGAGGTGTTTTGTAAATAACTGATATTTATCTTTATAAGGGTTTTGCAAAAAAAATCTTTTAAGAAAATAAGTATTATTAATAAAGAGAAAATTATGTCTTGTTATTTGTTTGGTTCATTAAGTCGTTTTGATGAAATATATTGTGTTTAAATGTTAATGAATGGTGATTGTGTGAATGGCAAATATGAAGTATTTGAAAAAATATATAAAGTGCTTGGTCATTTCTTTTTTATAAAACACTAACATTATTTGGACGGCTTAAGAGGTTTTCAGAACCTATGAGGGGCGAATGAGTATGGAAGAGTGCTGAAATGAAAAAACAGGGGAATAGGAGAAATCACGAGAAAACGTGCTATCAGGTAACAAATATGTTGGCGCCCTGGCTGGAGATTGAACCTGGAACGCCTTAGTGAGCAGGCCTCCCCAATTTAAATAAAAATAAATTAATTTCACAAACACAACATTACCGCTCTTATCGTTAAAAGGAAAGGACCTAGAGTTTTGTTACTGGAAAGAATGCTTTGAAAAGAAGTGAACTTGCTAGTTTCTAGAGAGCGAAAGGGGTTTGGGAAAGAATGCAGTTACAGGTAGAGAGCCACTTATAAATTTAACGACCTCTTTCCCCGGTCACGGGGCTAAGTAATACTGTTGCTGAAGGACGGCCTACGCCCTGCATCGCTAATTTATGGCGTGCAACAACTTTGTATTGCAATTTTTATCAAAATAAAATACTATGAAACACTTTCCAAGAAAAGGGAAATTATTTTATAAGGGAACACTTCAGGATTAAACACATAATTATCAATCACTCGATACATCGGGTGTTTTTTTTCCATTCAAAACTTATAAACCAACATAAAATATATTATGGCTGTGTGTCAACACGGTGATGTCTGCTGCTATATTTGGTTTACCACACATTCTTTGTACAAACTCCGAAAACCTAAAGACATTTAACATATACGTTGTATATCTTATGAGGGTGAAACGTAAGGAAGTTGTACATGGAATCGTTTCCTAGATGTTACTGTATTAAAGAAGATCGCTCCTTATATATTAACGTAAGTAAGTTTGCGTATTTTTAACGTGCGTCTTTTGACATTTCGTTACGAGTTGTTACGTGCACCATGTAGGACTTAGGATATTAATAATATTTTGTATGTTTTTCCATTTCTTTTTAGTAAGTCTTTACTTTATTACACCTAGATTGGGAGGGCGGTAAGTGATTTGTGAGCTTTATTATTGAAAGTGGAAATGGGGTAAGTTGGCTGGAATTAACTGATAATTCTTTCCTTATGTTTTATTCATCTAGTACGTGCATTTTACTGATTTCTAATTAAATATGTCCTGTTTGTGCAAGTCGAGTGATTATGTCACATAGTTGATTCGAATTTTATGTTGGCATAGTACGAGTCTCTGTTGTTTGTCATAAATTATATTGCTAGGTAACAGAGTGTACACTAAGCTGATTCTTTATTATTGAATGTGTTGTTCCTAGTTGCCTTGTGCGGGATTCAATCGTATTTATGTCTCTTTGTGTATAATTTATTAAATATGTTTTTTTTTTCAATGGGTATTTCCTAATCATTTCATTTCGCCGAAATACTGTTCTTCGTTATTTTAAAACATTCATTTTCAAATACGTGTTGCCGACTTCCGCTGTTTCGCATATGCAATTTTCAGTATACATTGAAACACCGCCAGTGGTGGAAGTGTGTTGGTGAGCCCAATCAGTCGTACAACACAGGGAAACGGGAAGGAACTCGTCCATCTCACCCACCCCTCCTCAACCTCATCAATGCCGTATTTAACCATAAAGAAATTATAACACTATTACATATATATATACACGCGCGCCTTCACCTACACCCCACATCTCAGCCCACTTCAAGATGCCCAAGGGTGAACATCGATGCTGCCGCTCTCCAAAAATAAAATTAAAATATAAAGGACCCTTATGACACTCTTACACATACCAGATATACAATCGCACAACAGTTTCAAAAAAGATTTTTTACGAATTAATCAATCAAGTTCTATCGCATTAATTTCATCGGATTAAGACTTGACTTAATTCATTTTTTTGGGATTAATTACTATCGGATTAATTAGATCAGTTAATGTGATGTCGAATCGATAATACGATTAATGAAAAGTGAGTTAGGACGCCCCAGCCCCTACTAAAATTGTAAACTGCATGTAGAATGTGTGTGGAGGAACCATTAATGCACAGTGTGCACCAGCGTGCTGTGTCGGAACATGGCTGCAAACATGTCGCGCGGATGTGCTGAGTGCTAAGTTACGAAATGGTACGTCAGAGAGGGGGAAGGATTCTCGGCCACTGACGTCAAATAACGCACTGACAGGAGAGAAGGAGCTACGTGTTCGGAACTGGGAAGGGGGGAAGTGGGGGGAGCAAGGTATGCAACACATGCCGAAATATGTTGCACACTTTTGATGTCCCATAGAGGCACTCTGGACATAATCTATTGAAAGATTAAAGTATAAAATGTTCATATAAATTATCATGTTATTTCTATACGCCTTTCTTAAAAATAGGTTGAATACTGTAAGACTTAAAAATTCTGAACCTCTATTTGTGGACAGTAAGACTCATTTTTAATTATTATATCCCTTGTGGAATTTATTGTAATAGTCTTACTTGAGAGTAAACTTAATTGTAAATACCATGTAATTATTAGTTTCAGTCACGGTAATTAATATCTTCATTGAAAATACTAAGAGAAGCGCACACAGGTAATTTATATCGTTAGTAAATGCCTAGAATTTAATTTCTGAGTTACTCCTAGGAAGTCACAGTTATTACTGAAATTATGCAAACGTTTATACCGGTCGTAATGAGATTTCAACTCTTTGCGTGCAAATGCAAATATCAGGCTGTGGAATTTAACCTAATAAGAAATGAAGTAGTTAAGAATACTTCATATTAATTTTACTACTACTGAAATCTTAAATATAACTGTTGAAAATGGATGTTAATGAGACCTTAAATTAACGTGGGTGGGTGCGGACAAAAATTGAATTAAGGGGGATGATGCTAGTTAAGTTGGCAGCGAGAGGTTGGGAGGGAACCAAGCCTCCACCAAATGTTATGAAGTTAACATTTAGTCAACTCCATACATGATAGGGTTAGGGCTTAGCTGAATGACATGATGAGATAGCAGAGCATTACTGTTGCTGAGGGCGTTTATTTATACATAAGTCAGTTACAATAAAATGGTTAATGTAATATTAAACACTCGGGGCAGCACTATTGACTGAAATGTTATTTACTTTACATTATTATTAACGGTTACTCACGCCACAACTATGGTAAATTAATTGGACTGTACCCACCTCAAACATGATTCCCGGAGGCTGTTCTAGTTGATCGGTTGGCGGCTATCGGACATACCCATCTTCGATCTTCCTTTGATACTTTCCGGACGTGGAAAGGCGATGCGTCTCGCATTCTGTTGGCCTATATCGGCGCGTTATTTGGTAAGCTGTCCTCGATCGCTGGCCGGCGGAGGGGATTACGCTGTTGTCCATTGTCGGAATGCGTGGTTGTAATTCCCGGCGTCCAGGTTTAATATGTAGGTGTAATCCCGTATTCAGGCGGGGATGTTAAGTTAAGGCCCTTTCACAAAATCATTACGATATGTTTGTATTATTATCTTATTTGTGCCATTATAATTATTAAAGCTGTAATAATTATATTCAAGCGAATCCATGTAACATGATATTAAAACAAGTATTGTTAGTTTTATTAGAACACAATGAGAAATGGTTTTGGAAATGTTGTGAGGTTCACCCATATTTCAATTTAAGCTCTTGAAATAAAATTGAAAGCCTATCTAGCAAGAATCAAAAGTGAACCAAGTGCCAGATTTCAAAGTAATATCAACATGCCACTTGTGAATTTAAAAAAAAATTTTGGTTTAAACCAATCTTTGTTTTAAAATATACTTTATTAGTTTATACCAAATAAAATTTCTACTTAAAAGTATTATATTTTATGCTATGATATGAATTTCATTTCTTTTGTGACTGGTATTTATAGTCATCATTGACATCATGTCGTGAAAATATAAAATATGCTCAAATTTGGGAAAATATCGCTTTTTGAACAACTTCAAAACTACGTTACATTAGTAGTGATACTTTTTGGGTAAATTTTTATTGCGTAGGTTTTTTAGTGATTTTTAATCAAGTGTTAAGTTCTTAACAAACGACATTATTATTTTAGATTAATATCAACATTTCTTGTGTTAATAAACCTCTTATTTCCGTCTTGCCACGTGTACATGAACGTGTGTTTACTTGTGTTAATCCGTTTGGCTGTTCATAATCATACCTAGATTGGGAATTAATATTTGTTCTCATTTGGCATGTCTAGCGAAATACAAAAATGCATAACCAAATATTTTAATGTTAATTTCCGACTAATTTGGAAATGTGCGCAATACATATAATGCAAACAAGTTACTCAAAAACTCTACTGATGTGTGTGTCTGCAAAAACATCATTTTACAGGCCTTTTTTGCTATATGAAAACTATAGCATTTATACATCACTCCCCGGCGGGGAATCGAACCCCGGCCTGCCACGTGACAGGCGGGGATACTGACCGCTGCATAACCTTTATTGTATAAAAATAGATTCATTATCACACATGATATACAGAGGCGTTTACCCTTATCCTGTTATATACAGCACACATTCAACCCACAATATAAACAATAACAAAATACTCAATAAAATATCTACACAATTCTTACATAGGGCACAAAACGATATGAACATTTGGTGAATTGGTTTTACTGACAAAGTCGATGAACACAAAAAAAATTATTTAACGTGAGGGGCAGCGCACGGCGTACACCCCGACACGTGACACTGACTTATAACACTACCAGCTATCGACGATTACTACTGGAACATTAAATTGTACACTTGTAAGGACCGAGGGGTGGGCAGCGCACGGCGTACACCCAACCTCGGTAATATACACGCACTTCCTGTAGGCGTGAACGTCAGAATGAAAATAAATAATTGCCGTACCACTGACGCAATGTGCCACGCCGCGCCATGTTCCACCTATCTTGACGAAGAAGCTGGACAAAGTCTTGAACTGTCACCGGTGTCGAATGGTCCACCAAAAAACCGATCGCATGAAGTATATACCAGGCCGCAGATCTTCGTCGAACTGAGGGGAAGGTGAAGAAATGGCAATGAAGCATGTGCGTGTCGTGACATCTCCACGTTCATCGCGAATTATTTTTCGTACTCGTACGCGACACCACTGCCAGATCGGAGCTGCATAAACACAGGAAATTACCCTATGAAGTCACGTGTCGATGTTGCCACACAGCGGACATGCAGGGTCAGCTGTCAGGTGAATGCTGTATTTACGCTGCTGAGTTGTTACGATATTATTGTAGAAGCCGAATGCTGCAGCTCGAAGATCCGAGGAAAGGTTATGATGGGCAAGTATTTTCCTTGGACGCCTCCAGCGGATAGTTGGGGTGCGATTTAGAACAGATGGTATGACAGCCGACGTTTTGGAAGCCCGAATAGACAAATATCGGGTTGATGCGACTGTCCCTTCCGGTAAGTATTCTACTAGAGTTGCGAGTGCTTCCTTTGCCTGAGGACGTGAGAACACGACATGATGTGAAGTATTTATAAACAATATTATAGAAGGAATAAACGCATTGGAAGATTTTTTCTGGGGATTTACAACTGTTTATCCAAAGCAAGAAACATTCTGTGTTCTCTTCGGCAACACAGCCAAGTAAAGTAAATGATGCTACACATAGCTCCTTCCCTTCAAAAGAGAATGTGGCGAGCTTTTGGTGAGGGGAAAAGAATAGCAGAGACAGCTAGCAAATTTACTTGGCTTGGCGGACGATGGAGCCACATGATAGCAGTTACCAAGTAAGGCGGATTTCGCTCAGTAATTACTCAAGTTTAATTCTAACCCTGATATGGAAACGTTTGTTAGGAAAAAATTAATTATTTTTCGTAAATTCAAGTATGAAAATTGGTTAAAAATGTGGTTCCACTTTTTAAATCATCGTGCATTAGACTATAATTAAATGTTGGTACTTTCGTATAAAATTCCATTCTGTAGTATAACATAGATTAATTTTTTTACCTACATAATAATGGGGATCCCTTCACACAAAGATAAAGTATAATTGATCTAGGCAGAAATATTTTGGCAGAATTGTTTTTCATGCACAGAACTATAGCAGTAGTAATGCCAATTAATTCGTACGAAAATATTTAAACATATTTTTCGTTATTTCTCATCTCTTTGGATGTTGGTTTATTACCCAAGCGAAGTATCTTATTCGGGGATTATTTGTTAGAAGCTAGCTCTACATATTATATAAGTCAATTGAGAGGCATTTCATCACATGTAATAAACAAATGACATTGTTTACGTCTTAATGACTTATCTTCGTGAGCCGCTTGTGGTACTCTGAGAAATTGTTGCAAGCATATATATTTCAACTAGGAGTTCAGCCCGTGACTTTTTGTTGTATTGTCACGTGCCTAGAATAGTTACCATTTTACAAATTTTACAAATTTTGGTTATCATAGAAAGATTGAAAAAAAAAAACACATTGCGTAGATATATGTAGGTAATAATGAAATTATGTGAAAATAACTCAACATTATTGTAACTGCGGCCCCTTTTGATATATATCTATCCACTTGGATACTGTGGCCCAATTTATATAGTTCTATCCACTAAGCCACTGCGGACCCACTTAACATAATTATATCCACTGAGCTACTAAGGCCCCACTTGGAATCGCTCTATCCACTCAGCCACTGCGGCTCTTCTTGGAATCTCTTTATCCACTGAGCAACTGTGGCACCACTTAATTAACTCAACATTGAAGCGAGACATTTAAAGTAAACAAAACTGATATTCCATTACCGTCATACCTCTATTCAATTATCTCTATGTATTAAGGCGTCTGCCTACCTGGCTCGTAAACTGTGTTACAGCATTTTCAAAGAACATATCTTTCTTCGAAACTATTAAACGTGCGCCCACTGTGACTAGCTACGAAAAGAACACACACACACACTTCAGATGATGTTTCTGTGGTCGATTCAAGTTATCACGATTACTACAAACGATTTCGGAGCCTCTCAAAATGGCTAAATACGGATTTTTCAAAGTGCTGTTACTGAAAAGAAATGAACTAGACACAATTGAAACTGCCAGATAGACACGCACTGAACTTTGCCTCAGACTTTGCACGATTAAGATTATAGGGTCACCACTTTGAATTTTTAATGGCGAGACTGATCTTCGAAACGATGTTTCGCACTTCGGCTGCTTCTGTAGTATGCTGCCGTCTCTGCAAGTAGCCTGGCAGGCGGGTGTTCTGGTAGTGAGGAGCGCAGAGACCTTCAACCCCCCCCCCCCCCCCAGCGGGTGTTCCGGTAGTGAGGAGTGCAGAGACCTTCAACCCCCCCCCCCCCCCCCAGCGGGTGTTCCGGTAGTGAGGAGTGCAGAGACCTTCAACCCCCCCCCCCCCCCCCCAGTGCACAAGATGTTTCGTAAATGACAACACGACCATTTGGATCAAGCACCTCCACCACTGTTGCTGGACACGGGAACAATCGCATGTACGTATTAGAATAGTTTGTCTCAGCCATTGGAAGATGAACATTTTCGACAACGATACAAGGAGAAGGGGAAAGAATAAAAGATTGAGACTGTCTGCAAACTGAATTTAAAAACAAATGGAGCAAAGTAAGGGTAGGATTTTTTGACGGTACAAGGTAAGGATTAAGTTAAATTCTTTAACATAATTTTCATATGCAAAGCTATTATAACTTTTTATTCTCGTAAAACGAATAAAATATTGTTCAAAGCAATATAATATCAAGTCATGTAAATAAAATTATTTTAATCTCTCAAAGGAATTGTGATCTCCATTGCATAAAGCGCCAGATTAATTATATTCCTGACAAATTAAATAATCTCTAAATTAATTAAGAAATTTTTTAATATTGTTTATTTGTATTACGGAAGGAAGGAATAGGAAAGCTATAATTGTACAACTGAAACATCGAATTACATAAATATGGACTTAGCTATTTTTTAAAATAATAATGTTCGGTAACATATCACGTGCGTCTGAAAATGGAAAATTTTAAGAAAACATCGCCTGACTTATGGGAGCACATCTGTTGTGGTTCGAGTTCTTCTAGTCATGAATCTTGCAACATCTCCATAACTGCACGTGTACAGTAAGTAATTAATAAATAAAGCGTTATCTTTGACAACCTATCAATGTACATAAATAATAAATTAGCATCTGACATTGTGCGTCCATTGGAACAACCGGCACCTTAACAGAGAGCTCTGGAGGGATGCAGTCATCAAGCTAAGTTCATGACAAAGCGACAAAATGCAATTTGTGGGAGGAAACAGGACTGCTTCGAGACTAGTAACGTCTTCAAAGACGTGGCGCAGTAGTATAATACTGGACTCGTATTCGGGAACACCAGGGTTCGAATCCCGGCACGGATATCCTGATTTCGGTTTTCATGGATTTCCGAAATCACTCCAGGCAAATGCCGGAATGGTTCATTGCTAGAGGCCATCGCCGATTCCTTACTCCAATATTTTAGGAAATGTTTCAGTTTGTAATGATTCCGATGTTGACGATATGTAAAGCCGACTAAGTTCTAATAACAAGCATAAAGCGGCATTTCCATTGCCTCGTGTTTGTCAAGCATTGCGTTATACGTAGTGACTAACTGCGGAAATAAGCACCCACTCGGGCGGGGTAGTGATTGTGTCCTGGAAAACGGTACTGGACTAGGGCGTTTACGAACAATCACTATCGAGTTATAAGTTTAACTCTACCTACACTTTAAAATGGTACACCACTATTAATTCTGTGTTAATATTCGTCATAAACATAGGCTACTAAATCCGAATCAATGTTTACAATCGAAGAAATTCCGATCACGGAAAATCCTGTTAACAAGCTGTTATCGACCGATGAATCAGAATAATTTACAACAAACCAGATATCTGACCAGTGAAATTCACTTTAAATAAGTATATCATGTTTAAATCACTGGCATTCAGTCACTGGAACAATCTGTATAGTTCCACTGATTCGAGTGACACAATTTATAATCATTTCAAGACAAAATTTACAACATTGTCATAATTTGTATATTAGAGTACATTAACGTCTTTGAAGTCCAACTTGTCATCAAATTAATTCGCCAATTTCCTTCATGTAACTCATGTAAAAGTGTCAAGGAAAACAATACAACAATGGAATATTTTCGCAGGTTACCCGAGGCAGCTTCCACGCCACTGAAAGCAGCAATAGAAAACCCCCAACCGATCTGTTCTTTCTGGCAAGACGTGAACGAGGCAACAGGCACAAGGAAACTTAATGAGAATGATTTTTCAAGTACATGGGGTGATGTCAGAGATAGTAATTTTTACATAATGGCCAATTGTTCAGATCTGTCATGCGCTGATGAACCACCTTCTAATCAAGAAATTACAACACTCGACAGTAAAACTAAACATGGCGAAGATATTGAGGGATGTCGCATTTTTTATGTGAATCACCTATTTACGGAAATAAGAAGATTGTGTAACCACAATAAAATTTTTGAATGGGACTTTAGCCATATGAAGTTAATTAAAGAAGATAGAAAAGGAATGGCAAGTGCATTCTTCTTTGAATGTTCTATGTATGTCTTAGAAGATAAAATGTATACCGAAACTCCTAAGACAAACCGATAATCTAAGGGAATCAATGATGCTTGGGTAAATAGTATGTTACTTACAGGCCAAGGTTTCTCCCGGCTCAGAGACGTTCCTGCCAGTTTGGAAATGCCATGTATGGCTAAGGAGACTTGCCAAAACTCTCACAAGAATTTGTCGGCTGTTATAAAGAAAGTTTCTTGGCAAAGTAGCAGGAGATGAAGAGGCAGCGCTAGCTATTCAAGCAGGAGATGTAGACGATGATGGAATCCATGACATAACAGTGGTGACAGATGGTGCCTGGAGCAGAAGCTCACATGGAACCAACTATAACGCCTTATCTGGGGTGGTAATTAGACACTTTTAAAATCCACGTTGCTGTGTTATCTGTGTAGTTGTATTTCATTAGTACTACTTTGTTTCCCTTGTTTAGAGGCATGTATCATTGGTGCTAAACACAGGAAGGTTTTATTTGCAAGTACAAGAAAGTCTTACTGTTGCGTTTGTCATCAGGCATCATCTAAAGGCGAATCAACAAATTCCCATGTGTGTTACAAGAAGTGGAACAAATCGTCTACTGCCATGGAAGATGACATAATAGGGGAGGGGTTTAGAAACAGCATCGACGTGCATAATTTGAAATATAACAAATGAATATGTAGGTCTGAGTATTAATTCACTCTAAACATAACTAAATATATATCTGCAACGAGAAAATGCGGCTCTATTTGAAATTTGTTTTGTCTGGTTTCGAAATTCCGTAGACTGATAAGAGATTGTTTCTAATTTTTATTCACAGTGTTTGTGCATATTCATTTAAGCCGCCCGACTGCCTGCGTCATGAACTACGTTGCAGCATGTTGGAAAAACACGTTTTCCCACAAAACTGCTAAACGTGTGTAATATGTCGCTATATATGGAAAGAACACGCCCTTCAGCCGACGTCTGTACTTGTTTCAACGTGCCTCCTTTACTAGAACATAATTTTGTAGCCTCTCAGTATAGCTAAAAATGGCTTTTTCACATTGCTATAGCTGAAAACTATTAACCGGATTCATGCGAAACTACGATAGGATCCTGCATTGGAACTTACTTTAGACTTTCCACCAATGAAATGCTAGGGACACCGCTGAAAGTCTCATATAGTTATACGCAACACGACGAGAAGATTGCACGCCAGTTCTATGTCTTACACGGAGAGGCGAGTGGGCACTTGAAGCGCGTGCCTTTGTCGCTCTTATCACTACAGTGCTTCCGTGCCTCTAAGGCGCAAAATATTTACAAGTAGGCGAGCGCCATTATCAATATTACTACTCAACAACTTACCTAACCTACCTTTCACCTAACGATGTTACAACCAATATTGTCAAGGTGTCGTTTGAACTCACGCTTCCCCTACTGGAATGCGGTCTCTCAGATGCATCATTGCAGATCTTTTTAAAAATATATAATGGAGAACTAAATAGTGCATGATTACCTCTAATTACCTACAAGATCTTATCAATCTTACATACCCTACTTTTTCTTCTATTGTGATATGCAAATAATTACAAGCGAATTTAGTATGCTATGCGACTATGCTGGTATCGTATTTCTCCCTAAATTATGGAACTTTTGATATATCGGATATTCATTTTCAGATTGGTGATCACGTCAATACGCTTTATATATGTATGTATATATATATATATATATATATATATATATATATATATATATATATATATATATATATATATATACATATATATGCAGCATCGTCTATTTCTGAGGCAAAGTCACTGAAATTATATGAAAAAGTGTAAACAGTGTAAAATTCTACGATTTACATAATTGTATTTATGTGAACCCAGAGTCAAGTTAGCTATTCAGTGACACCGGACAGAGTACACTATTTATTTTCACATCATTATTTAATAATCATTAACGAAATTAGAGAAACTATTAATTCCTAGTACTGTAATAACACCTGGCAATTTTATTTCTCTTTAAAAAAAACCAACGGAATTCCCCAACGCTATTAGCTATTTTATAACAAAATGTCGGCATGCCATAAATATCTCATGAAATTATCAATAATACGTATCCAGCAGAAATAGTTGGCATGCCATAAATGGCTCATAAGCATTCCGATAGTGTTTTTTTTTTCAGTAGTAAGCAAAAAACCCAAACGATATTCAAATGAAAAAAGATGTAACGCAAAAGAATATTCATGGGGAAAAAATGCATTTTTCCTCATTTTTGTCAGGTGGAACAGGTAAAGGAATTCCTCAAACTCTAAAGTACGTGTTTAGAAATATTCAAAAACTATATTTTAAATTAAATCTGATCGAGGGAATTTTGAGAAACTGGTAAAAAATTTGTTACCATTTGACATCACGGTAAGTATTAAATTTTGGAAAAATACCCATTTTCAAAGCATCCCCATAAATTATATGTTTTCAGCTCCAGTGATTTGTGCTGTGTTTGCATCATCAAATATGTATGGTTTCTGTATATAATTTTATTGCATGTATTTCATACGCTTAGTTAATGTGTAATGTTATGAAATGGCGAAATGTGAGTATTATTTCCTTTTTATAAAAATATTTAAAAATTCACATGCATTTTATTAAACGTCAATCTGTATACATCATATTTCAGGTTACCAGCTAGCGTATTAAATAATACCCTTTACTTTTGACCGTAAATTGTTCTAAAGATCGAAGTGTTCAACATTCCATATCCAGAGGACTGTTAGAAAAGCCTTCCAAGCAAACATAAGAAATACATTTCTGGATAGTGGCAATGTTTGCAAATTACATGTTACATGTTGTGCAAACAGTAAACGGAACTTTAAATAAAAGTTGAAGTTTTTTATTTGGCTAGGTAAGGCGAATATAGTGTGAAATCGAAAGTAATCTGTAACTTGCAGCAGTAAAAAAAAACAATCAGTATAAGTGATCCACAGAAAATTATATAGGTTGGAGAACAGTTTACCTTTAACGTCTAATAGGTATTTAACAGAATTAGAAGTAAATTTAATCTACAAAATTAAATTAGTGTGTTAAAAAAAAGGAACACTGTGTAGGTGAACTTAAGAAAGAGTTTATACTAGTCACAGACCTAGGTGGTTACAACATTTTCTAGGTTCTACATAGAGACAACATCAAAGCAAACCTGTCTAGTAACCAACATTGCAGCACAGAATATTGAAGAATACAGAAGAGAAATGGACTTTTGTTACGTGGATTCCAGAACCACTGTCTACCAAAATGGCAAAACTTGCTATTGCATATTCTCCAATCAGCGCCTGAAGATGGACGTACCAGAAGGCAACCAAACAAACACGGACACATTCATAGCACGCGGTAGTCCGTCAGACCCTAGGCACGTTTCCAGAGCTCCGGGCAGCCGACGAGAACGAATTGACTTTTATCAATGGGACCGTCACGTCATTTCACTTCTATGTACTTATGTACTGTGTTTTTTCAGCGTGTTATAAATACGATTTTTCTACAAAACTAGTCAATGTGTACTCAACATAAAAGAACACACACTTTCACTGCAAATGTAATCTTGGATCTCCTCAAAATGGCTTTGAAAAAAGCTGTATGATATCTGAAATACTAATAACAAGATGCCTGCGAAACCACGATAGAAACCCGCGCTGGACTTCTCTTCAGACTTACACCAATAAAATAATAGGGTACCGGTGTATCCAAATTCAAAGAAAGAAAATTAATATTGAATCACAGGCAGACAAGTTTATTTATTTACAGTGAAAAATGTAAGACATCGGAATGAATAGTTAGGCTTACAGAAATATGTGAGTTTAGATTAGAAGTTTTTACAGTCGAGCGAGACACAAGTTTGTTTCTACTACGTCTTCACGGCCTATGCTGAGATCCGCCGCATGTAGTAAACATTATTGAAACCCCCTATTGTGGTCGACTAAGCAGGAGGAGAGCGAGCTGTCGGCCTGCGCACTTATTTCACATTCCTCCACAGTCAGTCAGCCATCCAGCCCAGTCCCGTGAACCAGATGGCGAATTTTTCTACAGGTAGGTGGGTGACTTAATACAAAACTTTCATGGGGAAAAAGTAATTAAATACGAGTTTTTAAAGTAAAATGTAATAATTGCGTAATACGATCTTGCTGAAATTCGAACTTGACCTGTATTTTACCCTGAGCATTCGCTCTGAAAAATTTGAAGAACTTCTGTTAAGTTTAAATTGACCTGGAAGTATTAAAGATGGACAGACAGAAAGACAGAGATCATCTCCTTATTATACAGTAGATAATTATTAAATTCTTTTACTTGCTTGTACAAAATAAAAAGTAACCGATGTAATTGTAACAGTCTAAGTGCCAATTATCAAAATAATTTTGAGTATATGTAATAGTTTCGTTACATGATGTCAAAAACTATTTCATTAAAAAACAATTAATAAAAATTGAATTAATATTTTTTTGTGCAAATATGACAACTGTAACTTTAATTTGTTATTCTACATTTTACTTAACTCAAACATTTTTCGGGTTAAAGTGCTTCTTGAAGGAAAAGATGTGGCAGTTGTCACATTGTTTTCAAATAAGCTAATTGGTGATCTTTATGTAATGATTGATGTTCTAACTCTTTTAGATTACATTTTTATCTCAAAACTTAAAATTGAAAAACCTGCAAAACACATAATAAATTCCCAAAAATTTTATTCTTTGCAGATTAATGATACGAAGACTTATTTCGAGATTTAGCTTAAACTATAGTATTTGTTAAAATTAAATTGTAAGAAAAACAAATACATGAAAAAATGATATATATGTCTTTTTATTGGTTTTGGAATATAATTTTTACCTTTCCACACATTTTTCAGTCTATTTTTTTTACCAGAATGAAAACGTATGTGATCTGATATTTTTATTTAGTAAACCCAATATTATGCCTAGAAATCATAAAATGCACTTACTATCAATTTTTAAAATGGTTTTTGAATGACTGCGGCGAAATTAGTTAATTTTTGTTGCATGTGTGATAACAAGAACATGCTGCTGTAGGTGGTACCATGCCCAAGCAAGGCGATTGTAATGGTGCTAAGGTTGGTCCTCCTGAATAAGCTCATACTTATGCCAATGGCAACATCGGCTATGCACATCCAGAGACTTCGATGTTCCTGGAGCATCGGAAGACATCGTGGATACAAAAATGGTCGTCAGTCGTATAACACTATACTTGTATAATTTGATGTATATAGCCAAGTTATTACTTCGAGCAAACAGTTTAGGACAGTTATCGCAGATATAGGTGACAAGTGATGGATTCTTCAAACATTATATACTACTTTGTCGCGGATTGTAGTCGAATATATAAACTTCCTCGCAGTATCGTTCCACCAGCAGAATGAAGTTACTATAGAGCTGTATTATGTGTAGTTAGAATTTCTTTACTGATGCATATTTTTAAAGTTATCGCCGTTCAAATTACTTATACTGCCAACATGTACTTTACGATGTTTGCGAATCTTAACGATAAATCTGAGGAAATTATATACGAGGCACATCTACAAAGGAGTATACAAATTTAGATATTGAATTTTCAAAACACAGTAAACGAGCTTAACGTTCATGCATTAACTAGGTAATGTCTACATTTTCAAAATACTTAATAGTTTTATTGAATTGCATAAAATATGCAATAATGCAATGCAGAAAACTTAACAGTTCCCGGTTTTCTACAATGTCGTGTGCTAAAACCCGACCTACTAGTTGTTCGTCACACAACTACCCCTACTCCGGGTTTGTGTGGAAACACTTAATCAGTTTGCAAGAAGCTAATTTTTAGCTTAAATATATAAGTAACAAAATTTCCAAAAATTGTAAATGAAAAATTTTATTACGTAATGAATACTATTATTTGATCGAGTATAGCCAATGTACCACTATTAATTACTGTAATTGCCGAAATTCTGGATTCGAAATCTTTTAGTGTGGAATGCACATACACAGAAGCACAAACTGGAAAGTGATAGCATAAAAACTTTTTTTTTCAAATGAAATTCCAACTGATAATGCGTATGTAAATCGAAGGCAAAATGGGCTGCACTAATAGCCTGTACCAATTCAAGCACTAACAGATTACAGAAGAAGAAATATTCTTAGGTGAGGAATTAATCACACTTATTTTACAATACGGCATGATGACAAGTAGCTACATACTCAATGATAGTTGCGTTTCAAAATTATTAACAAATGTGTATAGTGAAACAACGTTTATTCGATTTCTTCTTTCATTGTCTGTCGGTTCCTCGGTAGTATAGTGGTTAGTGTCCTCCGCCTGTCACCCGGGAGACCGGGATTCGATTCCCCGTAGGGGAGGAAGTTGAAGTATTTATAACCTTTTTGTTGGTATGTTATAAATGTTTATTGATTTTCCACCATGGCTTTACGCTATGTTACGAGCAGTTGAACCATAATAATGTCTTGTGTATTCAGGGTATTAAATTAATTTATTTCGTCTCACTTTAATTAGGTACTTGAGATTTACGTGCCTTCGACTGGGTTTTGAAATATCGTATGTTAGCTTAAAAATAATTGTATACTTTTGTATAACGTTACATTCTGCTGAGAAGAAGCCATTATTTTTTATTACTCATTAGTAATGGTATTTCGCCAAATACGAATCACAAACTTTCGTGTACAGTATCATATTTACACAATATTGTTTTATAACCAGTGATGCAGATTTTAAAGTTACTTAGCAGTCTGCATGACATAGGCTAAGTGCTTTTCCACAATGACCCGGAATAAACTTTGCATTCTGTTTATATCCTATTACGGGGTTTTGTTCTAAACTTGAATTTTATCTCGCATTATAGTATTTATTTACATTCTAGGTAAGTTTACCCGCGTAAGCACCTTGAACAATGCAGCTGACCTATTAAATATATATGTTGTGTGTGTTGTGTGTGTATGTATGTGAAGTAAAAGTGAACGATAGAGTGAGTGAGTGAAGAGATTTGGGCGGCTCCTAACAGCGAGGTCTTGAGAGCCGAGTGAACGAAAGAATTTATTAGTGTAAGAAGTACTGGAATGAATTCAGTATTAAACATTTCCGTTTTTTGGTATATTCTTTTATACAATTACAAATCAAAAAATAGATACGCACTATGATCTATATAAAAGCCGTCACGTATTGTGTAAAGTTAACGAAATAAATATAATTTAAAAATTACCGCTATATTTTCTTCGGACTTATGCGTCACACTTACATGTAAATGCATTGAAAGAATTAAACGTCTTTACTAGAAATTTTTAACTAATATTAATCAAACATGTCGCTGGCATTTGTAAACTTGTCGGCCATATCCTTGGCTTTCATGTCAGGAATGTTAAGGCCTGTTAGTGGTCATGTTCAACATAATCACAGTTTAGTGTTTTACTGTCTGAGAAGGAGATCTTCCGCGGTTCTGTGTAGTGTTGGAACCACTGACAGCACAAGTATCTGGTATAATCTGATTCATGACCGCGGAAAGCAAGTGAAGCGTCTCAGGCCATATGTCTCAGAGCCTTTCTTATCCCAAGAGAACCCATTGCCTCCTTGTGCCATCACTGGATAACGCCAGCAGCATTGAGGTTAAGAACAGAGGGAGTCAACAGGTTGCCCCCATGCCTGGACTTTCTGAAAGGGATATCTTATTCCCACGCTTATCTTGAACCAAGGGCAATCTTAATTGTATCGGCCTTGTCGACCTGGTTTTTTAGAAACCGTGAAGCATTTGCTCAATCAGAACTGTACTTTTAGAAATCCATACTTTTTCATAAGAGGCAGATAGTTTAAAATAATATTTTCCATAACGCAGAGAACACTACGATTTTTAGAAAGCTACAAGTTTTCTTATTATGGCATGGTTAATGGATTTAGACGATTTGCAGTACAGTAATGTGTATTCAAACACGTTTACAACAGATTCATGTGTTAGCCGAAAAAGGGAAAACAAGTTTTATGTGGTGAAACACAACTGAATATTTTGTTTCGTCTTCCTTTTCAGACCGCAAAGTTTGCCTACAGTAACGCAGGTAAGTGTTGTGTGTAACTATAAACGACAAACGAACGGTGAGCAGGATGTACTTATAATCCCGCAAAAAGTGTCAAGCGTATTAATTAAGCCAGCCACAGTCGTAGAGAGAATTTCGATGCAGCTGCTGGAATAACTGTTCGTGTTAAATGTCCGAAATGTTTAATGGATAAGATGGCCATTGAAACATAAATAGGTGTAACATGACTGAAAAAATACCTTGGATAAGTGTTTGTGTAAATGAAGGCTGTACTGTCACTCATTGTCAGTTTTGTGATACCTTCCTAGACTTTTCCTTCAAACACAATACAAAATCAGAGAATGTGAAAGTAATAATTGCTGACTTCTTCGAAGCAATCAAATAGGTGTGAAAGTCGCTGTGATGGCTGATGTTTTAAGGTAAGATGCTGTTTGGAGAATTATCTTCATGCTACGGATTCTGCCTATCATCAACCATGCAGTATCAACTTCTGAACTGGAAAAATTATTCTTCGCAAATACTCCGCCATTGATGAAGGGTCGAGGAAAGAGAGAACAATTAATCTAGAGCAACATCAAGCATTGCATGGGACCGGTATTTAGTTGGAAGAGAATTTAAAATAACAATTGTTTATTGGAGACTTTATTAAGAAAATGGAGGTATAATTTCTGCACCACCTGCGAATGTAGGCACGTAAAGAGATACTTTTATGTTAACAAAATTATAAAACGCTTTGATACAAGGCATTTTTAGGAAATTACATGATACGTCATACAAACGGGGATTTTTTAAACGTAAGATTCAAAATGTGTGAAGAAACCACTAATAGTGTATATAACAGAGGCACCTTGTGATAGTCCAGCAACCTAACTCCAGATAATCGGAGAAATTCCCTACTGGCTGTGTCCCTGCTTGTAGTTTTCTTTAAATTAAGACAGCCAATAGGACATACCTTGGCAATAATGGTGGCTTGTGGAGTTTTTTTCACACCAAATCTCACCGTTTGTGCTATGATGGACAAGGAATGAATCAGGCCGCCGTCAGGTCAATAGCATAAGAATAGCCCTTGATTTATGTAATGCCTGGGAATCATTTACATTGTTTATAAAATCAGACATAGAGACCGCCGAATTTTTCCTTCTGTTGTTAAACTATACATTATAGCGTTATCAAGTGGTGCCACTGATATGCAATGAGTTCCCTTGGACTAGCAGATACTATGAGACATTATAGTCCGAGACACATCACTATATATTTTCGCGGTCACGAATCCGCTTATATCAGATACTAGGGTTGCCAATAGGTCCCAAAATTCACCCATATTCAGAAGTTCTTCCCTCTCCTACAGTAGAACTCAACACTGACAGTGCGAGGGACGATTTTTCCAAATGTCATTGGCATGTTGATTTAGTAATAGTTAATTCATATTTTTATTTGTGTATTACGCTTTAAAAGCCTTTTCATATAACAGCGGTGCAAGAGCACAAAGATATGAGTGATTTTTAATGATTATTAATTTTGTTTCGTTAACTTTACATCATACTTTTCGTATAAAATTTTGTGACTGTATTTTGTTGATTTGAAATAATGTGAGAGAAAATATTAACAAGAGACATGTTTTATACCCAATTAATTTAAGTAGTACTGCTCGTGTTATTAAACATTATCGTTCTATTCTACTATGTATATATAATTAGAGATCATTTGCATTAATCAAATAATAGAGTCTTAATTTTTGATCAGTACATTTTTTTGCTAGAGATTTCCGTAATTCAAAATTAAACATCACAAGTAATAAAAATGAGAGAAATTGTAAGTTTATTCCAGGATATCGTGGATGCAACCAACGCCATGCAAAGAGAAAGTAACTTTAAAAAAAAGTAGTAGGAATGGTTATAAAATAATGTTATGTGAACATATTACAGTACACGAAAATCTGTCATTTGTTTTTTTTTGGCGAAATACCATTACTAATGAGCAATAAAAAATTAATGGCTGCTTCATTTTAGAATATAATGTTTTACAAAAGCATAAAAATTGTTTTAGATACAAATTAAAAACCCAGGCGAAGTTACTTAAAACTCAATTAGCTATTTAAAGTCACACGATATAAAATTATATAATAATCTAAATAGACATATTGTATTATTATTTTTAAACTGCTCGTAACTGAGAGTAATATGTCTTCGCGGTAAAACAATAAAGGTTTATAATTCTTCTACAGAAAGGTTTACAAAACTTGCTTCCCTCCCCGGCGGGGAGTCGAACCCCGGTCTCCCGCGTGACAGGCGGGGATACTAACCACTATACTACCGAGGAAGTGACGTATGACAATGAGAATAAATATGAGAAAATATCACAAATAAACATGACAATTGTTGATAATATTGAAAAGTAATATTTATTCAGCACATAGCTACTTGTCATCTTTTAAAAATCACCTCATGAATGAAGTGATTGGTTTTTCTTAAATATGTCATGTATCACATGCGTTTTATATTTCTGTTAACATAAAAGTGTCTTATTTGTGGTTTAATATATACCTTTCACTTACATATTCTATCTATGTATTGGGATATCTCATTTATAGATAATATGAATAATAGGTAATATGCAAAATATTATTAAAGTGAATGCGCACGAATGCCATTGGCGTAATTTGTTAGACTTTGTAAATGTTTCTCTGCAAGGCGCGGAGGAATATTGTGGAAGTAGAACTTTAGCAGGTATTCAGAAATGTTCAAAGTAACCGTGAACGGACTATATCAGACGAGTGGAGGGCTACTGTTAATGGGAGCATTTGAAGAGGCTTCCAAAATGTTATGGACTGGAAAGACTGGTGATATCTAGACTTCAACTAGGCGGAACATGCTGGATCAGGGGTACAGATTTGATTGTAAATATATGAACTGTCACATATCAAATATGTTATTTTTAATAGTAATGCATTACTTGTGAACAAACCGTTGATTAGACAGATTGTAACTAAATGTTCGTATTACTTTCTGTTAGTTGGCATACGAATATTTCAATTCTAGCATTGTTATATATTGTTATAACAATGAGATTTATTCACTGATCTGACTCAGTTCTGAGGTATTTATAAGCAACTCTAAGGGAAATGTAACTCCTTGTTTCTTAGTAAGAGACTTTTTCCTTTGCAGTCTTTCTTTTTGATATGTTTATTTAACATATGATGCTTTGAAATTTAAAAGTATGGAAACGATACAATGCACCTAACATCATCGAAAACACTTTTCACTCTGTTCTCGTATTTAGGGGGTTTGAATTTCTAAAGGTCCGGAAATTCGTTAATAGGTATTTACATAGCCAACCTTTGGAAGCAAAAAGCATTAAGATGTTCCTTCGGATTACTGAGCAATTGAGAGATCCTTAGAAAAATATATTTGAGCCCTTTTTACTGTATTTGGGGAGCAATTTCAACTAATTCTGAGCCTAATTTAAGCATATATGTAACCAAATTTGTAGGTAAAGGTCATAACGATATGTTTTTGGATTAATGAGTTACTGAGGGTTACAAAAATGCATTTTACGCATTATCTCACTTTTAGGGGTTGAATAGAGAAAATTCTTGAATTGAATGTATAGGTATTTATTTTTTCCAACATTTGTGATGGAACAGAATAACGATATTTTATCGGTATATTGTATATAAAAAAAATAATTAATTTCTGTGCATTTATTTAGGCAACCGTTTAGCGCACAGACTATGATTTTTTATGCTAAAATCCGTTTTTAAGCATTTATATTAATATTCTTTTAAAGCCAGTTTTTTAAAGTGAATGATGAAATGCGTTACTGAATAGAGTTCCTCAAAAGCATCTATCATGGCTTATCACCAGGCTAACTTCTCCTCAAAGTTAAGGGTCTGAAAATGTAATTGCGGTATCTTAGCCTGCAAAACGTTACAATAAAATGTAACCCAGGCCACACATTCAAATGTAAGTGACCGTTGGATTTTAAGGGGGGGGGGGGAGAACCATTTCCATACTGTGCGTATAATTTATTCCATCCGAGACCCTTACAACTTAAAGAGACTGCAATTCTACCTCAGAGTCTGTTTTGCTCTGACTATGGGATCCTGTGGCTGGAATGATTTGATGATATATCTCAGGTGCCATTTAACCGATTTAAACAATATGTGAAATGTTGACAGTGCACGATATAAGCAATGAATTTAGCAAGTTACAATGTTCCTGACAAACTTGTAGGCAATGTTCTTTATGCAATTCAAATAAATGAGGCATTTATTGTAAAAATGGCGACAATATAAAGATTTTAGGTTCATTTGCAGTATCAACCATATGATTTAAAAAATTTCGACCAAACTTATTATGTTAAAAGTATTGAATACAGTAATCAATTGTGACTACCCAAGAGCCATTTTCGCACCATTTTTTAATATAGTGCCACACGAATAAATAATGTTTGGTCATATCTCGGAAAACAAGAAATTGATTTCTCTCAAATTTGGCAAACACGTATAACTGCAGTAGTTCATGCAAACTAACATGTTTTTAATTCGGCCAGTTACCTATTTTCAAAACGGCGGCAAACATAATTATTTTATTTTAGTATGCTATTCTATGAAACCAAGTAACCAATTCAAATTTGCTTTGTATGGTGGCAGTTTATGTTACCTCATTAAAATAAGTCTGTACAGAGTGTCGTTTGTTTTATCTCTGGAAAAAAATCACCCGATGCCTACTAAACTTGGCAAGCAAGTTATACTACAGTAGGCAGTGTAAAAAGATCAATATGTTTTAAGAGGGCAAAGCTTATTTTATAAATAGTGGTTTTATGAAAATTTCCGCATAATATGCCATTATTACAAAACAATGCGACCAACTCCAACTTATATTTGTTTTCTGGCAGTATCTACTCAAGTAAACAATGAGATAAAGTATAAACCCATTTGCCAGCATTTTGAATGAAAGCACCAAGTGAAAATTTTGGCTTTTTTTTTTGTCCTATCTTGAAAAAATAATAATACACCTACCAAATTCAGGAGACACGTTATACTTTTGCAATACATCTAAACTGATACGTCATAAGGAGGTAGTCACCTATTTTCAAAATATTATCTGTATAAATTATTTAGGTTAGAGAGCCACAGTCCCAAACAATTTCAACCATTTAATATGAAGCAGTATCTATGACAAACTTAGAATATGCTAACAGACAACAGTTTTTCTTCTCCAGTAATGAAGATAGAACCACATGAGAAAATTGAGCATATCCGCGGGACCAATCAACGTATTCCCACCGAAATTTGCACACAAGTAATTTTACAGTAGCCCATGCTTTAAGTTTTTAGTGTATATGCCATTATTTACAATATGTTGCCATATAAACAATTCAGGAGACTTTGCCATATCTATTAAGCAATCTAACCGAATCAAATTCAACATTTTACGCTGAGAATATCCGTTTGAAGTATCAAATATACTTATAGATATAATATTTTGCTACGTATTTTTAAGACAGTACCATGTGATAAAATATAACACTTATGTAACAGGAAATAGTCATAATTTCCACCACGTTTTTAAGTAATTAGTATTATAATAGATCATGTAAACTTACATATTATTGGTGGGTCAGGAATTTTGTTCTCAAAATGGTGCAATAAAATATATTTTGGATAATTTTATCGTATTTATAAATTCTGTTGACAAACTTCAACCAAACCTTTTATACTGACGATACCTGTGAGAAGAATCATATAAGCATATTTAGTGCTTTTTAGGTATTTTTTGTACGGTAGGGCCAAATGAGAAAACAAAGCTTTAATGCCGTAATTCGGGAACCAGTCAACGCATTTCCACCAAAGTCTGTACACATGTAGTGCTACGGTAGGCCATGTAGAGTTAAATGATTTAAGCAACTCACATTTATTTTATCCACATTATTTCGTTGTAAATATTTGAAGTTAGTAAGTAAACGCAGCCTACCAAAACTTTAGACAGTCTATTGCCGAAGTTAATGCTGCGAATCATATCTCCATAATGTAGTTGGTCATATTACAGCTTGCAGTACGAGGCGTGCTGTGTTCGAGTTCCAAGTAAGCCACGTGTTTATTTGTAATTCTCTCACTAGTGTAGCATTTGTTTCGTGCTATATATCTAACAAGCGACCCGCCTCGGCCTCGCATGGGTGCAATTTACAAGTAAGGCGTTGTTTAGTTTACATCAGATGTATACAATAAATGCTTAAGGTAACTAACATAGGATTAATAATGTGTTGTTCAGAAAGTCCTCATAAGAGAACCCCAATTTTAAAACAAATTTTAAAAGACATAAATGGTTACTGTGGGTCGCCTCTTTTGAGATCTACAATTCTGTGGTACATTAGTTTGGTGTATCTCTTACGGCTTAGTCAGCGTAAGCCATGTAAGTGCCCAAAAACCGGCCTTTTCCGACTTTATTTGAAAACGTCGACTTTTGTTACTGTCCTTACAATAAATATTAATGTATTATACACATGAATATTCATCAAGAAATTGTCTAAATGAGGGTGAAAACCGCATCAAAATGTATCAAGTAGTTTAGAATTAAAATCCGAATACACAGACAAACGCGGCCGGGCGACTTTGCTTTATACTACGTATGTATGTTATCGCTATCAACGAAATGGCAATACCCACTTAACAGCTAACCTTTTAGCGTTACATCCAAATTATTTGCGTACGTGAAGAGAACGTAAGCTTATAATTTATGTCCATAGCTTTTTATTAAACATCGAATTTAGCTGTAAATAGCAAGTGATAGACTTGTTGGAAACAAAGTATTTTCATTCGTAGATTGATTATAGATAAATTAAAATTATAAATTATTAGCATTTTTCTTTATTTACGACATACATTTCAAGGAACCATGCTATGCCCAGGGGGTTTCGAAAATTTGTAAAACAATATTTTAATTATACTCCAAAGAATATCAATGAAACCGTGTGAATACCCTCACGCTGCAATTCACATGCCATCTACACAGTGGTTTCAAATGTCTAATCGAAAATTTTTGTAGCACAGGTGTTGAGGCAATGTGTAATAGCTGTCGTTCACAGTCGATAAATATCTTACACATGCCATATGAAATGCACGGTAGTAAAATGTGCTTGATATACACAAAATGAAGCAGCAAAGTCCAGTACAAACACACGTCAGTGACTCATCTGCTGAGCATGCCGTCAACCTCGACACATTAGTGACCGCGCCACGCCAGACACACGTGGAGGCGGCTCAAAATACTGATACTGCTCGCGAAGGGCTACCACCACACACACAGGATGTCTCGCCGCTACACATTCCATTGTCCTCTACTTCATGGGTGGACAGCATTGACGTGGAGAGCGTAAACAATGCAACCACACGACGGGAGCATGTAACAACTGCGGATGAAAATATGTCCGTAAGAGAAAAGCGACCTTACGAACGTGACGCCCGGGACACAAGAGTCAGTCCTGTTCGCAAAGCGAAGGTGTTATCGCAGAGTGAACAATCACAGCTGCAGGACAGGAAGGAATCTTTGGAACTAGCAAAGGCCGCTATAAATAAAATAAGTGTCTCTAGCCAAGAACGTCCTGATAACCCAACTAACTAACAATACGACCGGCACATGTGTAATACGACCGGCACATGTGTGCATCCCCACCTGTATGCCCATTTTTCTTTGTCCACTAATCCTTTTTGTCCACCTTTCCATTTCCTTCTCTCTGATACTATCACTACATTTTTGAGGAACACGTGATAGAGTTATTGACAATTTTAACTTTAAATATTTGTGCAGTCTCGGCCAGTGTGCGATTGGCGGCGTTAGAGACACTCATTCGAACACAGGCAGTTGACATTGTATTTTTGCAAGAAGTAGCGATTCAAGATTTTATAGGGTTTCATACCTTCAATGTGTATACAAACGTTGGTGACTGGGGACGGGGGACAGCGATTATTACACGTGCGGGGCTGGAACTTGAAGTCCTGCGCTACCACCCGTCAGACCGAGTGATGTGAGGACGAATAAACGATGTGTCGCTAGTCAATGTTTATGCTCCCTCAGGTACCCAAGCGAGATATGAAAGAAATCAGTTTTTCTCCGTGGATTTTATTCCGTTTTTCCATCCACCCTGCAATCAGTTCATACTCGGTGGAGATTTCGACTGCATAGTTCACCCCAATGATCATCAGGGTGGAATCTATCCTACTAATGCTGCCCTATCTACTTTAATAACTCGCTTAGACTTGTGTGATGTTGCATCTAACATCCAAGGAATTCATTACACCTATGTGACTTCACAGAGTCGGTCTAGGATTGACCGATACTACATGAAAAAACAGCATATACATAAGGTGCATCGATATGACGTTCTTCCGGTAGCGTTCAGCGAACACTCTGCAGTGATATTTACGTATGAAAAGTTTGCGAATGTAACACGGTTTGGCAAAGGGACATGGCGTCTAAATACGTCTTTATTAGACAGCTCAGAAGTAAAAGAGGACTTCCTAGCTAATTGGGTACGTTGGCATAGCAAAAAATACCAGTTCCACTCTGTGGCGATGTAGTGGAATGTGTGTGTAAAACCGAACGTCATGAGGCATTTAAAAGGCATGCGTACCGACTGGCAGAAGAGCGTACGGTAACACGTGCATTCTACGAACGTATGCTACACGAACTTCACCTGCAGGCAAACAATGGTGCACACGTAACTCCACGTATTAGGGACACGAAACAGAAGCTTAAGCACTTATTGAGTGAACAGTTTAAAAATCGTCATATTATGATAAATGATAAAAGTCTATTCGCAGAAGAGAAATTTAGCATGTTTAGTATAATTAAGGAACAACAGCAAATACGACGCAAGGTTATCAACCAGCTTACTGACAGTGATGGCGCTATTGTTCGGGAGGCCGGAAATAGTGCAAACGCTTTGCAGTTACTTTGCAAATTTATACTCGAAACAAGACACGGACGATTCTATGCTTCCATCGGTTTTGCAGAGTTGTGAAAACAGAGTTAGCTGTGACAGCAAGATGGGCATGGAGGCGCCATGTTTAGATGCGGAAGTTAATACAATAATACAGCAATTGCCATCAAAAAAATCTCCTGGTATTGACGGTATTCCATACGAATTCTACAAAACTTATTGGGATATTATTGGTTCCGACATCTGCGAAGTTGTTCGCGATGTGCTTGAAAGAGGGGAGTTATGCAAGTCTCATAAAGAAAGGATAATTGTTTTTATACCCAATATAACCCGTCCACTTAAACCCGCAGATTATAGACCAATTACACTTTTATGTACTGATTATAAAATAATTGCTCGGTTTTGTGCGACCAGATTAACCAAGGGATTGTCAGATATTATTGGTCCCGGCCAGACATGTCCTGTTCCAGGACGTTCCATTTTACAAGGCGTGCTTGCCCTAAGGGACATTCAATTACTTTCGTCTATGCAATACAGTAAAATGGCCATCTTGAGTATTGATATGGATAAGGCATTCGATATAGTCGATCATTAATTTTTACTTCATGTAATGCGTCATTTCGATTTTCCAGCCAATGCAGTATAGTGGCTGCGGATGGTGTGTATCGGAATTTGGTCACGCCTGTTGGTTAACGGATTCCTTATCCCACCAATTAAGATCGAGAGTTCAGTTCGACAAGAATGCCCGCCATCCATGATTTTATTTACTGTCGCCATTGAACCTCTGTGCAGAATGCTCAGTGCCCGCTTGCAAGGATTCCCTGTAAAAACATGTTCTTTAAATTAAATGCCTATGATGATGACATCACATGTGTCGTTCGTTCAGAGCGGGAAATTACAGAGACGGCAGAATGCCTGGACCTTTATCGCAGTGTCTCTAATCTGCTAGCGAATGCTAATAAAACTGCCGTACTGGAACTCAGCGCGACCAGCGAGCCATTTCACGACGTTTTTCCCTTTCGGAGGTACGAAACTTTGAAAATATTGGGCATATACTTCCACGCAGACTGCACTCTTATGTTGCATTATTATTGGAACATGACAATAAATAAACTCCGTGTTCGTCAAATAGAAATGAATTATCGTCGTACAAATATTATACAGAGGGTTACTTAAATAAATGTATTCTTACTTTCGAAGCTGTGGTATGTGTCATATATATTCCCACTACCACGTTAACAAAGTACACAAATACTACAGATTGTTGGCCGCGTGTTGTGGAAATCTTATATATTTAAATTATCTAGGCCGCAACTTTATCTTTCCTTGCAAGACGGAGACCTGTGTCTAATTAATCACGTTTTGAAGTGTGAGGCCTTATATCAGTCTTCAGCAATCGCAACAATTTTGCGCCCAGAGGACATTTACGCAGCATTACAGAAAATGATGTGGTCTGAAGTTAGACGCATGCCACTTCAATACCGTCACATAATGGAAGCACTCGCAACTATAGTAGAACACTTACCGGAAGGGACAGTCGCATCAGCGAGATATTTGTACATTCGGGCTTCCAAAACGTCGGCTGTCATACCATCTGTTGTGAATCGCACCCCAACTATCCGCTGGAGGCGTCCATGGAAAATACTTGCCGATCCTAACCTTTCCTCGGATCTTCGAGCTGCAGCATTCGGCTTCTACAATAATATCATGGCAACTCAGCAGTGTAAATACAGCATTCACCTGACAGCTGACCCTACATGCCTGCTGTGTGGCAACACCGACACGGCCCTTCATAGGGTAATTTCCTGTGTTTATGCAGCTCCCATCTGGCAGTGGTGTCGCGTACGAGTACGAAAAATAATTCGCGATGAACGTGGAGATGTCAGCGACACGCACATGCTTCATTGCGATTTCTTCACCTTCCCCTCAGTTCGACGAAGAGCTGCGGCCTGGTTTATACTTCATGCGATCGGTTTTTTGGTGGACCGTTCGACACCGGTGACAGTTCAAGGCTGTCCAGCTTCTTCGTCAAGATAGGTGGAACATGGCGCGGCGTGGCACATTGCGTCAGTGGTACGGCAATTATTTATTTTCATTCTGACGTTCACGCCTACGCCGTGCGCTGCCCTCCCCTCGGTCCTTACAAGTGTACAATTTAATGTTCCAGTAGTAATCGTCGATAGGTGGTAGTGTTATAAGTCAGTGTCACATGTCGGGGTGTACGCCGTGCGCTGCCCCTCACGTTAAATAATTTTTTATGTGTTCATCGACTTTGTCAGTAAAACCAGTTCACCAAATGTTCATATCGTTTTGTGCCCCTATGTAAGAATTGTGTAGATATTTTATTGAGTATTTTGTTATTGTTTATATTGTGGGTTGAATGTGTACTGTATATAATAGGTTAAGGGTAAACGCCTCTGTATATCTTGTGTGTTTATATATATATATATATATATATATATATAATAAAAGATAAATATAAATTCCCTGCCAGGGAGAAAATATAACAATTTTTTTAAATCCTCCCATAGGACGATTGTAAACAAATGTACTATGTTGTTACTGGGTAGACTGATTTCGTGAGTTATTTTTAACAATAAGAGTCCTTTAGAATGGACACGTTTAAGAAAATTTATTTACTGGTAAATTTAGTAGGAACTTGAAATGGACGTTAAATTTGTGATGAATTTATCTTTATTTGGGATTATGGTTTGATACTTACGTAGGTATAAAATTCCAGTATGAAGTATAAAAACTAAGTCAGAAATTCATTACGGTTAAATAACCGGATTCAGCAAAACATATATAGAAATAACCGACAATTTTGCTTAGTAAGACGTTTGCAGAAATGTTTCAGTTCACGTTACTATAGTAATTTATGCTTCTTTCTGAGATAGCTGCATTATATTTGTATCCCACTTTTCTCCGCAACAAGGAACAAATTTCACTATTCGACCATGTTGTATTATGGGCTTATTACTAAACTAGAGTTTTCTCAAGAGTAAAAAAAAAAATGTTCAACAGTTTAGTAAGTTTAGTCGTGCAGTCACTTGAACTATTTAATGTACCTCAGCATGTTGGTAACATGTAGTAGACAAGGAAAATCATTGTAAAATATTTTATAAGCATTTTGCAGAAAACTGTTTTAATAACTAATTTAAAAAAATTCGTAATTATAAAATAGTACAATATTGAATTTGCTTTACATTAATTTCAAAAAATGTTCAAATTTCTCAAAATATATTTCAGAATTGCTTAGATGTTGGTGCATTTAATATTATGGTGATATGTTAATTTTACTTATTTTTGTTAGGGAAGAAACAATTTTCTGGTTCTTTTATAAAAGTGTCGAATATGTAGATATGTATGTCGTTAATTTTTTTGTTGTTTCAGTCAGTAAATAATCAAAAAAGTTGGAGTAGCTTGCTAAAAACTCGTAGTTTCGTTAATTGCGGTATCATAGCAATACAATTTTTTGCTATAATCCGTGTAATTAGTCTCATTGTATTTGGTGATATGGCTATAAATTTGGCTACCGTTACTTTTTATTATTGTAGGAAACCTTGTCTATGCGTAAACGTGCCGTGTGTTTGTTATTTAAAATTAACGTAGTTATATATCCAGTTGTTCTTTAGTTTCAGGTCAAAGAATCTCGGGTACCAGCATACCTAACTGAAATCCACATTTAAATTGGTTTTATAGGAGTCACAGAAGCTATCGATATTATGAATGTTTTCTGCGAAGTGATGAAATTTGATTTGGCAACTGGCATACATCACCTTTAAAAAGCTATCACCATTAAATTAGTACACAACATAATCAAAAATTAACTTTTATTGTGTATATATGTTGTGCTATAATAAGAAATTGTTAAAATTTTACTCTGAAAAATTATATGAAATGTTGAAATCGAATAACTTATTCTGCGTACGCAAAAAAAATATATATTAAAAAAAACAAAATTATTACAGAAATTATAAATTTTAAACTTTAATATCCTTTCATATCATAAAATGCAGGTTTTAATCAAATACGTCTATACGTAAATTTGCTCTGTTCATGTTGTGTTTATATTTATTTATTTATAAATATATATAAATTTCTATTAAAATATGATTGGATATAAGTTTTCAGAGAATTATCGGCTCTGATTACAAAAAAAAACTATTACGCCTATATATCCGGATATAGTCGTAAGTATTTCATGTTTACTAGATACCTTACAGTATGATATCGGATTAGCTGCTCTTCACATAATACTTATCACTCTTTTCTGTAATAGGAGGGCATTTGGAGTAAATGTTAAATATCCCCAAAACATATAACCATATATTATAATACACAACAAGTATGTAATTAAATCAGGCTCAAGTGTTTCAGAAGTGTGTTGGTAACATAGCCGTATAAAAGTAGAGATTATTTTAAACTCAGATTTTACGCATGCTGTATCTGTCCTCTTTCCATCGAAGTATTTAATTGAAGGATTATTTTGAAATTCATATCTAGTAATACTTACACATAGTTCATAGACAAGTAGTCAATTTGCAGTTAAACATTACAAAATGTAATTTTGCTGTACGTAAGTCTAGAACAGTTACCAATTTAAAAATTTGGATATAATACAAAGACTGAAAAAAATATTGCATAGATATATATAGGTAATAATTAATTGATGTGAAATTAACTAAACATTGAAGCAACTGCGGTCCCATTTTATATTTCTCTATCCAGTTAGCCACTGCGGCCCCACATAACATAGTCATATCCACTGAGCCACTAAGGCCCTATTTGGAATCGCTCTATCCACTGAGCCACTGTGGCCCCACTTAATTAAGTCAACATTGAAGCAAGACATTTTAAGTAAACAAAAATGATATTTCATTACCTTCATATCTCTATGCTATATTCTCTATGCATTAATACAAAACATTTCGTAAGTAAAAAGTAATTTAAAAATGAGTTTTTAGGGTAAAAGGTAATAATTGCGTTATCTGATCTTGCTAAAATTCTAACTAGACCTGTATTTTACCCTCAGGATTCGCTCTGCAAAATTTTAAGAACTTCTGTTGAGTTTCAAGGGACTTAGAGGTATTAAAGACGGGTATATAGACAGACAGACACACATAGAGATCGTGTACTTATAATATAGCATTTGAACACAGACAGAATAGACTGCACTATTAATAGTTGTATTAATAATAGCAACTTTGTTACATATGTTTAATTGGTAAGAGGGGATTTAGTTAATGACTGTTATATTTTCTGTAGTCTTTCAATATTTTCACAGCAATGAGGCGTGAATAAAAAGCTCTAACGACTTACATAATCAAAATTCTAGTAACAAAATTTTTCTCTTTTAAAATGCTTCGAAATTTGACGACGTTAAATGTAATATTGCATGTCATGTAGAAAACCAAGATTTGAATCCATATTGATCATCCGAGAGTATGTGTTTAATTTCAAAGAGGAATACAAGTCTACCACACATATGCTATATTTTCTCTAAAATATTTTAGAAATTTGAAAACCATTACGCTTATCATTTTTGTGCATATTCTCTTTATGGTGAACTTTTTATTGCCTGGAAAATTACCCGTCGTTTATTGATTACTACAATCGTTACAAAGATTGACAGAGATGAAGACAATTATAGTTTTGCGTAAAGAACCAATTATTTCATTTAAATAGTAAGAATTGTTGCTGCATCTGAATAACTTACTTCATAATTATTTAGGATTTGTTTGCTTTACATTAAGTCGATATATATGTTTGGATAGGTATTTTGTAATAGATGCCAAGGTTGATGTATACCCTGGTTCCCATCGAAATCGCTCAAAGGCTGAGATATTTTTACGATTTTGCCTCTTATGCATACTTCAAGTTTACATAATGGATCTACCAATTACGCAATGACACTGCTCAAATAATTTGCTCTACGTCATATATCGTTACATTTTCGAAAGTATACATAAAAATTCTACTTGACAATTCTTAATAATCATAACCACCATTTCCCAGAAGCAAATACTAATACAATAAGTACTGAATTGAAAGTAAAGTTATTCCGTCAACAATCTGTTCCAGTAAGAGCACAAAAAAGAACTTATAGAAGAAGTAATATGCTTGTGTATAGAAGCAATCTGACTTATTTTACGAAGTGCGTTGATGTCAAGTGGCCACGTATTGTGTACTGTTACAGTCTTAATAACTTATAGAAGAAGTAATATGCTTGTGTATAGAAGCAATCTGACTTATTTTACGAAGTGCGTTGATGTCAAGTGGCCACGTATTGTGTACTGTTACAGTCTTAATAACTTATAGAAGAAGTAATATGCTTGTGTATAGAAGCAATCTGACTTATTTTACGAAGTGCGTTGATGTCAAGAGGCCACGTATTGTGTACTGTTACAGTCTTAATAACTTTTGCGTAACAATATTACACCTGATACTTTCTTACAACAAACACGTCCTCGCTAGTATAGTGGTTAGTATCCTCGCCTCCCACGAGGGAGACCAGGGTTCGAGCTCCCGCCAGGGAGCGACTGAGTTTTTAAATCCATACTACGACTTGTTGTATGTAGTGAACTCCATTCACGATATTCGAGCTGTAATTTTTGACCATAAATTTTCGTTTGTTAAAATGAGTTGTAAAAAATTCGTTTTTTTTTTGGGGGGGGGGGGGGGGGGACTTGAAATAAATTACGTTATTTTTTAGGAATTTTTTTCTAAGTCTGGTATTGCCGTTTGATAATTATGTATTACTTTCCATTCCGTAGTGTAAAAGCAAAATGAAAAACTTATTCCGGATTTAATAATGGAATTCAACAAAAAATAAATACAAACCACAGCGGGCTTTGTACAGTAATATATCTGCTGAAATTTTTCGCTACGTTATTGTAGTTTTCAATGTTACTGAAGTAGCTGCATTGCATTTGTTGCGAACATATACACTGAAGCAAGGAATACTTTTTGCAACTTGCTTATGTTGTGATATGCTTTTTTTTAACTAATGTAATCTATGGCGTAAATATTTATTCCACACTTGATAAATACAGTCTTAAAATAAAACAGATTAATTAAAATTTCTGTGCGTTTATTTTTTCATATAGATACAAGAAAAATGTTTTTAAATCACATCCTAGACATCACTCAGAAAACATTTACATTTTTAACAAGGTAAATATTATATTATATACATAATTAAAAAATATAATGATTTCCATTTACTTCAAATATAGTTTTTTTTATACGTATTTTCGAATAATTGCTATATTTTAAACTAAAAAAAATTCTGCCCATGGTAGTTTACATGAGAATAATGAGGTATTTTCAGGACATGCAAGTTTTTCCCCGTGTAAATATTTAAGAAATAAAATGAAATAATATATCTGCATACGTCAGAATAAATCTTATGTTTTTTGGTTATTAAATGTAGTTCGACAAATATAAACAAAACGAGCATTCAGTACAACCAAAAGTAACTTGAAAATTCTGTCGTGTTGAATATTTGAATTATATCTTCATGTTAAGTTAGGAAGCACGGATAATTTGTAAATTTTACAATAATACCGACTATCGTTACACAATTCAAGAGACAACAACAATTCAACAGGTTGAAGTCCGTCTCTGTCGTATTCTTCAATATGTATATATCTGTATTTCGCCGCTTATTCTTGTAATTTTCCTTTGTATTTATTTCATATGAGTATTACATGACACGTTCATATCTTGTCGTATTTCAGGGACGTTATATCGAAACTGTTTCTTTGGCGATATACGGAATACACTATTTAAGTTCTCTGCCAGATTGGTCCTTGGTTTTATAATTGATGAAATCGATGGTCTTGTCACACGCTTATTATTAATAATAGCCTTCTTAAGGGAATATCGCATAAATATCCGGCAATATGTAATGAGAAAGAGCCACCTCGCACACATGTATATTAAGGTCGTACAAGACATTTTGATAGGGACCTATATAAAATATCAATTAGTTTTCAATATGGCGGCCATTTTCCCAAATGGTTGACCAAATCTTAAAATTAGCTTACATGTGCAGTTCAGGTGTCGTTTTTAAGGTTTTTTTTTGTATACAAAATGCAATAAAACCATTTGGAAATACGTATCTTAATTATTTCCATGGAAAAATCAAATTATTATTATTTTATTTATAATTTCAGGGCCAGCAATAGAAAAAAAATTTTTGAAAATGTAAATTATTTAATTCTGATTTGTCTTTCTAGTTACAGAATGATGTGAAGTTATATCAAACACATGCAGAAGTGGTTCAATTTGTTTATTGCAGGTAAACTGATGAGATGGCTATGAGGAAGAAACTCAGAATCGCCTCCCCAGAAGTAGTTCCTCCTGTGTTCGACTGGAGTAAATGCTGTCTGTGCCAACAACATGGCCACTCCTATGTCTAGCTGAGCATCGTGATCCAAAACAACGGAATGCGGGGTCAAAACATTATCAGAAAACTTCACAAAATTTAGAGACACCGGATTGTTTGTGACGATTCCTAAATTGTCACCTAGTAAAAGTTTTAGTAATTTTGCACCACAGTTGGTAGCGCTGCGTATTTACTGTTTTATGAGTACTTATATTTGGTTATGTACACCGGCTGGTGTATCTTATCCTCATTGCTATTTATTATTGCTAGTATGTATTTATTGCATGTAGTTTATACGGTAGAAATATTCTTATTGGTATTTATTATTTCTATTATGAATTTTACTGCATGTAATTTATATGGTAGTTGTGTATGATATTTGTAATCGATATTATTTGGCAAATCGATAAGTAACGAGTCGTAATCATGGCGCTTGGGGTGGCGGGATACCGCGATGCCACCTGGCTGAGACTGCGCGCCCTAGCCAGTGTCTGACAGTTGACCGCGGTGTTTGGACGGTACAAGGAGTATGAGCTCGACCGCGGAACGAGTGCTATGTAATTTCTCCCCAGTCGCGATGTGCCGTGTGTTATGTGAGCATGTGAACGTCACTGTAACGTTTCCAGGAGCAACTAAATTAACTGTTTAAAGAATTTTTATGAGAATATGCCCGACGTGAACGTAGAGGCGATGTTGCTATGTTTGCCTGCAGTGCGCAGCTCCTGTTAGCGAAATGTGGGCCAAGGATTGCAGAGACGTAAACTTGTTACAGACGTATTGTGTGTGAAATCGCTGCACGTAAGAATAATATTCACTTTAATACGAGCGTACTGAAAATCGCGGAAATATCTGCAAGACCGCGACTTGTGATTGATGGCTCGCGAAATTGAATTTTGCCATGCTGTCCGTTTAACGTGACTTGAGGACGAGCATTTCAAAGTATTCATGTATTAACAGTGACGTACATCAATGGCCCATATTTTTTGCAATATCTCCTTGGAGTCCAGAAAAGTAATTTTAAATATTTCTTTGCAACTTTCTTGCGCAGGCTTTATTGCGAACGGTCTTTCAATGGTTAGAGTGCTAGAAGCATGCCCTTAATTTTGCATAACGTCTAAACATGCCAAATATTCCCGAGTGCATCAGTGCGATTCCACATGCCAGCGAGTGCAAGAAATCCGCGAATGGTTACGGGGAGGCCCCGAAGTGAACGACCCAACAGCTGTTTCATTTTACTGCATCGAGCGGGCGGAGCCTACAGCGAGGTGTTACCGGGGAGCAAGTATATTCCCTGACGCGGCCTGGTAATCAGCTGTGTGGTATTCTGTGTCAATGCCAAATTTTAAGGTATGAGTTGTGCATAAGAACCGTCGTCAGCTTGTACCTGCGGAGTCCGTTGTCCCTTTTTTTAAAACACTTTTGAAGCACGTCAAGCACCGCGGAAACGATTCTCGTTTATGGTTGAATTTTAATGTTAAATTTTATGAGCAACAATTATTGGAAGTTACTGCGTAGGGCAAAAGACGTTGAACGTTATTAGGGGGTATGCACATGCAATATGTATATTTGAGTGCGAAACATTTTAATACTTTTATTGTGTGCATTTATGAGTAAAGTCAGTGCCTGTAAACAGTTGTTTTGGTGCAAAATAAATAGTGAATCAAAAGACCTTGTAACTTAAAAGTAGAGATATATTATTTGCAAATAACTCCCTGATTTACGAATCTCCTGTATTGCTGTAACGTGAGTACTGGTAATACGATTGTAGATATTTATAAGGGAAAGAGCATTGGCCCGCGGTATTTAGGTTTTGGTGCAAAATAAATAGTGAATCAAAAGACCTTGGAACTTAAAAGTAGAGATACATTATTTGCAATTAACTCCCTGATTTACGAACCTCCTGTATTGCTGTGACGTGAGTAGTGGTAATACGATTGTAGATATTTATAAGGGAAAGAGCATTGGCCGCGGTATTTAGGTTTTTCAAGTCGAGATCGCTTTCTGCCCTGTAGGGGTAGTTGAGGCAATATTAGTGTGTTGTGGAGTGAGGTAGAGATTGACACACCTGATACCCCTGCGGAGTAGAAGGGCGTCTCATTTTACCAAATGATGTCAAAATTGAATAATTTGACGAGAGAGATGGAATACAGGCTACCTTTGAAAAATACAAGGCATGCTGGCATAAACAATGTACTCTTTAAGTATAACACAAAATATCTGGACCGTGCTATACAACGGTCACAGTCATGTAACCAGGAAACCACAAATTGAAATGAAGCTAAATTGAGTGTGGAATCGTCAACACAGACGCCATGTCAGACACGACGAGCATCACAGCCGGCTCCGAGACTTACGGAAAATATTTTTTTATGCAATAAAAATCCATTTTGGAATCAGCCACTTACCAATGTTGCAACTATGGTACTTGACAAGTATATTAGTGAAAAAAGTCACTAATTGATAACACGAATCTTCATTCTCTAATGGTGAGTACAGCTTTAATTGCTTTGGAAGGAAAATTCCACATCATATGTATGGTCAACCTACGCAACAAAGCAAGATCTGTAGAGATGTAAAATCAAGATCAATATAATGGAGGAAACACTGTATGTGTCCATTGCCTTTGCACATGTCGCATCCTTTATAAGTGATAAACTAGCTTCAGAAGATACCAAATACATTTTCTGTGTGTCGATAGTTTTAAACATGTACAGTACGAAATTGATGGAGCTCGCTGGACTGGATAAACAACCAGAAGTTCATACAACCAGATTGAGAGAGAGAGAATTCTCTACAATTTCCCTAACTTAAGGGCAGAGAAGAAAGGCAAAGAATACGTTCTACTCTGAGATAATGCAAATATTTTCCAAAGTGTACCACCCGAAGACAGTGATGCCGATGCTATAGCATCTGAAAGATTTATTTTCATGTTGAGAAATGAAATGTTTGGGTCCAGAACATATTTCAATGGTGGCTTTTACACTAGCTGTCACGAATCATCAATACCTGCGAGTTTACTAGCGACAAAGAATTTATTGCTTCGTGGTAGTACTGAAGTGAAAGACAGACACTCTACACAACCAGCATTAACTATATCTCAGCTGATACTTTCCAATCATAGGAAGAAAGTTCCCAGTGGAAATCAAGTACAACAGAAAAAACCTGTGAACCACCCCCTTTCATTTTCAACGCTTTATCTACATATGGCAGAACCTGCGATAAAAGTATCGTAAATAAAGATTACAAATAAGGATTGTCCATTTCATACAACTGTCTATCAGAAATCACAACAGAACTTTGCCAAGATGTGGTGGATCGCTCCAAGAAAGAGTGAGTCCTCTGCCCTGCCAGTTAAAGAAAGTGTTGTTCACTGTGAGTGCATATGACAATATTGACCACAACTTGTCGTCATCTACATAAGAAACCACATTCCATGGCACCAGCATTTCGATGTACCCGCTACCAACACCCACTAATGCTGGTACAGTTCGCCCATATTGAAAAGGGATATTACCAGTACCAGTATCATAAACAAAATATGTACATGCATTTCCTGCGCTGCCAGAATTCTACAGCCTAGTACGAAATGCTGTTATTCCAAGGGAAACACCTCAAATAACCAGTATTATATCGGAATATTTGGAGAAGAAGTTGATAATCGAAGGAGATGTGAAGCAGCAGTGCTTAAGAGAAACAAAGCCGCATCAGTAATAAAGATTTGCCAGAAAGCTGCAATGTTCCTCAGAATATATCTTTGTCTGGGTTTCATGCAACTAATAACAACAAAAAAATGTTATCCCTGCAGTCCAATCTCTTCTTCCTTTGTTTACTGAGATGTCTAATTCTGTATCAATGCTTAGACATGCCATGAATATCACTATGAACATCGCTAAATATGTGAATCCAACTCAAGTCCCTGTAATTGCATAGGACCAGCCACTATACACTTTAGCAAAATTGTTACAGTAGAACTGGCCAGATTTGTATGGTGAAAACCACATTGCTATTCTTTTTGGTCGATTTTACATAGAGAAGGCCATCCTCAAACTGAATGGACAGAGCTTAGATGGATCAGGCTGGTCCAATATCATTGACAACTCGGGACTGATGTCTGAAACATCTGCACATGCATGTATGAAAGTAACACATGTCAAGAAAGAGAGATCAATGAACCAGATAACTGCCTGCAGGCTCTATAATCTACTTATTCTGGCCTATGATAGTACTGACAAAACCCTTGATCTTCAAAAATTGGGTTGAAAAAAGATCGAGTGAATCACCTACTTTTCCTTACTGGATGAAAATAATGAACATAGAGATTCTTTTGTTGACATTCGTGTATTCAATCCACATGGCAGATTAAACGTGCTTAAAAAATACCCTGAAGAAAATGATTCCATGGGTTTTTGTTTTTGATCATTTCAATTATGCACAATGATTGAGCATCCATATGAAAGATTTGAAAGAACTTTCCGACAGAGCAGAGATAGTGAATGGAGAGTTTTTGAAAGGGAAATTCGTAATTCGAAAGACGAACAAACATTTTTTAGCAATCTCATTGGATCAAGCCCATTAACAACGAAATGCTTGCATTAAAGGAGACGGTGGAGCTATTGGTTTCTTTCATGATACAAATGCACTCATGTGGTGGGCTTTGGCTGCTCCATAAATAACTAGGTTAATTGATGAATTCTGTATCATTGATGCTAAATGAAAGCCAAATCTTCTCCTTGAACAATACGAGTCCAACCAAAAGAAATGTCTTAACACGACGAAATTGCTAAGAGATTATTTTTTTTTTTAGTAGTCTGCAACAATTTTGAACAATTGGGCAGTAACATAATTTCTCGCAATACACATATTGTTACAAGCTCTGATAGAGTGACGTCTTTGCAAAACCTCGAAGAAGATAGTAAAAAAACTCCACCGCACGTTCATTAAAGAACGACTCTCACAGAACCGAAGTGTAAGTGTTTTCAGTCCTATAAAGTTGAACAGGAAGAAGTTATTTGCAGATCTAGAGGCAAGAGCGATCCCTAGGCGTACAAGACTTGTAAAAACTCTGAAAAATTATGTCCAGTTATTTTGTAAACTGCCCAACACCGTAAGTTGGATTCAGACACATTTTTCCAACATGAGAATCAGGCTTTTCCCCCTTGTCTCTCTGTCGGTGGAGGCACAAGGGCATGTGGAAAAAGCAGCACTAACTAAAATAGTTTAAACAGTATCAGATAAATGTGAGGATTTCACAGGCCAATGCGATTCCATTGTATTCCATGGTGCAACTGTTATCAACATGCTTCCTCCAAGAACATCAAAGATATTTGGAGATATTGCCATCATGAGTTTCAACAGTTCACAGCAAAAGTAATTACCAACATGGCTGTAAAAAGTGCTGATTTTGTCTGGGACATTTACTCCAAAGATAGTATCAAGAAGCCTACACAGGGGAATTGGAGTTCGCCGACAAGTGACTGAAGGAAACCTTGTTCCATAAAAATGGTCTACCTTCCTTAAAAATGATGAAAATAAAGAAGAAAGATTTGGTTTGTTAGCTAGAGGAATTGAAAGGAAAAGGAGGAGTTTTGAGGTTGTGACAAATGATGGTGGATCATTTGTGTCGTCATCGCCGAATACTTCTCTGCACGGGACATTTTCAAAGCAAGCAGCTGATGGTCGCATACTACTTCAAATTGCGGATACGGTTTCCCATGGTGCAGTCGATGTAACGGTCCAGACGATAGATACCGATGTACTAGTCCTCTCTGTATCTTACTAATATTACCTGAAAAGCCTTGGCCTCAAGAGACTGTGGATTATGTTTGGTGTTGGCAACCGAACACACAATATATCTGTGCACAACATTGCAGAGGTTCTAAGAGAATATAAGTATGTTGCCCTACGAGGATTCCACGCTTTCGCCGGATGCGACACTACATCATCATATTCTGGCAATGGAAAAAAAAAAAAGTGCCCGGAATTGCTGGAAAAAATACGAAGATGTAACGAGCTCTTTTCTCGCAATTTCACGCCCAGACTTAGAGGAAAAACTTCAAACGTTTGTTGTTCTGCTTTACAGTACAGAATGTGCTAGCCTGTCAATCAATGAAGCGAGAAAATTTTTGTTTTCATCAGAAAGTAGACTGCTAGGAAATGTGCCTCCTACCTGAGCTGCCTTGCAAAAGCACATGCTAAGGGCTTCTTATCAAGGTGGTCATATATGGGGACAGTTCCATATAGCGAGTCCAATCTTACCACCACCTTCAGAGTGAGGTTGAGTAAAGAGTGATGATAAATGGACAGCATTGTGGACATATCTTCCACCTATATGGGAAAGTTGCAGGGAATTGGTGCGCTGTAATTGTAAAGAAGGATGCAAACCATGCTATAGCTGCAAAAACATTGGCATCTCCTGTACTATTTTGTGTAAGAAATGTAAGGGAAAGTGTTTGACGTCTACTACCTCAACAGTAGTAGAAGAAGAAGAAGAATTTGAAGACAATGATGGTGTACTCTAATATTCACGTGCAGTAAGATAACAGCAATGATTTTTTCACGAACTTTTAAAGAAGTCTTCGTTAGTGTTTGATATAATCATTGTTATGTATATAAAGTTGAGAATTTTTTAAAATTCTATTATTTTCAATAAAAATTTGGTTATTTCAAACTTTTGAATAGTTTTAATTAATTTTTTTACATGAAACATTAAAAAAACGACACCTAGTAGTACATGTAAGTCAATTTTAAGATTTGGTCCACCATTTTGGAAAATGGCCGCCATATTGAAAAATAATTGATATTTTTCGGGATCCCTATCTAAAATGACTTGTACGACCTTAATGAAAATGTGTACAAAGTGGCTCCTTCTTATCACAAATTGCCGTATATTGCTGATTTTTTGTGCGAACAGACCCAATTATAAATGATCACAAGGCCAGTTTACACCGTAGATATAACTGAAATCACTCAAGATATCATGTCATTTAATTTTTTTTTTAATAGGCGTATTTTAATTTTAATTTATAAAATACCCAATCACAAAATATGACTAATCAAACAATTTGTCACATATCACGTATAATAATATACATTACTGAAGTCATAGGTGCACATCGTGTATCACAATATATCTCTGTACATTACAGAAGTCATAAATTATACGCTATCATAACATTGTCGTAAACTTTTTATCCCAGAAGTAATTAATTCATCAATTAGTACTGAATTAAATGCCAAAATTATTTCTTTTACCTTCTGTGCAGAAAAAATCGACCATAGAAGAAGTAATATGCGTGCTTTAAGAATAAATCTCAATTCTTCTACTTCGTGACATGATGTCAAGTCGTTAAGTATGATATAATTATGCAGCTTTAATGAGTTATCGGAAACAAAATTGCATTTAATGATGGATTTTCATACGATATACTTTCTTATCACTATCACTTCCTCGGTAGTATAGTGGTTAGTATCCCCGCCTGTCACGTGGGAGACAGGGGTTCGATTCCCCGCCGGGGAGAGGGCGAGAATTTTAATTCCTTCTGTAGGACGATTGTAAACAATTGTATTATGTTGTTACTGCGTAGATGGTTTTCGAGCAGTAGTTTCTAGAATAAAAGTCCTTTGGAAATTGCACTTTTAAAAAATGTGCTTACTGCTATATTTATCAGAAACGAAATTGGCATCATGTTTTGATTATTATATCTTCATCTGGGATTATTTTATATACTTACGTAGGTATAAAATTCCTTTCTGAAGTATAAAAACAAAGTCAAAAATGTATTACATTTAATAACTGTATTCAGCACAAAATTAATTACAAATCACATATATCGTTGCTCAATAACACGTCTGCAGAAATTTTTCTGTTCATTTTGTTATACGTTTTAATGTTTCTTACTGAGAGAACTGCATTACATTTATATGTCTTTTTCGAATGCAGCAAAAACAAGTTTTTGCTAGTCGCTTATGTTGCATTATGCACTTCATCACTCAACTAGAACAGTCTCAACCGCAAAAAATGAATCCACGTCTAGGTAGGTTTAGCCATGCAGTCGCGTGAACTATTTAATATTCCTGAGCATGCTGTTTATACATAGATGACAAGTGATAAAACTGAGATAATTTTTAATTATTTCTCAGAAAACTATTTTAATGTCTAAATAAAAACAAAGTTTGTTTTTATAAAATGGTACAGTAATAAAACAGCTTTCGAATTTATGAATATACATTTCGGAATCTCCCAGTTGATAGTTAATTTAGTATTATAGAGATCTTTTAATTATACCACTTGTCAGAATAGTAAAATGATTCGCCGTCTTTCATAAAAGACACTTGATCAATGTGTTGAATATATATATATATATACACACACACACACACACACACACACATATAAGATAAAAAATGACTATAATATTGGTTCATTTCTTTCTCGTTTCGATGTGTATACAAAAAAAAGCTGGAGATATTTTGATAAAGCTCAAAATTTCGTTAATTGGGTTAACATAGCAATATATGTTTTTGCTTGAATCTTTGTAACTAGCCTCATTGTATTTGGTAATACGGCTACAAATTTTGCTTGCGTAATTTTTTTATTATTGTTGGAAACCGTGTGTTTTCACAAATGTTCCACGTTTATGCTATTTAAAATTTACTTAGTCATTTGCCCAATCGTCCTGTACTTTCAAGTTATAACATCTCTGATACTAGTATACTTCTCTGAAACTCACTTTTACATTGGCTTCAGAGGAGCAACAGAAGCTATCGATATAATAAATTATTTCTGGGAATTGTGATAAAATTTGTTTTGGTAACTGGCATCCATCACCTCTAAAAAGCCATCTCTATAAAATTAGTACACGACATAATCAAAAAGTTAACTTGATTTATGTATAAGTTGTGCTATGATAAAAAATTGTTTGGAATTTTATTTTGAAAAATTATATGAAATGTTAAAACTGAAGTGCTTATACAGCGTACACAATAAATATAATAAATTATATTATTAGAGGAATTATAAATGGTTATAAATTTTAAAATCCATTAATATTATAAATATAAAGGTTTAAAGCGAAATCATGTATTTCAGGTAATGTTTGGGATTCTTAGATCGCTTTTATATATACTTTGAATTTCTATTAAAATATGATTGGTTATAAGTATTTTAACAATAATCGTCGCTGTCTATAAAGGAAAGAAACACACACACACAAATATATATATATATATATATATATATATATATATATATATATATATATATATATATATCGAGATATAGTCGTAAGTATTTCAAGTTGACTAGAAACTTTACAGGATTATATATAATGCTAGCTGCTCTTCCCATAATACTTATTAGATATTTCTGTAATAAAAGGACTTTGGAGTAATTGTAAAATATCCCAAAAAAATATATCAATGTGTCATAATATATTTTAAAAAGTAAACCAATCAGGATTTAGTGTTTCAGAAGGGTGTTAGTAACATATCCATCTAAGGGTAAAGATTATTTTAAACTCAGATTTTGCACATGCTCTTGATGTACTCCTTCCATGTGGGATTTTCATCAAGGTGGAAACCTAAGTATTTAACCTAAATATTTAACTAAAGGAATACTTACGCATAGTTCATAGTCAGTCAATTTGCATTTAAATGTTATAAAATGTAGTTTTGTTATAGTTATGTATCACCTCTTTAAAAACCAAAACATATCGAAAGATCATAATATAATTTAATTCAAGTAATAGATGTAATAATTGTTCTATTCTTGTTTATAAATTAGCTATGTTCATATGCGAACCGGATTGATTTTGCATCAGATTCTAAGTTATGTATAAAATTATTAATATTGTAACATCTGGTTATGCAATTCATCTGATTTACTTTTTAATAACTTGAAACCATACGCAAATTTCGAGAATTCACATTCTTAATCTACAAAATACTACTGTTGTGATGTGTCCTAGCATATAAGCTATGTATTTAATAATGTTATTTTATTTTAAATATTATATAGGAGACACGCAGCCAGTTTATATATGAATAATAATATGTTTATTGTCTTGTATTTTTTATGTTGTTAAATTTTGAATACAATGCAAATGAGCTTAAGTTAGCAATATCAGCTGATATCACTTAGTTTATACACTTAAGGAATGCACTCGTAGTAATTTCCTATGCACGTACGTTACATTTTGAATTTTAAACTGATAATGAATTGGAATGGCGAACGAAGATTCCTTTCTCCATCTTGTATTTGTTGAGTTAGTCATCAACGGAGGTGTGAGAACAAGTGTTAATTTGTGTGGAACTATATTTTACACTGCAAGATATTTTAATTTTAAATACGTAAGTGAGGCACACCAGAAAGACAATGCTTTCATTTACTACACTCGCTCGCATAATTGTTATTTTTAGCAGACATAGGACTGTGCATTTATTTCGACTTTATTGGTCAGCCGCTGCGTGCATATTTCCTCATGTTTGTCATACACAGATTTAATGTGAAGATCTGGAGTCATATGAATGAAATATTTTATTTCATTAATTTTGACACTTGACCATTAACCTGATCTTTTGATATAAATGCTACACAAGTAGTTAGTTCCTTTGCATCCCTGTTGTGTCATCTTGCAAGTAAAATGCGTATAGCTGGTCTCTGCAGCTGAACACTACCCGGAACACGTTTCCTGGCATGTGTCTGCTCCATAGTAAGTTAAATGTATGCAATTCTGGTAAGTGCAATATGCTTACAAGTTGATTGTCAATGTGTCCTTAGCTATTGCCATTCTGCAAAGAGTTGCAGTGTGTATGGTATTGGCCTCTGCTAATCAAAGGCCCTATTTTAAATAGTATACCCTTTTTTTCACACATTCTTACACACTTGTTTACTAGCCAGCTGTAAGCTGCTGTTAGCACTGTGACTAACTGAGTCGAAATCACCAAAACATTGCAATACATATTAAAAACAATATGTTCGAAGGATTGATACCTGGGGAACACCATTAACAAATTGGACTCAGAGTAAACTGCACTATTAATACTTGTATCAATATTATCCACTGTCTTATATATGTTTAACAGGTAAGAGGGGATTTTGTTAATGGCTATGTTGCATGTCCTGTAGTGTTTCAATATTCACAGCAATATGGTGTGAATAAAAAGCCCTAACTACGTACACAGTCAGAATTCCAGTAACAACCTTTTTATTTTTAAATGCTTAGAAGATTGATTATGTTAAATGAAATACTGCATGTTGTGTAGAAAACCCAGATTTGAATCTATACTTATTATCACAGGTTATATATTTTAATTTCAAAGACGAATACAAGTCTAACACACATGTTATATTTTCTCTATGATTTTTTAGAAATGTTTAACTATTACTCTAATCTATTTTGTATAGATTTTATTTATTTGCGAAACTTTTATGGCCGGGAAAAATACCAGTCGTTAAATGATTACTAAAATTGTCACAAAGGTGGATAAAGATGAAGTCAATTATAGTTTTGAGTAAAGCACTAATTATTTAATTAAATTTGTAAAAAAATTTTGTAGCTCCTGAATAACTCAGGTCACATAATTATTAAGGATTTGTTTCTTTACATTAAAATCTACATATATGTTAGAGTAGGTATTTTGTAATAGATGCCAAGGTTTTATATATACCGTGGTTCCCATCGAAATCGCTCAAGGGCTGAGATACTTAACGATTATACCTTTTAGGCATATTTCAAGTTTACTTCCTGGAACTACCAATCACGAAATAGCACTGCTCAAGTAGATTTGTTCCACACCATGTACAAGAATACAATTCGTTACGTTACCGAAAATATAAATAAAATTCCTACTTGACTATTCTCAATTATCATAATAACCATTTTCCAGAGTAAGATACTCTAACAACAAGTACTAAATTTAAAGCGAAAGTTATTCCGTCCACCATCTGTTCCAGTTAGATAACAAAAAAGAGGTTATAGAAGAAGTAATATGCCTGTGGATAGTGTGATGATTTAGGAATCGCCACATTTTTGTAGTATTTTTAGTATGTATTTTCGGTGTAATTTTCATTACGGTGTCTTGTCGGGTTGCAATGAACTTTCCCGTGCGCGAGCGAGGCGTGCCACGAAAATTTTCATTGTGTAATAGGACTCTGCTGGACTAGATACAAGCTGGTGTTTAATATTGCGTGAGATGCAACCCTACCCGGAAAACAGGGGCAAAACCGACTAGAAACATAGACAGGTTGTATGACGTAATCGAGGGCACGGAGTTGGGGAGGAATAAACTACTTGCGACTAATGAATGTTTGCGCCAAGTTGTTGGACACTATTTAGAGGCGGTCGTAGATCGCCGTATGTCAGTATGTCAAATTTTTCAACCACGAAATTCACCGACACAATAACTGGACTTTGGTATGTAAAGCGTGTCGAGGTGAACCCGGACTTTGCGATAAGGGCGGACGGGTTAGAAGTTTCACCCTGTTCTACTGGACAGCCGACCTGGTAAAATTGCCGGGCTGAATGATGGAAGTCATAACACTTTGTTCCGCTGGCCAAAAACTCCGTCGGTTATGTACGTTCCCGTCATGGCTGCCGCGGTAAACTAACTACGAGACCGAGTGAGTCACTACAGAGTGGCGTAGTTAAAACCTAGTGCCGATTGAAATGAAGACCGCGCCCCTGCGATACGGAAAACAGCTGAGCAGAGTTCCCAGAGCGGAAAAGTACGACACGACAGCGTCGCGGAAGAGGCAGCCCGACAACTGCATTGCGTCGTGGCCCGAATGGTTGGGCTGTCTCCTTCACATCGTCAGGGTTATGGTAGGGCTGCTGTCAAGGTACTGTGGTTATAATATTGGTAATTCTTCTTACGGGAGTGCGGTGCGTAACTCCGTGGTTAAGACTTCACAGCGGGCGAACTCAGTGGCTTCTCTGCGGTCGCTTGCAATTACACATGTTGGAACTTGTGTTCAAGTGTATTTGTATATAATATTACGTAGAGTGAAAACGAACTTTCCGAACTGGTGTAAGAGTAATTGTTGTAAGCATAATTTTAATTTGTTTTCCGGAAATTTTTTCCATGCCACGTGAATTAATGGATTGTACTTTAAAAATAAATTTGTTGCCACCGAAAGTCTGAACGTGGAAAACATTATTTTGTGCATCACTGAAATGGACCACTATCGCTGTTTGATGTCTTTTACCAATAATTTATTTATAAGCTCATACAATATCGTGGATGAGGTATGGCTCAGATGTGTGTTTAATGTTGAGAACGTCTAACTTTATCCAGGGGGGGGGGGGGATTAGGGATTGTTGTTGTCGTCTTGGTGACGGAGTGAGGTACATTTTGTTACACCCTCCCCTCTCCCTTCATGGGGTCGGAAGGCGTCTCAATATAAGCAATATGACTTATTTCACGACGTGAACTGATGTCAAGTGACTACGCATTGTAGATTTTTACGGTCTTAATTACTTGTCGACATAATATTACACCTGTTTCTTTCATACGTATGTCATGTCCTCGGTAGTATAGTGGTCAGTATACCCGCCTGTCACGTGGGAGACCGGGGTTCAATTCCCCGCCGGGGAGTGGCAGAGTTTTCGATATTCATCCTATGAGTTATAACAATTATTGTATGTACTTACTGTATACTCTGTTTTCTAATAATAAATTTTCTTTGGTAAAGTGCTTGTTAAAGGTTTTTTTTTATTGATTTTTAGAAGTAACTTGAAATAAATAACTTTATTTGTTTAGGGATTGTTTCTTAGGCTGGTATTGTAGTTTTATAATTATGTATAACATTACATTCCGTAGTGTAAAGCAACATGAAAAAATTATTCCGTATTTGATAACGGAATACAACAAAATATTAATACAATTCACAGATGGCATTGTACAGTAACACATCTGCAGACATTTTTCGCTTCATGTTAATGTAGTGTTCAGTGTTACTGAGGTAGCTGCGTTACATTTGTTGCACGCATATCCACCGAAACAAGGAATACTTTTTGCTTCTCGCTTATGTTGTGTTACGCATTTTATTTTTTAAATAGGGTATGGCGTAAATATTTTTTCCACGCTTCGGTAAATTCATTCACAAAGTCATGCAGATTAATTAAAATTACTGTGCGTGCATTTTATATAGAGACAAGAAAATTTTTTTTAATCCCATCATTAGTCGGAATACATTTAAATTTTAAAGAAGGGAAAGATTTTATTACATAAATAATGAAAAAATATATAATGCTTTCCATTTACTTCAAAGATTGTTTTTTTACTTATTTTCGTATAATTGCAATATTTTAAACTAAAAATAAATTCTGCCCAACATGGTAGTTTACATGAGAAGAATTAGGTATTTCCAGGACATGTTAGTTTCTACCCGTGTAAATATTTAAGAGATACAATGACATAATATATCTGCATATGTCAAAATAAATCTTACGGATTTGATTATTAAATGAAGTTCAACAAATACTAACAAAATGTGCATTTAGTACAAACAAAATTATTTTAAAAATTCTCTCTTGTTAAATATATGTATTATATATTCATGTTAAGTTATCAAGCGCGGGTATAATAATTTGTAGATTTTACAATAATACCGCCTATTATTACACAGTTGAACAGACAACATCAATTCAACAGGTTTGCAGTTCGTCTCTGTAGTATTCTTCAATATGTATATCATATCTGTGTTTCGCAGATTATTCTTGTAATTTTTCCCTGTCCTTTTTTCACATGAGTATTACATGACACGTTCATATCCTGTCGTATTTCAGGGTCGTTATATCGAAATTGTTTCATTCGTATTACACGAGATGCACTATATAAGTTCTCTGCCAGATTGGTCCTGGGTTTTATAACTGATGAAGTTTCAACGGTGCTGCCGCGCTGTCGCGAATAGTATGGCTATTTACCACATGCAGGGGCGATGGTATCGCTTCTCGCCGCTCAGGTCCCCCTTGCCTACTCTTTGCCTTTCCCCTCTCCCCTTCCTTTCCTATTGCGTCATGTGGTAGGTGTTCGAGAGGGATCTGAAGTCAGCTGGGTCGTGAGCTGCTAGCTCTCTTGCACTCTACCTTGGGTGATTCCTACGAGCACTATCTCAGCAACCACTCTTCTACATCATGTTCTGCTAGACCACAAGCCAGACATCCGAACACTACGATGGAGTGCGACTTCGAGATTATAAAGTAATACCGGCACAGTGCTTTAGCTTTTCTGAGTAACCAGGTTCACGATTTATTAATGTTTCTTTAGGGTGTTAGGGCAGCCACGATGGGAAGTTCACTGGTAATTTGTGGATGGCACGTCATATAAATGGGCTAGTTTTTAATGCATTTGTAGTGCGTAATCGTAGCTGGGTTGCGCGATCGAGTAGTTTATCCCTTTGTATTTTTGATACATTTTGTAGCTTAGCACTTGGGAGTGTCCCAAGTGCATGGTATAGTTGTTGTATCGCTGCCCCATTCAGCTCGCCTGGCCGTATTTTATTTGTGTGTCGCCTGCCCACTATTCATGCCTGGGTAAAGAAAGTCATTTAATCTTTTAATATGTTTGTCTGGTTTTTATCATTCAGGTGCTTTGATAGGCCCGTACGCGTATACCGGGTGCCACCTGAATAAAATTTATATTTTATTAAATATCATTGCAGTTTTTTAACTGTTCATATTTAGAGTTGCACCCTTTATGGGGCCCCTCCGGTCGCGGTGCACTCTTTTTGATAGTATTAATAATATTCATCATGTACGTCTTTATCAGAGTTAAATTAAGTATTTTGCAAGTTCGAGGAAATGCGTGAATATATAGCACTAGCGTTGGACAATTTTGTCAAATTGTTTATCGACGTGTTAATTTTAATTAAGTATCAATTTAATTTCCTTATAATCAGTTAATTGGTTGTGTGCCTTAAGCTGGTACAAATTTAATTGAAGAATTCATAAAACAGCCCGATGGTGACTTTAAACTTTGTGACGGGCGACCCATCAACGCACGCCTGTGAATAATTTTCGACTTGCAAAACAAAGTAAAAACACTTTTAAAACTAGTGGGTTGTGACCACGTAGCTGATTCCCTCGAAAAGTGCTTACTGTGCCTGCCTGGGAACCTGTATTCACATGTTGTTTCGAGGTTTAAAACTTTCGATGTGGCTTGAAACACTTATAAAACAAAACTGTGATGTTATTGCCAGCTTCAAGTCACTGCAAAATACTTTTAATTATCTGCGGTACCGGGAAAATAACTGCAAATGTCTGCGCCTATTTTTCACGTGCTGCAACAACAAGGCCTGGCAAAGAAGTGTGCAGCGGACTGATGTTTCAGTGATTCGTCGTGAGAGCACAGCACAGTCGACGACAAGCTCTGTAACCAGCTTGGGATGGTGCGTGCGCCGCCGAAAACGTGACTTTTTTTACGTTATTTCCGGCATCTTGGACAAGAGGATGGAAGTTGAGGGCATATTTGTAATCTGACTTGGTGTTTTAAAATTGATTGTGTTATACCCCCTTAGGGAAATTGGTGTCCACTGCATGGGCCACCATAAATGGTAATTTTTTCTGCCATTGGCTGTGAATTGCTTGAACGCTTCCAGGAGTAATTGAAAACCCCACGATTTCTTAGGAAATCGGCTTTTTGAGGGGAAAACTAATTTGATTGGTAGAGCAAGAGGAGGGAGCGGTATATTTAAAGCCGGCATGCGCTGCTCTCAGGGTCAGTTCAGCGACATCGAGGGGGCAAGCTTCTGCCATGAGATAAGTAGCACTTTATTTGAACAACCAATGTCGGCTCCTAAAGCGAACAGGTCACTTACGTCACTTTGAGGCTAGGTAGAGGCCATAATGGCCGGAAAATAATTTAAAGTTTTTAAATTTTGCGAAATGTTGGCCTTTTAGCCAAAAATCCAATACTGTTAATATTGTAACCAAGTTTTTGTGGCTATGTCGTCACCAAGACGTAAAGTGGTGGTAAACACTAGAAACCATGGGTAAACATTTACAAACACTTGTAAATTATTGCAGACCTTGGTAAACATTTGTAAACACATGCTAATAATCGTTGATTATGATCTCAGCCTTTGGTATTAAGTAGGAGCTATGCGAAACTCCTTATTTTTATGACAATTTTAAGAGAAACTATATGAAGTTTAGTGCTTGTTAAAAAATCAAATTTGCTCGGTGAAGTTAAGGCTGGCATTGCTTAGCAGTTGCTCCCATCCACTTGGGATTGCGAGTAAATTAGAACACAACTATTGTTTGATGACCAGTATTGTGTTACCAAAAGGGGTATCTCCTGGTGCAGGAATTAAAAATTATGTAATAATGGTAATTATAACTGTAGGTGCGACAGAAATATAGCAGCCATTTGTAACCATGGTAATTTAGGGTCACCTGCTCAATACATTTCGTGATGGCATTTTGCAGTTTGTATTTACTTTTTTATATGGCCAGTAAGGAGCATACATATAACCTGTATAAGTATTAGATGAATACCAGCGAAAGTATTAATGCCTGAATTTGGTTGCATTTTATTCTATAGTTTGGTGACCTCGGTTTTATGTAAATGATTTTAAGTATAAAATTGTCATACGTGGGAAAAGAAAATAATAATGTTACCCTTCAATATGAAATGTAAGAAAGCAAACCAAAGAAGTTTTCCATGTGTAATATTTGTGCAAGAAATGCGAATGAAAAGAAATTTGAAAGACGTTCTTATAAAAAAAACATGATCACACTTCTTTGTTTCTATTACAAATCGTTTCAAACATTTAACTACCCTGACACTGTACAGAAGAATGGTTTTTGGCATGACTTTTGGCCATTATTAGTGTTCTGACTGGTTTTGCTAGGTTTTATGCAGATTCTACCTTGACACGCCCTTGGTTTAGGACGCAGCAATGTCAGAACTTGGCTCGTGGTTAACGGCGTAATTTACGTATGGTCAAATACGCACTTGATAACATGTTGAATTATTATGGAGGAAATGATAACTATAGGTTGTTCGCGATAAAGTGAGCACTTTTTGAGGGCCTTATAAATTTTTCCTTTCATCCAATTTCCATACTACTACTGCTTTTAACTATAAACATTGCAATGTGACCAATAAACACAGTTAACACATTTCACCACCATCAAAATTTAATGCCTGAGGCTGCAATAAGATACACTTATTAGCTGTTAATGCCTGTTGCAAGGGTCTTAAAAAGTGCTCACTTTATAGTGAACAGCCTATAACTGCAGTGGCCGTGTTGTCTGTACGACACTTGTTGACGTGTCATATTATAAAACTTTCATGTTTTACGTGCCTGAACTCGGTCGTAAATAATTAAGTAAAGAATTTACTGTAAAGATAAGAAACATTGTTTGTCAGTATTAAAGATTTTGAGTCATCATTTTCTATTCATGTCATGTTGTAATGTTTTATAGCTGGCCACGGCCCCTATGAAATTTTAATATATTTGTCACCTTTTTGAGACCTGTTATATTTTTGATATTACTATATTGAGCTGAACAAATAAACCAATCCAAAATATATCCTTGTGTACCGATTATTGTATTTTGTACTCTGCTTGTTTTTATCTACAGTTGCGCTGAAAGGTCAGTGCAAAATAAATAGTCTTGTTACACACTAAATAATAATAGCCTTTTTAAGGAAACAAAGATCACATATATGATCTTTGAATGAATAGTGCAATGAGAAAGAATGACTAGATGGAGATTTTTGGACATTCGCCATTGCGATGCAGATGTCTGTCAGAGAAAAACCAGAACAATAACAAAAAAAACAGACAAGTAAACTATGGACGAGAAACAAATATATTTCCACAGCACAGCGAAGTATTGAAGAGGGGACTGATTAAATATAAAAAGGACAGCAACTAGTTACGAAAAATAAGTGTAGTTATATATACACCACCAACAAATAACACATAGAAAAAAGCGTAGGAGGAGAACATTTACAGAATATCTAGGAAATAAATGGGACAACACAACAAAAAACGCACTCAAACACAGCAGTTTTACTACACACGACAAAATGCAAGCCAGATATGCTGTAGTCAAGTATATATATATATGTACAAAGCCAGCAATTATCGTGAAGGGATTGGATCACATAAAACAAGACAGCAAGCTACATGCGAAAAACCAGTATTATATACATATATAATACCAACAGAAAACACACTGAAGATGTCACAGTACTTTTATCTACTTACAAAACTGAACAACTTTGCCGAACATACTCAACAAAGGAACTCGCACAAGCACTGTAGTTTTCCCAGGCACGACAGGAATACTAAGTTTCGGAAACACTATCTGTTCCTCACAAGCAACGACACACAGGGTCCGAGGACACAAGTGCCACTGATAAGGATACCGGAAAAACAAGGGTTTATATAGTTTTTGTCCATTTTTTCTGCCACAACCAATGACAGTCGGGCTGTCTCCTTATTAGCTGTGCAGTTAGAAGTGATTATGATTGGCTGGCGACAGATATCTGCATCTCAATGGCGAATGTCCATAAATCTCCACCTAATCATTTTCATATCTCAAAATATATTTTAGCATTGCCAGGATGATGGTGCATTTCGGATTATAGTCATATTTTAGTTTTGCTTCTTGCAAGAGTCGGGAAAACTTTTAACATTAAAATATTTCCTCCCGGGCAGATTTTAAGTTTATTTTGTGATCATCCCACAAAATATAACTGATCAAAACATTTTATGCCTATCGCTTATCATCATGCACTGACTCCTCATGTTACAGAAACCATGATTCATGTTATTATATAATGGACGTGAAATGTCCATAATCATGAAATTATGCAATAAATATGTTTTCAACTGAAACCGGAAGGCATGGGTTGTGAAAATGCGCCATTTCCAGCAATAATAAGTCTACCAAGCACTTAATTACAACATGACGTGATGCTACAAGGAATCATTTAGCATACTTTAAAAGTTGCAGTGATTAGTAAATTGAATAATGAAATGACTAAAATAGTTGATTGTACATATGCATCCTCGGTAGTATAGTGGTCATTATCCCCACGTGGGTGACCGGTGTTCGATTCCCCGCCTGGGAGTGAATGCCTTTTTTATACACCGTTCATTACAAGTAGTGAAAAAAAAAACCACTATTCGTAGTTGCTGTGTTGATAGTTTCCACTGATTTAGTTTAAAAAATACGCGACACTTGGAAAATCTGGTTTAAAATAAATACTTCGTGCGTAGTTAAGTGATAATATATATTACCACTTTTTTTTTCTCCCCAAATTCTCAAAAAAAATGCCTGTCAGGCGAGATGGACTGGTTTTGCCTGCTTGAAAGAGTTTCTATAGTGTAGTAGGGATATGATGTTTTGACGGCCAAGGGAGCCAGAGCCGGCCGCCGCCATCTTGTTACATGTCCGTCTTATTGGATGTTATTGATCTTGACCTTTGACCCGTGATCTTGATCTTGACCCCGGTGACCTCTACCCCAAAAATCCAAAATTTGCCAAAAAAAATTCTTCAAAAATGTATAACAAAAAATTAATTTAAAAATCGTTTAAAAACTGTTATTAAAATGTAATTAAAAAATCGTTAGAAAAATTAAAAGATCGTTTTAAAATTTATCTTTATAAAAGTTTATTTAAAAAATTACTTAATTAAAATTATTTAACACCTGCTAACATTTTTCCCTCGAAATTTCCTTTTTTTCCGTCAAAACTTGAGTAAATAAATTTTTTTATTGAAAAATCATTTAAAGTTTTTTAATTAAAAAGTCTTAAACCTCGGCGACTATTTTTCCCTTTTTTCCTCGAAATTTCCCTTTTTCGCAAAAAAAAATATTTAAATAGTTTTAGAAATTTTAATTAGAAGATTTACATTTCCGGACATTTCCCCTCCCCCCCCCCCCCTTCAACAACACACACACACACCTTTCCAACCCACCCTAAATTACTCACATCTGTTCGAATCCAGCAGACGAATGACTACCTCGCCTCCACTCCCCTCACATATACTCATTCCATCATCTTGATTTTTTCATTCGTCATTTGTTTACATGTTACTGGAGGCCGCCATCATTGTATATATGCTACTTGAGGTGGCCATGTTAGTTTTTTTCGTACATCATTTGTGTATGTATATATATATATATATATATATATATATATATATATATATATATATATATATATATATATATATATATATATATATATATATATATATGTATATATATATATATATATATATAAAACTGGAGGTGGTCATATTTGTTTTCTCGTACATAATTTGTTTATATATGTTACTGGCTGCTGCCATGTTGGGAGGCAGCCATCTTACCAAGTGAGTGTAGTCTTCCGTGTATTTTATTGTCATTTGTTTTACAGTTTGTGTCGCACCTTTGTGCGACAACCCGATTATATAACCTGATGTAGGCCTATACCGAATGGTGACATTGGTCATTCCTACAAAGTACTTAAATTTATTTGTTATTTTTATTCTAATATATGAAGCGGGAAGGTTTTTTGTTTGAAATAAATCACAGCATATATTTTTTTACTTAAAATTTACTGTACACATAATAAAATATACATGTTTATTATTCTTCTTCGACGTCGCCGCTCAATGTCCGCCTCGGTGACCCAGAAATTGTAGCGGGCAGGGAAACCCCACCACTTGAAGCTGGCAATACTCGAAGACGAGTAAACTGTTACGGTGTACGAGCAGTCAGCTGCGCTCATGACAGTATTTTGACAGTTCTGTCTCGGCAATTGTAAGAAACAAGCCGGTCGTGAAGTATCAGGCAAAATGTGTACCTGTTGGCAGGAATATTTCCATGTGTAGTGAATTCGATCCTGCAGTCGATCACATTGGAGGTTATACGCTCGCCCTGTTTACTCAAATCGAATACGATGAGTGGGGCCAAACTCTTGAACGTATCAGGGCTCAATATCGAGGATTGGGTTAGTCCATAATATACAGTTTGGAATTGAGCGTACATCTGATATGCCAAAAGGTACTGGCCATTTATAAAGTTCGTCTTCATGTCTACGTACGGGTAGCTTTCGCAATTCAAAAATATTTTTATATTTTCTATTTAGCATCTGTCGGACTGCGAACGGCTCGCTCTTACATTGTGCTGTCTTCCAGTCTGTAGCCCAACAATGATGTGGCTTGGTTTCTCAGAATCAAAGCTGGGTTTCACCATCTAGTTAATGCGCTGGCTTGTTAGCAGTCGGAGGTATGTCTCCAGACTCCACGACCTGAAAGCCACATCGATGTTTTTACCATCTTCCACAATCTGCAACATGTGTAGGCGTTCTGCAGTACTCATCTGCACATGAGGCAGCATCCATTCGATAGACTATAGGTTCAGGTCCACTGCCTCCAGGTTTTCTCCCGCACCCACTATGGTATCCATTTGCGTATTAGTGAGCATTATCGCCAGCTCTTGCTTCGAATTGAAGATAATTCGTTTGCAGTCTTTGGCAAATCCCAATAGGATGGAGAGCGGAACACATACTTTGAACCTTCCTTTGGCATAAATAGGAGCACTGTAGCCATCTTAGATTCCCCAGCCTGCCATCTCGGCTGTAGGCATCTAATTCGGAATGAGCTAATGGTAATTTTTGATCGTTGAGGTTATGCCCACATCTCGCGGCTGGTCCACCTGGGCACCTTTGAGAAAGTAGGCAATGCGATCGAACAGGTGAAGAAGTCCATTGCTAATTATTTTCGTCGATGCTGGATTGGTCCCTTCTTCCTTCGTCAGAGTCCCCCTGATTCAAAAGAAAGACTGGCAAGGAAGAGTGCTGATATCTTGGTGTTGGACTGCTATCCGAACTTCCGATGGTAGTGTGTACAGCCCGATCAGGAACGGCTGGTACGCATGAAGTTCCACCTTCGTTATGCTGTCTTCGAAAACGGTTGGCTCTTAACAGTTTAGGATATCTTCCGTGGCGACCGACCTCGTAGCTGAGACTGAAAAGGATAATCTCGCTTGGACGTGTTAACTCCGAGATCTGTGACATACTGATGGTAGATTTCGCACGTGTTAACTCCTTGGATGCCTGTGACGTACTGATGGTAGGTTTTTCAGGACACGTTCTTTTATAGCTTCTGGTTGGCGTAACTCTTATACCCATCTTCTCAAATGCAGGCTACGGGTGATTTCTTCGTTTCGAAAGTTCAGCAACTCTCCACGCTGGTCGATGACTGTCACGGCCACGTCGCGTGCTCTCTTCACTACGACTGGAACGTAAATGATGCTTTACGGTGCCACGGCCAGTTTATAACCTGGAGGGACCATAGACGAAATCTCCTGCAGCATATTGCTCGGCCTGCCATTGAGGTATGTGCCGCTTGCCTAATTGCAGGTTATTCCTATCAAATTGACTGGCAAAATATTTATAGTCTACGGGCGACACGTGTGATTAACCAGCTCCGTAGATACGTGGCTCGAACCCCACCATCGTTCCGATAGTATCCGGTTTCGTAAAGTCGATATCTTCATTGCGTCTGATAACACTCCGGAGTATTGGAATTCCCACGTAGTTCGAACTCAGTGTCGGGAGGCAGCGAATCTTTAATGTACCTCGCAATGTCATATATTTCATAAGAGCCAACAGGCAGCGAAACTTCATGGAAAACATTTCCACTTTTAACGAGGTACATCTTAAAGTTTTTTTTTTTTGTTCATCAATTTTCAGTATAGCATTGTAAGTTTGAAAAATTGACAAGGCCTATGCTTCATTCCCCCTCCAGGTCGAGTGGCGGAAAATATACCGCACGGAGCTCGGAGCTACGACCCGTCAAGGTAAGTGTTATAGACATGACTGGTGGTTTCCTTGTGGTGTGTAGACTTTTAATACAATTACTTGTACGAGCGAACCAGGAAGTGAAGGCACAAATGTCCGCAGTTCCACGCGTTAGGCATCTTCTCCGTTTAGTAATTGTAAGTTAGATTACAATTTTTCAGGTACTCGCGCAATTCGGGCGGAGGACGCAAATTCCCACAACTATCATTATAGTCTGCGTGTTTACCCTTTTTTACGTAGGCTTCCCAGTGAGCGCCGGGCCCTGCTGTCCTGTCAAGATTAATGACGGCGCATTCTTCTCTCTTGGGTTTAGCGGGCAAACCACCTCTCATAAACACTCCTCTAAAACTAGGTATTTTCAATTTGCGTGCAAACAGTTCCAAATCCACATTCATGAGTGCTCGTTTCGGTAGAGATTTCATTATTGTTTCTTCCTGCTGCGTCGCTTTTGCACACTTCCACGTCCTACTGGGTATGGTCTTAGGTAGAGGTCTTGCCCGTTTATTTTTTTACCCACTGCGATAGCTTCCATACTTACATTGTGTCTTCGGGCATCAGTCAACTACTTCCTTTCGTTCGATGCTGTGTCGACGGCTCGGGCGATACCACTCGTGGCTCCGATTAGGCCTCCAAGGGCCGCGAGTGAAGGCAAAAGCAATGGAAAAATCCACCGGTAGATATTTTCTTAGACTTGGCGGGTTTTCTTCTTTTTGTAACTGCTTTTCTTTTCACTTGTGCCTTTCTTTTGCTCTTATCACCCATGCCCGTCATCTCTTTGGCATTCATCAAGTTGGAAAAACCCCACGCTGCTATTTTTTCGCCGAGCCCGTCATCTGATGATTTTCTTATTTCGCCCGCCTTCTGTGCAAGTATATTGTCTGGCTGTGTCTGGCTTGAAGATCCTTTTGCTGGAAATAGGCAATGTCGTGCTGCTTGCACTCCTCGTTCAGGGCGTTTATGCCAGTCTCGTTGCGTGACAGCCTTTTAGCTAGCTTGGTTCCTGGGCCGCAGAACCTGTATCCGGGAATGTGCAGCTCGAACGGTAGATTGTTGATAAGCGTATTAACGACCCCGCTTCCAGCTGCGGTCTTGCCCCTTCGAGACATCGTGGTAAACTGAGCGAGAAAAGTATAAATACGGTCCTTTAATATATTTTGGTTTTAGTATCAGTCTAGACTTGGAACAGTACGGACGTATCACATATTCCAATATGACATTTTTGTGCGAATTCTGTCAGAAGCTGTTTTCTCTATGCGGTACTTTAAAGAGACATTCTAAAATTTGCAGCATTGGTTGTCCATCACCACCGGAACCAGAATATTGCAGTGGTAATATAAATATAACCAAGCAAGATGTTAATCTACCAATACGCATTCACGCCGAATATGATGATATCTCCACGAATCAAGGCATGGAAGTCTATTTCCGAATACAGAGAGGTGCATCATCGCGGGACCATCAAATTGCGGGAAAACATGCGTCCTACTGATCCTGCTGGAAGAAGAGAATGGTCTCTGGTCCGAGAACGTATATATTTACTCAAAGTCGCTCCAGCAATCGAAATACCGACGATTGGCATGAGTACTGCAGGCCGTGGAAGGCATGGGTTATTTCCCATGCAGTGAGAATGAAGCCGTCTTACCTCCGAACGAAGAACTATGAAACTCGATATTTGTCTTCGACAACATTGCCTGCGAGAAACAAACTTGTATTCAAGAGTACTTTATCATGGGACGTCATGCATGCCTGGATTGCGCGTACCTCGGCCATACTTATTCGCGCATTCCCAAACAGATGCTTCACGATAATGCTAATGTGTTGATGTTGTTTCGCATGGACGACACGAATTTGCAACATGTTTACAACGGTCATGTAAATACGGACATTACGTTATCAGATTTTAAACATATGTGTACATCGTGCAGGAAAGACAAATACGGATTTTTGACAATCGTAAAGGACTGGCCACTATAAAATGGGAGGTAGAGGCGCGGGTTCGATCAGTTCATCATCAGCTGTCGAGAATGAGTTACAGCAAATCGAAATTCGGGCAGAGTAGCCTCAAGATACGCCATCATAAAGACAAAGATGGTGGTTTTCTGGTACCAGGAGATGATGGAACTTGTGATGCTGGTAGAAGAATAATTCGAAACGTTGGTGAACCCGAACGATCTGGGGATGCTGTTACCAAACATTTCGTCCTCTAAACTGGTAATGACATCATTTCGGAACTGCACAGAATATTGGCCGAAAAAAAACGCATTCTTTCGGAACTACCTGTTCGAGCTCGTGGTGAAGATGGAATATGTGAAGACGGAGATCGCCCGCAATATGGTGGCCGTGGACGATCACGTGGTGAGTGTTCAAAGAGAAATTATCTACAGATTGAATGGAGCATCTGCACAAAATGAAGAGAATCTGAAAAACCTGGAAGGATATATGACACATACATTCGATACCTCTTTTTCCCACCTCGCCAAGAAAACAGATATTCAAAATTACAGCGAACGTCTGAGCAAGATCGAAAGTATGTTGGCGGAGACTCGTGACTAAACCTATAAAAGAGAGCAACAGTGATAATATTTATTCAGTATAATGGCGGAAATTGCCAGCGAAATACATCTAGTGAGTCAGTCTTTCCGCCTAAAATATTTGCTCGCCAAGAGAGCCAAAATTGCACGCGACCGTATAAATGAAAAAATCTTTATGCCCTTTACTCATCGTCTCGATGTACTGAGAGAGAGCTATGGAGCACCCGTATCAGCAAATTCGGAAATCGACAATACCGCTAAGCCTTTCCAGAAGCTAAAGCATGATGTAGCACAGTCAGATCAGGACAATGGATCGGATGCGGATTTACCACAAAAAAAGAAAGTACAGAAGAGACCCCTGGAATCTAATGCTTTGGCTCGACGGTACCTACAATTGTACACATCTCGTAATAATGATACGACGTACGGTGTAAACAGGCATAATGATAAATGGTTCCTTGGTGCTGATGAAATAAGGTTCCTACCAGGTGCGAGCATCCGAGTTGGCAATTACATGATACGTGGAACACCCGGATTATACGAACTTTTATTTCGCAAGGAGTCCAGAGATTTACATAATCCGACCTCCTGGAATACAAGACTTTGCTCAAACTCACGCATGCACTTTACCAAGACAACGATCCCAAAACTGGTGTATATAAGGATGAAGATCATGAAAAATTCGACGTTCTAGCAGACCTCTTAAGCGGCCTAGCACTGAAAAGCAGTGAATGTCTGAAGAAGCTGGACGACAGCAAGAATATTGATTACGTGTTTTGGGGCAATCCGAACTAACTGTTCAATAAGCTGTGACTACTACTTGTTACGCGAAGTGTTGGAAATTGCTCCCACACCAACAAGAAAAGTCCGAAATATTGTGTTAATTTTGAAAAGTTATCATTAAATCCCAGATGCACCTAAAAAATCACTCGTCGATATAGGTACATTAAGGTCTGGTAAACTAGGAAATACAGCCTTCGACCTCCTTAAAATCTCAACTCCGAGTTCTAAGACAGCCACGAGTGAACGGAATAATTATAATGGAATAACTGATATCATGACTGCCACATGTCTGTTAGTAATCGTGCAACAAAATCATATCACATAACTTCTTAGATTTTCACCAAAGAAAAGCAACGGGCTCTTTACAATATACATGATGCTGCTATTCACATTGCAACTTCGCTTTGAAGTAAAGAGTATAGTCGAAACAATATTAAATTATTTCACGACATATACGAAAATTAATAAGTGATATGTGTATTAGTAGTGTGATATGAAATTGTTAAAAGGTTCATTATAACACTTATATGAAACGTTAAATTTGAAGTACTTACATAACTGTAAAATAAATATTTCTAATTAAATTTTTGGAAAAATTAATTATACTTCTTTAAAACATATCAATTTATGAAAAACGTGGGTGTTAATAGAACGCATCGACCAGTAAATAATTACTTTTTACAGGTTATGCTTGACATTTTTAGATGGTTTTCACATATTCTTAGAATTGTAGGAGTATTTGTTAAATGTCCCCAACACATGTTACAAAATGTCAAAATATATTACAAGGAAGTAAAATAAACTTGCTTTATTGTTTCAGAAGAGGCTGCTTCCTTAGATCGGTTTAACAGGCAATAGGGGATTTAGTTAATAGCTATTTTACATGCATCTTAGTTTTTAAATTTTTTACAGCAATACGATATAAATAAAAAATACTTATGACTTACTTAGTAAAAAATTCTCGGAGCTATTTTTTCTTTTATATGTTTCTAAGATTGACGATATTCGATGAAATACAACATGTTGTGTAGAAAACCAAATTTAAAATCCATACTGATTATCGGAGTGTTAAATATTTAATTCAAAGAGGTATACATGACTAACACACTAGAGGTTTACTCTTGAGTTTTATTAGTAAGAGTATATGAATGCTATTGTTGTGAAATCTCAAAATTAATTTATTTTTATTTTGTATTCATTTTGTTATGGTTAATATTGTGTCTGCAAAATCTACCAGTCGTTGACGAATTATTATAATTGTCACAAAGTCCAACAGAGGTGACGTCAATGATATTTTTTGAGTAAAGCGCCAATTGTTTCATTAAAATTGTGTCTTTTGTTGCTGATGTAATAATTAATATCACAAAATTATTAAGGACTTGCTAGTTTTACATGAAAGTATGGATATGGGTTAAGATAAGTATTTTCTAACAAATGCCCAGACAAGGGTATACCGTAGTTACAATTGAAATCACGCAAGGTCTGCAATATTTGAGTTTTTTTTTCCTGTTATGGGTATTTCAAATTTAATTTATAGAACACTCAATTACGAAATATGACAAATCCAACAATTTGTTACATATCATGTATCATAATATATCTCGGTTCTGAAATGAATGACAAATTTATCTCGTCAACCATCTGTGCAAGTTTAATGGTATAAAACTGCTATTAATATAGAGCAGAAAATAAACTACAACATTAATGTATTTTCTCTCCACAGAAAGTATATTTATACAGACATTGCAATTGAAATTTCACCACTGTGTATGTGTATTTTCTCACTATCAAAAAAGCAAAATCGTAGATTCACTGTAATTGTAATTACACAATTTATGGACAGTTTTACTGTTTTAATGAGCATTTTTACCAACATCAGATTATGTTTTTTAACTGCGTCATGTTAATTTACTTACTTCGTATAAGTATATTTTTAATTTTCATATTATTGTACTCCGTTTCGTAACATAATTAAATGGTGTTTAAAATAAATTATTTTTTCAAAATCTGGGTAACAATTGAAAAAATGAAATAGGTTGTTATATGCAAAAAAAAACGGTATATTCCATCAGCGGAAGTTAAGATTTATTTTTGAAACTACAAAATGAGTTCGAAGTAGTTCTACTCTCTTACGATATACAGCATGTTTTAAACAAATACTTGAAGATATATTTGAATTGACAGGAACATTAGTGAAAAATGACAAATAATTCACTGGTTTTAGCAAATTACACATAAATTTAAAAATTACCGAGAATTTGTATATGTAAACATATGCTCACAGATACTAAAGTAACGCAATTTTACACAGAGTTACTGTAAAATTACACAATTGAAGCTGTACAACTGTACTGACAATGGCTTACATTCGGTTTTCATACAACTACTATATAGAAGTGAAAAACCATAACTTAAGGTTTAAATATTAAGAGGTGTATTTTTTCACTTACTTCAAAATGTGTAAATTAACACCAACATTGTGTTTGTTATGTCATACGTTCATGTATTTTCGCCAAACACATGTAGTAATTATGTGATTCTTAAGACCATTTGTGTAAAATTACACATATTATGTAGCGTAAAAGCAGCGTCAGAAATATATTACTGATTTAATAACGGAAATCGGCAAATCATAAATACACATCACAAACGGCTCTGCAAAGTAAAATGTCTGCCGTGACTTTTCTGATCACATAAGTTTATTTATATTACTGTGGTAGTTGCATTACATATTTGTGCCGTTTCTACGCAGCAGCAAAGCTATAAAATTGGAAGTCACTTATGTTGTATTTCGCATTTCATTACTTAACTATAGAGTAATGTCTTGGGTACAAAAAATATTCCTCATTTTGGTAAGTTAATCATGCAGTCGTGCTGACTATTTGATGTAACTGAGCAAATTTTTCATATCGAGACAAGGAAAAATATTGGAAGTGACATACTGATCATTTCTCAGAAAAATATTTAAATGTTACAAACAAAAGAAAACAAGTCATATTTGTAAAATAATCTAATGTTGAAACCACTTTACATTAATTTGAAAAATTGTTTTAGATATGATGCCGTATTTTGGTTATTTACAGACCAATGTACGCGTTTCATAAAAATAACAAGATATTTTCAGGACATGTAACGTTATCCCCATAACTAAGTATAATACTACCAGCACATACGGTGACCAGACGTCCGGAATAATCCGGACATGTCGTCTTTTATACGCATTTGTCCGGGTTCCGGGCGGGTTGTTAGAAAATTGAAAAAATCCTCTTTTTTAGTGTCATTGATAATTTTTTCCGTATGTGTTTTTCCGTTCTCGAGAGTCATTAAATGCAAACATAGGTGGCAGTATCAAAGTAGGCTCAGTGTAACAAACTTCAAAGTAATTTCTTTAGAACTATATAGAAATGTTGCATGTATGAAATAATACTGTATATAGTTTTGCAATACATCTCAAATAAATATAGCAAACCTTTAAAATGTTTTTTTTTATGGGTATATGTAGACAATACATCGAATATGGCATGTTGGATGATAACTACAGGATTTTCGAAGGAATTTCAAAGACATTCGAAAAAAAATATGTTCGCAATTCTGAGTAGTTCTGTGTCGCGTGTTTCGTGAATTTCGTGGTGTTTTATATATCTAATTAAAATGCCCGTACGCAATCGCAAGCGTACTGAGGAAGTCGCCAAAAAAGATCCTTATTTTAAATAAAGATGTCATGAATGTAAAATTGGGAGTAATTAGAAACCAGAGTACTAGCGGAAATATATTACTTGCTTGCGAACTCTACATCTCGTTTCATTTGTGTCTAGGGGACGCGCATCGAAACATTATCATTTTCCTTCCAGGCAGATATTAAGGTTATTTTCTATACCATCCAGTCACGAAATAAAAGTGCTCAAAATATTTGCTGCCTATCGCTCCTTATGTTACAGGGACAATGAAACAATTTAACATATAATTGTAATGATAATACTATAATTATGAAATTATGCCACCTGCTGTTTTCAACTGAAACCGAAAGGTGTGGGTTATGAAAATGCGCCATTTCAAGCAATAATAAGTCTATAAAAAGAACCATGCTTCTCACTTAATTACAATTTGACGTGAGGCAAGAAGAAATATTTAACAGACCTTAAAAGTTGCAGTGATCTGTACGCCGTACTATGAAATGACTAAAACCGGTTTCTGTTTACATTGATGTTACGTTCTCGGTATTATAGTGGTTAGTATCCCCGCCTGTCACGTGGGTTACCGGGGTTCGATTCCCCGCCGGGGAGTGAGTGTTCTTTTATACATCGTTCAGTACAAGTCATGAAATAAGCACAATTTGTAGTTGCTGTGTTGATTGATTCCGCTAAGCTATATAAAAAATAACCGTCCTCTGGGAAAATTGTGTTAAAGAAAATACTTTGTGCGTAGTTAAGTGACAATTTGAAGTAAAACATTTTTCCTAATACACGAACTTAATATAGAGTTATTTTATTATACTTTCGTATATCAATGTATTTCGTAGTGGAAAGACACTTAACATTATATATATAATAATGAAAATTTGCCTAAAATATACACATTTTACAAACTACCCTGAACAGGAACATATTTGCAGAAGTATTTTATTCATATAATAACAGTTTCTGTAGTTAATTTGATGTGTGCAATAGTCCGGAATTAAATTAACAGTGTTTTCATATATTCTATTATGCAGTTAATTTATACCTAGGGTATACTTTGCAATGGAAATTTTTTATGAAATCTTTCTAGCAAAACTTATTTATTCCGTCTCATAATTAGATGCAATTAAACCGGAGGAAAGATCTTATACCCGATATATTATTAATATCTCAAGTTAATTTTGTTATTGTTTTAGTACTAAATTAAAGCTCAAAATTTATTTTTTATGACCCAATAATATAGTTGCTTTATTTCATGTGTACCGATTGATATAAAGCAAATAATTCGTATTGTTACACAATCGAAATGACAACTTACTATCTTATTGGTATAATGTTATATTATTGGCCACTTCCCTTATGAATTTTTATCATATATGTCACTTTTTGAACTTAGTGAAATTTGGATATTTTTACTATATTGGGCTGCAAAAGTAAACTTAGCAAAAATCGAATATGTATGTGTACTGATTTCTGTACGTTGTACTCTGCTTGTTGTAATTTCCAATTTCGCTGAATGTCAGTGCAGTACATTTGAAATACTTGCGCAATCCGGGCAGAGAATGCACACACCCAAAACTTCAATAATTATTTTGCGTCTTTACTCTTTTTTGCATAAGCCACTCAGTACATACCTGGCCTGGCTGTAGTGTCCAGGTTGGTTACGGCACATTTTTCTTTGTTGGAATAATCATGCAAACCATGTATCATAAACACTCCTCTAAAATAAGGTATTTTCCATTTATGTGCAAACAGTTCGAAATCCATGTTAGTGAGTGATCATTTCGGTAGAGATTTTACTATCGCCTCATCCTGCAACATCGCTTTTGCACACTTCTGCCTCCATTAGCGTATGACCGTACGTAATGAAACTTGCTGTTTCTGCCCCCGCCCCCGCCGCACTATATTTCGATAGCTTACATATTAGCATATTGTCCTTGTGCTTCGGAGAAATATTTCCATTCGTTCGATGCTGTGTTGACGACTCGGATGACACCAATCGGGGCTCGAATTATGCCCTCGAGGACCCCAAGTGCAGGCAATGTTAATGGGGAAAAATTCACCGGTACTTGTTTCCTTGGTCTTGCATATTTTTCTTTCTTTTTGTCACCTCTTTTTTTTTTTCATTTGTCTCTTACGCATGATCTTTTCACCTTCGCAAATCTTCCCTTTGTCATCCATCATGTTGGGAAAGCATCACTCTGCCATTTTTTCTCCAAGTCTGGTGTCTGATGATTTTCTTATTTCGATGGCCTTCTGTGAAATTATCTCCTCTGCCTGATGTCTGACTTGCAGATCATTGTGCTGGGAATAATCGATACCGCGCTTCTTGCTCGCCTTGTCCAACGCATTTGTCTGATTCACTGTACCGAAGTGTTCTAGCTACCTTAGTTCCCAAACCCAGGATCTGTATCCAGGAGTGTGCAACTCGAGTGGTAGATTGTTGATCAGCTTAACGACGATCCCGCTTCCAGCTATGGTATTAACTCTTCAAGGTATCGCGGTGAACATAGTGAGAAAAGTATGGAAATACTTCTTTAATACATTTTCGTTTCGGTATATTTTATAACTTCGAACAATACGGATGTGTCACATATTCAAATATGATATTTAAGTGAGAATTCTGCCAGAGGCAGTTTTCTAGGAGTGATAATTTTAAAATTCATTGTTTTACCAAGAAAACATTCTAAATTTCATCAAGAGACTTGTTCATGCTACCTCCTTTTCCTCCTTATACTCCTCCAATGTATGATATAAACCAATAAGATGAAAACAGTTTAAGGATAATCAAGAAAAATGTTACTCTACCCATACGCATTCGAGCGGATGATGATATTTCCCACATAACGCATCATGGAAGCCTATTTCCGAATAAAGTGAGGTGCATCATTGCGGACCAACAAATTGTGCGAAATAATTTGCCCTATTGAGTCTTCTGGAAAAAGAGAATGGCCTTCAGTTCGAGAAAATGTTCATGTTTATAAAATCACTTCTGGAACAAACTACCAGTGATTTGTACAAGTACTGCATGCTGTGGAACAGTTCGTCTGCAACAGTAATGAAGCCATTGTAACTCCTTGCAAAGCATTGCGAAACTCTATATTTGCCTTCCATGACATTGCCTACGATAAACTATTTAAGTGCATCCAGGAATACTTTAGCATGGGACGGAACGCGAACATAAACTGCGTGTTCTCGGGCAGACTTATTTCCTGACACCAAACAGATGCTTATCGACAAATAAGAAATATTGGTGCTGTTCCCGTTGAGGACACTAATTTACGGCACATTTACAACGATCACGACAATACGGGCATGATGCTATCAGATTGCAAGAGTTTCCGTGCTTTGTGCTGGAAAGACAAATACAGATTTTTGACGGTCACTAAGGGCTGATAACTATATAATAAGAGGTACAGGCATGGGTTCGACCAGTTCATCGCCGGTCGTCAACATTGAGTTACAGCATATCAGAATTCGAGCAGGGTTGCCTCAAGCTGCATCTTTACAAAGATGATGATGGAGGTTTTCTCGGACCAAGGAACAATGGAATTTGTGATGCTGGTAGAAGAATAATTCGAAATGTTGGTGAACCCGAATGATCCGAGGATGCTGCTACTAAAAATTTCGTCCTCGAAACTGGCAATGGCATCATCTCGGATCTGATGGCCGTGCAAAACTCATTCTTTCGGAACTACGTGTTCGAGCTTATGGTGAAGATGGAGTGTGTGAAGACGGAGATCGTCCGCGATATGGTGGCCATAGACGAGCATGTGATGAGTGTCCAAATGGAAATTATCGACAGATTGTATGTGAAATCAGCGCAAAATGAAGAGAATCTGAACAACCTTGAATGTTTGATGACACACAATTCACTGCCTCAATTTCCCACCTCGCCTCGAAATCAGATATTCAAAATTACAGCAGGGACATAGTGGATGTCTGTAGAGAATGACAGAACAAGATAAAAAGCATTTTGGTGGAGCCTCATGACTAAAATTATAAAAGAGTGCGATTGTAAATAATTATATTCAGTAGGATGTCGGACATTGCCAGCGACTTACACCGGACGATTTAGTATGTTCGCTCGAAGTATTTGCTCGCCAAAAGAATCAACATTACACACGACCTTTTAAATAAAGTAATTTGTATGCCCTAGCACTGAAAAGCGGTGAAGGTTTGAAGAAAATATGCGATGGCAATAACACCGACTACGTATTCTTGGACAACCCGACCGAACTGGTCTGTAGGGTGATAGTCGTCTACTGGGCGTGGTCCAGGGAGGACATCAAGAAATATAACTTTATTTCAAACAAATTTTTAAATAGAATTTTTATAATTGTTTAAATAATTAATATTTAATTTTTTTAAATAATAAATTGTTTATAAATATTTGCATTTTTTCATATATTTTGGCTATTTTTTGTGTTCAACATCATTCGATACCACGGGGTCAAGGTCAAGATCACGAGCACTTAGTAAGGTGGCTAAGACAGCTGACAGAACCAAGATGGCTGCCAGAATCACGATGGTTGATGGTTTGGTCTGACACTGATCCTGGATCTCTTATATTGATTTGGCATACTCTATGCCTATAAAACACAGATGGTCACCGTGGCCTAGTCCGCTGGTACTCACTGGTCCTGCTCTCCTGCCACGGAGTCATGATTCCACGTCTCCTGTTCTGGGGAAAATGGGGCAATTTTAGGGAACATGGGACATTTGCAAGGAAAAAGAAAAATATTTAGGAAATTTTAGTGGATTTTGAGAGGCAAAGGGAAGTTTTTAAGCAAAACGGGACAAAGGGAAATTCCAATAAGGCGGCCGGTCGGTGTCTTGTACCAGAATGTACCAAATCATTCTACTTTTGTCTGCGATATGAGAAAAATATTTTTGTTAGAAATACTTTGAATTTGACGATATATATATATATACATACATAAAATTAAAAGTAGCAATTTGAAGATACCAATGGTGTATATATATATATCTTCAAATTGCTACTTTTAATTTTATGTATATTCCATACTTTTGCATTGTGTATTTATATTGCAAACATTTTGTGAGGTGTATATTATCTTGACATCCCCTCTACTTAATTATATAATGTACGTTTATGTCTTTTCTATGGTCTTGTGTGAAACTACTAGCCAGTTTAGTGGAGTGGAGAAGTTTCACAGCTCTTCACAGAGAGTTCTTGAGCGACGGCTGAGAATTTTTATGGTCTTCAATCTGACAATGAAATACTGAATTGTTCAAGAAATGTAGTAAAGAAATTGTATTTAGAATTTTCAGAATATACAACTTTAGTGTCTATATTAATATATATTTCGAATTCCAGGGAATTCCAGCAAAATAATCATGCAGACAAATTATTTTAAGAAATTTTACCCGCGGCATAGATTGAAGTTGTTGTTGTTGTTTTTTTTTTTTTTTTTTTTTTTTTTTTTTTTTTTTTTTACGTGACTCTTCATAATATGTGACTGCATTAGTAACACGGTAAACATAAATATGTCGAACGTAATTTTTTATCATAGATGTAATCATAAGCCTACTTCATCCAATAAGTTTGGAGAAGAAAGTGCTTCTCTTGATGGCATTTATTTGTTTATTGTAAAGTACACCGCACAACATGATCTAATTTAGACTAACAAAAAGAAAAGTGTATAAATTGACACTTAAATAATACACTCAGTAATATGTTAATACGGGTGTCTCATTCACTTACTGCTCTGCTAACATAACTACAATGAATAGTTTGTTGTTAAAGTGTTGTGCCATAACACGCGCTGTCAGGAATCGAAAATGCTGAAGTTATCTTCATGCATCTAATGATACTAGATAACTTTCTAGAAATGTTTTGTGGAATACGATCACAAAATAGTTAGCAAAAATTAAAACCTTTCTCTCTTTCAGTCAGGCAAAGCCAGTCTCTCTCACCTGACATTTAGGGATGCACATTGCCGATATATTACTGAGAAGCACGAACTTATCATAGAATCTACAAGAAAAAACAAAAAATATATAAAATTGCATCACTCTTCGTGTACTGTTTTATAACATCCACTTTATACTTCAACTTTTCAAGTATAATGAATGGGATTATGCTAGATACTTTTTCACCCCACAATGGCGCCACGGGCAAGCGGATAGATTACAGTGCTACCTAGCGAAGAAATCCAGAAACTTTCTTACTGCTTCTTACCTGCTGTAGCGTTGTTAAGCCTAAGCAGTGATAGTTTGTTTCTTTACCGTATGTCGTACGTATTTCATGGCCAAAGTATACATGAGTAGCTGAAAGCCTCGTAGTATTTTGTAAGTAATGATTCCAGATGAACCTGACCTATCTGCCACGTAACTGAGAGTAAAATGTTTTCTTGGTAGAAATAACGCTTAAACCAATTAAATTTTCTGGTAAGATATAAGAATTTTATGATGTTATTCCTCTAAGAATTACACTGGAAACCTTTGCAAGTCCAGGCAATGCCACATTATTCCCTTGTTATCTCTGAACTTCTGCAGTTAGTTAACTTTTTTCACTATTTTAAAAATACGAAATATTTCACCTATATCTATCGGTGCACATAAAATAAGGCAGCATTATATAATTTAAGATTTGATTTTGTCCTACAATAACGTTCTTAACTTGAAAATAATATTAATCTATCAGGTATTAGCGTTTTCCTCCATTTTAATTAATTATAATCAGGAGACGGAATACGTTTTGTTTAATAAAAGATTTCATATAAATGTTTATAACAAAGAATACAGTTGTAGATAGATAAGCTACATAATAAAATAACAAATTCACTGTAAATTTAATCCCGGAATATTGCACACAACAAAATTACACCATAAAATGTTATTATATGAATAAAATACTTCTGCAAACATGATCTTGTACAAGGTATTTCGTAAACTGTTTATATTTAAGCAAATTATCATCTTTATGTATACAATTTTACGTGTCTGTTCACTACGAAATGTATTGATATACATAAATATTATAACATTACTCTATAATAAGTTATTTGCTGTAGGAAAAAAAACGTTGCAATTTAAATTATCACTTAACTACGCACAAAGCATTTTCTTTAACACAATTTTCCCAGAGGACGGTTATTGTTTATATAGCTTAGCGGAATCAATCAACACAGCAACTACAAATTGTGCTAATTTTCATGACTTGTACTGAACGATGTATAAAAGAGCACTTACTCCCAGGCGGGGAATCGAACCCCGGTCTCCCACGTGACAGGCGGGGATACTAACCACTATACTACCGAGGACGTAACGTCAAAGTAAACAGAAACCAGTTTTAGTCATTTCATAGTACGGCGTACTGATCACTGAAACATTTAAGGTCTGTTAAATGATTTCTTCTTGCCTCACGTCAAATTGTAATTAAGTGAGATGCATGGTTCTTTTTATAGACTTATTATTGCTTGAAATGGCGCATTTTCATTACCCACACCTTTCGGTTTCAGTTGAAAACATCAGATGGCATAATTTCATGATTACAGTAATTTCATTACAATTATATGTTAAATTGTTTCGTTGTCCCTGTAACATAAGGAGCGATAGGCAGCAAATATTTGGAGCACTTTTATTTCGTGACTGGATGGTATAGAAAATAACCTTAATATCCGCCTGGAAGGGAAATGATAATGTTTCGATGCGCGTCCCCTAGACACAAATGAAACGAGATGTAGAGTTCACAAACCAGTAATATATTTCCGCTAGTACTCTGGTTACTAATCACTCCCAATTTTACATTCATCACATCTTTATTTAAAATAAGGATCTTTTTTGGCGACTTCCTCAGTACGCTTGCGATTGCGTACGGGCATTTTAATTAGATATATAAAACCTTAAAACACCACGAAATTCACGAAACACGCGACACAGAACTACTCAGAATTGCGAACATATTTTTTTTTCGAATGTCTTTGAAATTCCTTCGAAAATCCTGTAGTTATCATCCAACATGCCTTATTGGCTGTATTGTCTAAATATACCCATTAAAAAAAAAACATTTTAAAGGTTTGCTTTATTTATTTGAGATGTATTGCAAACCTATATACAGTATTGTTTAATACATGCAACATTTTTTATAGTTCTAAAGAAATTACTTTGAAGTTTGCTACACTCAGACTACTTTGATACTGCCACCTTTGTTTGCATTTAATGACTCTCGAGAACGGAAAAACACACACGGAAAATATTATCGATGACACTAAAAAAGAAGACATTTTGCAATTTTCTAACTACCCGCCCGGAACCCGGACAAATGCGTATAAAAGACGACATGTCCGGATTAATCCGGACGTCTCGTCACCGTATGTGCCGGTAGTATTATACTTCGTTATGGGGATAACGTTGCATGTCCTGGAAATATGTTGCTATTTTTATGAAACGCGTACATTGGTCTGTAAATAGCCTAAATACGGCATCATATCTAAAACAATTTTTCAAATTAATGTAAAGTGGTTTCAACATTAGATTATTTTACAAATATGACTTGTTTTCTTTTGTTTGTAACATTTAAATATTTTTCTGAGAAATGATCAGTATGTCACTTCCAATATTTTTCCTTGTCTCGATATGAAAAATTTGCTCAGTTACATCAAATAGTCAGCACGACTGCATGATTAACTTACCAAAATGAGGAATATTTTTTGTACCCAAGACATTACTCTATAGTTAAGTAATGAAATGCGAAATACAACATAAGTGACTTCCAATTTTATAGCTTTGCTGCTGCGTAGAAACGGCACAAATATGTAATGCAACTACCACAGTAATATAAATAAACTTATGTGATCAGAAAAGTCACGGCAGACATTTTACTTTGCAGAGCCGTTTGTGATGTGTATTTATGATTTGCCGATTTCCGTTATTAAATCAGTAATATATTTCTGACGCTGCTTTTACGCTACATAATATGTGTAATTTTACACAAATGGTCTTAAGAATCACATAATTACTACATGTGTTTGGCGAAAATACATGAACGTATGACATAACAAACACAATGTTGGTGTTAATTTACACATTTTGAAGTAAGTGAAAAAATACACCTCTTAATATTTAAACCTTAAGTTATGGTTTTTCACTTCTATATAGTAGTTGTATGAAAACCGAATGTAAGCCATTGTCAGTACAGTTGTACAGCTTCAATTGTGTAATTTTACAGTAACTCTGTGTAAAATTGCGTTACTTTAGTATCTGTGAGCATATGTTTACATATACAAATTCTCGGTAATTTTTAAATTTATGTGTAATTTGCTAAAACCAGTGAATTATTTGTCATTTTTCACTAATGTTCCTGTCAATTCAAATATATCTTCAAGTATTTGTTTAAAACATGCTGTATATCGTAAGAGAGTAGAACTACTTCGAACTCATTTTGTAGTTTCAAAAATAAATCTTAACTTCCGCTGATGGAATATACCGTTTTTTTTGCATATAACAACCTATTTCATTTTTTCAATTGTTACCCAGATTTTGAAAAAATAATTTATTTTAAACACCATTTAATTATGTTACGAAACGGAGTACAATAATATGAAAATTAAAAATATACTTATACGAAGTAAGTAAATTAACATGACGCAGTTAAAAAACATAATCTGATGTTGGTAAAAATGCTCATTAAAACAGTAAAACTGTCCATAAATTGTGTAATTACAATTACAGTGAATCTACGATTTTGCTTTTTGATAGTGAGAAAATACACATACACAGTGGTGAAATTTCAATTGCAATGTCTGTATAAATATACTTTCTGTGGAGAGAAAATACATGAATGTTGTAGTTTATTTTCTGCTCTATATTAATAGCAGTTTTATACCATTAAACTTGCACAGATGGTTGACGAGATAAATTTGTCATTCATTTCAGAACCGAGATATATTATGATACATGATATGTAACAAATTGTTGGATTTGTCATATTTCGTAATTGAGTGTTCTATAAATTAAATTTGAAATACCCATAACAGGAAAAAAAAACTCAAATATTGCAGACCTTGCGTGATTTCAATTGTAACTACGGTATACCCTTGTCTGGGCATTTGTTAGAAAATACTTATCTTAACCCATATCCATACTTTCATGTAAAACTAGCAAGTCCTTAATAATTTTTTTGATATTAATTATTACATCAACAACAAAAGACACAATTTTAATGAAACAATTGGCGCTTTACTCAAAAAATATCATTGGCATCACCTCTGTTGGACGTTGTGACAATTATAATAATTCGTCAACGACTGTTAGATTTTGCAGACACAATATTAACCATAACAAAATGAATACAAAATAAAAATAAATTAATTTTGAGATTTCACAACAATATCATTGATATACTCTCACTAATAAAACTCAAGAGTAAACCTCTAGTGTGTTAGTCATGTATACCTCTTTGAAATTAATATTTAACACTCCGATACTCAGTATGGATTAAAAAATTAGGTTTTCTCCACAACATGTAGTATTTCATCGAATATCGTCAATCTTAGAAACATATAAAAGAAAAAAATTGCTCCGAGAATTTTTTACTTATTAAGTCAAAAGTATTTTTTATTTATATCGTATTGCTGTAAAAAATTTAAAAACTAAGGTGCATATAAAATAGCTATTAACTAAATCTCCTCTTGCCTTTTAAACTGAACTAAGAAAGCAGCTTCTTCTGGAACAATAAAGCAAGTTTATTTTACTTACTTGTAATAAATTTTCACACTTTGTAACATGTGTGGGGACAATTAATAAATACACCTAATGTCTTCTTATTAGAGAAAAGAGAGATAGGAATCATTATATAATTATATATATATATGTGTATGTGTGTGCTCCTGTATATATATATATGTGTGTGTGTGTGTGTGTGTGTGTGTGTGTGTGTGTGTGTGTGTGTGTGCGCGCGCGCGCTCGTACTTGTCAGTATTATTTGTAGACCAAGTAGATTATTTTTCAACTATTAATATCAAATTATATTTTATTATAAATTCTAATTTTATAAAAAAAACATCTAAGAATATCAAGCATAATTTGAAGAAAGTAAATTATTTACTTATCGATGTGTTCTATTAACACTCTTATTTTTTTTTTAATTATTTGTTTTATAGAAGTATCAATAATTTTTCCCATAATTAAATTTAAAATATTTATTTTACATGCATACAAGTACTTCAAATTTAACAATTAATAGAATTTTTATATCAAAACTTTTAACAATTTCATAATTTCACACTACGTATACACATATTATTTTAAAGTTTGGTTTATGTCATGAAATAATTTAATATTGTTTCGACTATACTCTTGAATTCAATGCGAAGTTCCCATGTGAATAGCAGCATCATGTATATTGTAAAGATTCTGTTGCTTTTCTTAGGTGAAAATTTAAGAAGGTATGTGACTTTATTTTGTAGCACGATTACTGACAGGCATGTTGCAGTCAGGATATCAGTCATTTAATTTGACATTACACTCTGCTGAATTGTGGCTGTCTTAGAACTCGGAGGCCAGGTTTTAAGGCGGCAAAAGACGGTATTTCCAGGTTTACCATGCTGAAATGTACCTATATTGAGAGATTTTTTAAAAATTAATTTGGTATTAATGATAACTATACAAAATAACCTAATAATTTGGCTTTTCAGAATTTGTATAAAGTACTAAATATTTATACAATTACGAAACAATGCAGACCATAATTTTTATTATATTTTTCGATTACATGAGATTGAGTGACATATCGATTATCCTTCCACAGTCCCAATTCTCTCCTCACAATAAATCTGTATTATTGTGAGATAAGGGCGTTCGGGTAAAAGTAGTTATATCATCGTTTTTTATGATCAACAGAGAGCGCACTATTGCATTGAAAATGATTGGCAACTATCTGAAAAAAGCAGTTTATAATCGTCCACATCCTCCAGTAATAATTCCAGATCTCATAAGGGCTGGCCTGATGGAATGGGAACTTCTTCCGGAAGATGACAACACATAGATTACAAGCATGACGAGGCATGTTATGGTCCTGTATAATGCACTTGGTGGCCATACACGGAACTAAGGTGCAGTGGGAAGGATGAAAACCTCCATAGTCAGAGTCACTATTAAGTTAATTTTGATGTTCTGTCGTGTTTATTTTCCTGCGACACGAAAAATATTTTTTTTTAGAAACACTCAATTACAGTGAAATAAACCTTTAAACTATAATTATTTTAGGAAATTTTTAATGACCAACACACTGAAGATGTGATGATTAGTTGCATGATATTTTTTTGTGTTATGTGTCTTTTCACAGTGTGTGACAGCATTGGTACCATAGTAAACATTAAGATGGTGAAGATAATCTTTCATCATAGAAGCGACCATATGCTTACATCGTCCAACAATTGATGAGAAGAAATGGCTCGTCTGGTTGGCATTTATTTGTATATTTAAAAGTACACAGCACATGATGTTCTAATGTGGACTAAACAAAAAGAAATGTGTTTAAATATTCACTTAAAGAATACCTTCAGTGATATGTAAATACGGAATTCTCTTTTACTCACGTCTCTGCAATCATAACTACAATTAATAGTTTGTCGTTTAACATGTTGCTCAGTAACATGCACTGTGTTTATTTCATCGTGCCGAAATCCGTAATTTATCTTATTATATATAGTGACACTAGATATCTTTTGAGAAGTATTATGTGGAATACAAAATAATTAGAGAAACTATTTCAGGCAGGTAAAACTAGCCGATATATATTGCTGAGAAGCAAGAACTTATTTAAGAGAAATGTACAGGGAATAACGAAAAATATCTCTATTGCTGAATTACTGTTCGTGTATCGTTTAAAAATTTCCTGTATATACTCCAACGTTTACAAAGTTAAGTGATGGTGAATATGCTGGATACTTCCTCACTACACAATGGTGCCATGAGAAAACAGTATAGATTACAGAGTTGAGTAATGAAGTTCCAGGAAGTCAGCTCCGAAGAAGCACATTAACTGTCTTACTGCTTCCTACTTGCTGTGGTGTTGTTAAGCCTAAACTGTGATACATTTGTTTTTTTCCATATGGCGTACCTATTTCACGGTCAAAGTATGTATGAAGAACTGAAAGCCTCGCAGTATTTTGCAAATGGTATACCTAGGAGATCTTCATCAACGTGCCACATGGCTGATAAGAAAATATCTTCTTTGTGGAAATTACGCTTCGATTGTATTTCCTGTACAAGATTTTATAACTTAAACCAATAATATTTTCTGGTCAGAGACACAGATTTATTTACGTCATTCCTCCAGGTATTACACCGGAAAGCTTTGTAAGTTCAAAAGATGCCACATTCTTTCCTTGCTAACGCCAATTTTCAGTAGTAATTTGAATTTTTTATTTGTGTTACAATATTCCGTGTATATCTAACGTTACATATTATGTAAGTCAGAAAAATATTAAGTTATTGGCTTTAATTTAGGACTAAAACCATTAAATAACTGATTAAAAATTAATATATCAGGTATAAGCGTATATATCCGTTTTAATTGCTTCCGATCATAGACGGAAATAGTAATGTTTACTAAAAAGATATAAAAAATTTTTATGGAAAAAATGTACCCTCGTTTATAAATTAACTACACTATAAAATAAAGAAAATCACTGTAAATTCAATTCCAGACTATCGCACACATAAAATAAAGTACACAAACTGTTATTATGTTCATAATACGCATCTGGCAATATTTTACTATACAGGACTTATGTAAAATATATTATGTTAGAAAAATGTTCGTTATTAAAATATACAATTATTTGTGTCTTTGCACTACGGAAAATATTAATATACATATTATTCATAATATTACTCTATAATTAGTTTTGAGCATTAGGGCAAAATCGATGTAATTTAAATTATTACTGAAAGAGACACGAATTATTTTTTTTTCAACCCAGCTTTTCCTGACGATGATTATTGTTTATACGAACTCCGTGGAATCCATCCAACACATCAACTACGAACAGTGATTATTTTCATTACTTGCACTGAACGATGTATAAAAATGCGTATACTCCCCGGCGAGGATCGAACACCGATCTACCGCATGACAGGTGGGAATACCAACCACTATACCACCGAGGAAGTAGTATCAAGTTGAACAGAAACCTGTTTTATAAATGTCATTGCACACTGTACTAATCGCTGCAATTAGTAGATCCTGTTAAATGATTCCTTGTAACATCACGTCATTGTAATTAAGTGTGATTTTTTACATATACAAGCATATTAGTTCTTATAGACATATTATTGCTGGAAATGGCGCATTTTCGTAACCCATCCCTTAAGGTTTCAGTTGAACACAAATTGATTACATAATTTCATGATTATAGTAATTTCACAACCATATTATAATAAATTGAATCGTGGTTTCTTTTACGGAAGGCTGGTTACTTAGCACCTCAAACTTTACATTCGGCATTATATTCATGCCTTTTTCATAAAATAATGATATTCCTTGGCGTGTGTGTTCACGTATGTGCAATGTAATTAAAACTATAAAACCTTAAAACCCAAACTACGAATACCTGTACATCACAAACAATTAAGAGGTTTTCTATATTTATCTGAGTTTTGTTGAAAATATATAAATTGTACTCCTTAATATATGCATCATTTATATATAGTTATAAATAATGTTACGTAGCGCGAGTGGGTCTGCGCAATTGTCCTTGGCTCACCCGGCGCGTGTGAGCGAGGATGATAAGTCGTTATGAGATAACTGCGACAGGCGATCAGACGGCGTTGTATCTGTTTCAAAGCCAGCCCGGCAAAATAATGTTCTGCTGCATGATGCTGTGTTACTCTGGTTGTGGTAATTTTCCTCGTTTATCGCAGGATGCCCAGGATTACTGACCTAGGCTCTCTGCGCGGCTTGGGGTTTGATGATATTACAGCTGGTCGCTCTGACTTTATTTAATTGTGACGGGTCTCGTGGCCGGGGTGTTATTGAGTTGGTGTGCCTTAATGGATGACTGACATAATTCCTCAGCTGTGAGGAAGGGAAGTTGGATACAGCAAGTGTCAACATTTTGAAGGACGTGGCTGGAGCCTGGACTATTGGATCAAGTGCGTGAGTGAAAGACATCATAATTGTGGAAACAGACTGAACGCATTCTAATAATGTGTATGAAAGATATTAAGGACATTAATTAAAGTTGAAATAAAATTCAATAGTGTGCTCACTGTTGAATAGAAAGAGTAAAAGCGGAGACAGCTAATTGATGTTGTACATAGTAGCAGAGTGAATAAATTACAGATCGAATTTAGTTTATTTTATTTATTTTATTTAACATTATGACCTCCATCCCTTACAAACTCAGATACGCCCCTCAGACATCACCATTCTCTGCTTGTAGCAATAATTTACTTTAAAGTTGGCCACACTGAGCCTACATGGTAACTGCTGACTTTTGTTTCCATTTACTGAATTTCGAAAAGGGGAAAACCACAGGAAAAAAATGATGGATGACCCTAAAAAATGAGGACTTTTCCGATTTCCTAAAAATCAGCCAGGAACCCGGGCAAATGCATACAAAAGAGGACATATCCGCAATAATCCGGACGTCTTGTCCCCGTACGTGTCGGTAGCATTATACACTATCGACCAAAAAATTGGGCACCTATCCCCAATGTTTGCTCGGTGGTTGCCACCCCGTTAGTATCTCGTAGGGCCACCTCTTGCGGTTATAATATCAGCCACCCTGTCTGGCATGCTCTCTACGAGTGTTTGTAGGACATCCACAGGGATTCGTCGTCATTCCTCTTGCAACCATTCTATGAGCTGAGCAATGGATTTTGGCCGCGCTTGACGAGCTTTGAGCCGGCGATCCAATTCGATCCAAAGATGTTCTATAGAGTTGAGGTCTGGGATCTGAGCGGGCCAGTCCAATCCACGAACATTGTTGTCGGCGTACCACTGCATAGTAGCAGCCCTTGAAACATGGCACCTGGCATTGGGATCCTGGAAGTAATACGGGTTCATTCCGTAAGGACGCCACAATGTTGGGAGCATTTCATTATCCAGAATGTTACAATAGGCCTCTGTCTTCATGCTACCACGGACAAACACCAGCGGTCCTACGGCGATGGCCGTGACACAGTACTACACCATCACTCCATCACCACCGAATTTCCTAGTTGGCGCTATACACTCCAGAAGAAGTCGTCCCTCGCGTAGACGCCACACCCATACACTTCCATCGGACCGGAATAATATAAACCTCTATTCATCACTTCCCAGAACCGATTTCCAATGCTCCAGTGTCCAGTTGAGACGATCCAAACACCACCTGAGTCGCCGAGCTTTATTGCTTGTCGTGATATGGAGCTTATGTGTAGCTGCTCTTCCGAAATATCCAAGTCGGTGGGCGTCTGTACGCAATGCTCCAATGGAAACCTTAAACAATTTCACGTTTCAGTGTTCTGCCATTTCTGTCGGTCAAAATTTGAGGTCGCCCAGAACGTGCAGCATTGGCACAATTCCCATCGACCATCCACTTACGCAGGACGAATGCTATCGTTGATTTGGGCCTGTTTACATTTCGTTCAATCGCCCGGCTAGACAGCCCACTTAGAAGGCAGCCCACAATCACGCACTTATTGAAGTCCGATAGGTCTGTACCTCGTACCATCTTCTTGTCAAATTGTTCTACACCGGTCTGTGACGTATGGCGGCCACACAAGTCAACTGATGTACTGTATTACCTATCTTCACGGGTACCCAATATCTTTTTGGCTATAGTGTACTTTGTTATGTTAAAAAATTTCAGTGTCGTGGAAATATCTTGTTATTCCCATGTAACTCTCACGTTGTATTGAAAAGTTATATATATATATATAAACACGCACATGATGTGTACCTATGGCAGCTATAATGTACACATGATACATGATAAGAGACAAATTCTTTAGTAATCTTATTTAGTGATTGGGAGTCCTATAATTTAAGTATAAAATACGCCTTATAGGGTAAAATTTTACGTGTTTTTTTCCTTTAGTGATTTCTTTTGAAACTACTGTTTACCCCATGCCTTGGCGTCTGTTAGAAATTACTTGTCATAACACATATCCATACGATCATATAATACCAGCAAATCCTATATAATTATGCACTGTAAGTTATTCAGACATTAGCAAAAATTGATACTATTTTAATAAAAACATTGGTATTTTATTCAAAAATTGGAATTGACACCATCTCTATTGCTCTCTGTTACAATTGTAATAATTTGTCAACGACTGGTAATTTTCCTGGCCACACAAAATTCACCATAACAAATTCTGTACAAAAGAACAAAAAAGGTAATTATGAGTAGTAGGATGTAGCCGACTGGGCATAAGGGCTTCGGGCACAGGAGCCAAGAGCTGGAGGCCCTCATGTTGGAATTTCCTTGTCTGTTCCCTCAAAATTTTCACTTTTCCCTCAAACTTCCCATTTTTGCCTCAAAATCGATCAAAATACCCTAACAATTGCCCTTTTTCCTAAAAATGTTCCTCTTTTTTCTAAAAATCCCAAAAAAATATATATATATATATTTTCGGAGCATACGAGAGGGATTGGCAACTCAGGGTCAGACAGGAGACCGGGATCAGTGACGCATGAGTCATGAGAGCAGGACCTATGGATTTTGACCTTGATCTTTAACCCAAAAATCCAAAATATTCAAAAAATTCACAAAATATCCCAAAACGTTTATTATTAAATATGAGTTAAAATGTATTATTATAATTTACTAAAAATAATTTTAAAAGTACTTAAATTTACCAGAGGTCACCCTTAACCCATATGCATTACACCATCTTACAAGGGGACCACCATCTAAGTAGCCATCACACATCTGCCATATTAGATGCAGACTAACTCAATCTTCACCCCGTTAATTTGAATGACATTGAACGTCATAAACACAAAAAAATTTTGAAAAATTTCAAAATTACAAATAATATATTATTAAAAATTATTTGAAAAATATTTAAAAACTCATAAAAAAAAAAAAAAAACTTAATTTCAAAAGGACCCCAGCATTACCAATTACTCGCATCTGTTCCACTCCAGCAGACGACTGACTCCCTCATTCCCACACCCCTCACTAAGACTCATTCCGCCATTTTATATTTTTCGTTCGTCATTTTTTATACATTACTGAAGGGCCACCATCTCGGTAAGCGACCACCATCTTTGTAGGTGATGACTATCTTGGTAGGCGATCACCATCTTTGTAGGTGATGACTATCTTGGTAGGCGATCACCATCTTGGTAGGCGGCCACCATCTTGGTATACATCACCCATCCGCCATATTCGAAGCCAATGAGCATAACCTTGACCCCATGACCTTGAATGACACTGAAAATAAAAACAACACTTGAAAATATCCATTAAATTAAACAAGCATAATACATTACTAACACCACCATATTAGATGCAGACTACCTTGACCTTGACACAATGACCTTGAATGACCTAAAAAACCAAAACACGTGACAAATCTTTGTGAAGAGGCGGAATTTAACTGAGACATTCCATCTTCCACTCAGTTTCTGTCAAACTAAACCCCTCAGCATACCTCCCTACTGCTTATAATATACCAGTGTGCAAGCCCTATGGCATCATATTGAATTTGAACGAATCCTACTGTAACATTAATATATTGTGGAGACATATACCAGCCAATCACTGATATGCCACGAGTTTGCAGCTAACCAATCACATGGAGGTATCGAAACATCACATGATAAATACTCATATTGACCCCAAAACAACCCCTAAATGATCCCTAAATGGCCCCTGATTGTGGAGGCGACAGTGGCGGTGGAGGCGGAGATGTTTGCGGTGCTAAGTGCAATGTGTGTATGTGAGTCGCGAGTTAAAACTAATTCACTCTATTTTTAAATAAAATTATATAGTCCTACCTCCAAAAGCTGAAAGGCGAAAATTTTATTTAATAATTACGCTTTTAAAAAAAACATATGTTCAGGTCTCTCGGTATGTTTCATCGTTTCCTGGGTGAACTGTATTTACACATTTCAATAAAAGTGATCAGAACTAAAGGAGGCTCCCATCATGCTTCGCCATTGGTCGATGCGCAACATAGACTTTGTACTGAACAATGCGCCACCACGACAAGCCACTATCACGCTTCCCAACTGATCATCGTCGCGTGATAAAGACTTCGTTCAAACCGCCTCCTTATGCCGAAATACATTTTCCGGACATTGGCGAAAACTCGCTCGCAGAATTGACAATAGCGTTTTTTTTAAATTTATTTATACCGTATTGCTGTAAAAATTGAAACACTACGGGGCATGTAATATAGCCATTAACTAAATCTCCTATTTCCTGTTAAACATATATAAGAAACAGCCGCTTTCGAAACAATAAAGAAAAATTATTTTAATTTATTTTTTTATAATAAATGTTGGCACATTGTATGATGCTTTGGTATCATTCAGCAAATTCTCCTAATGTCTTCTTATTATAGAAAAGAGCGATATGAATGATTACAAAAGGTGCTACCATTGAATCATCTCGTAACTTATTCAGTAAACTTGAAATACTTACAATCATATCTCAATATATTTATTATTCTCAATTTGTTGCGGAATACATTGATTATTTTTAAAATGCTCTTGTCCAATCATATTTTACTGTTAATTTTAACCCTATATTAAAACCATCTAAGTATCTCAAGAACAATATGAAGAAAGCTAATTATTTATGTATCAATGTGTTCTATAAAACCCATATTTTTCACAAAATGATAGGTTTTAAAAATCATGTATAAAATTTCCAAAAATTTAACTTTTAATTATTTATTTTAAATGTATGTGAGTTCTCTAAATTTAACATTTTAATAAACTTTTCAAATCGAAAATATCTAACAATGTTGTATTATAACACTACTTATAGACATATTATTTTAATTTAATGTGTGTTTCGTGAATTATTTTAAAATAGATGGATTATAAAAAGTAATGCAGTCGAGTTACTCAATCTAAACTGTATTATCTCTTACGAAAAAATCATTAGCCAATGCAAAACGGTTTTTAGGTATACCAGTACCTAAATTTTTTGAGATTAAACGGAAGGACAATTGGGTATTTGGTAAAATTTAAAAAGCACACACACGTACACACAATATCTCGCAGTATATTTACGTAAAGGCAGGGTGTACTAAAAAAAAAAATAAAAACTGGAAAACACTCACCATATTAACAAATACAATGACGTTTGTTACATAGATCTTAGCAAATGCTTATATTTCTCTAATATCGCAACTAACGATAGGTTTGACCCCACTAACCCTAGCTATTTTCTCACGTATCCTAAAACGACTTAAATATTAAACAATGATGTATCGGCATTTTACATCGCATACGTCGATACGTACTCCGACATTTTATCAGAGATCTTAAAGATTTTATCGGCTCTTGCGAGAAGCAAAATTGATATCACTATAATCTGAAAATAACCATCATCCTGGCAATATTAAAATATATTTTGCGAAATGTGAATTATTAGTTGGAGGTTTTTGGACATTCGCCACTGCGATGCAGAAGTCTGTAACCAACCAATTACAACCACTCCTAGCTCTACAGCCAGAAAGTAGGCAGTTCGACTGTCGAGGACTTTGACAGAAAAATCGACAAAAACTATATCAACGGTAGTTTTTTTTAGTCTCTTCGCCAGTCGCACTTGTGTTCTCGGACCCTGTGAGACATTTCCTGAAGATGGGAACATATAGCAGTTTCCTAAACGTAGCAAACTTTCGTGTCTGGGAAAACTATAATGTTTGTGCGAGATTCTTCACTGCCTTTGTTTGACGGTGTTGTCTTATTTCTGTACGTGATTAACTATCCAGTGTTGTCTGTTGGTCATATAAAGAATTATTATGTACATATAGAGTACATTAGTGTTCCGCATTTATCTTGAAAATTTCAGCAGATATGTTACTTTACAAAGATGGCTGTGGTTTGTATTTATGTTTTGTTGAAGTCCATTATTAAATCCGGAATACATTTTTCATTTTGCTTTTCCACTACGGAATGTAATGTTATACATAATTCTCAAACTGCAATATCAGCCTAAGAATAAAATACTAAACAAATAAGATAATTTATTTCAAATTCCTTCTAAACGCAATAAATAATTTTGTTACAACACATCTTTACCAAACAAGATTTATTATTAGAAATTACTTCTTGGAAACCGTGTATCGAGTAACTACATAAACTAATTGTTTACAATTTCCCAAAAACATCTCACAAATGATATCATTTCAAATGCAAACACAAAATTATCATCATTAGTATTCACACGCTCAATCAAAAACATTATTACAATCTTGCAAAATAGCGTACATAGACGTACGAAGGCATGAAGAACTCCAGGGAGATAAACAACAAATTGCATGTAGGGCCTTCACTACCCTAACACTGTCAAAATGCTAAGTAGCAACTTTGGGATAAAACCTTTCTAAATGGGAGACATGTGCACGCGTAGCACAAACTCCAGTTTCAGGATTAACCAGCCTGGCAGTGACAGGGGTTAAAAACCGCTGGATCCTATAGGAACCAGCCCAACGGAACGCCAACTTTTCCATTCTTCTGTCAATGGCTTTACAAGTAGGATGACTTCTTAACAACACTAAGTCGCCTACCTTGAATGGATTATGAGTTCTACCTGCATTGTAACGCTCACGTGTCCTTTCGTGAGCGGCCTTCAAATTTTTAAGAGCAGAAGACCAAAAATCGCCTATATTACTAACATAATCAGGCAGCAAATCACTTAATTCCTACAAATTGGATAACGGGTTGTTTTGCAAGTAAGAAAACATTACCTTGAAAGGAGTTGACTTGTGAGATTTATTTCGTGCATAATTGAAAGCCATTTGGAGCCAATGTAAATTCCTATCCCAGTTTGTCTGGTCCTTCGCATGGAAAGCAATAAGAGTAGAATGGAGGTTTCTATTAAAATGCTCCGCATGCGAGGGAGGAGGATTATACGGGGACAGGGTTATGTGCTTGATGCCAAAAAGAAACACATTTGTTTGAACTGTTATGCTGTGAATTGAGAACCATCATCAGAAACAATAGAAGTAGGAATGCAAACACGTTGAAAAATATCTGCCTGAAGGTCATGAATTGTAGTCATCGCAGTGGCTTTTCTCAAAAGTATTAACCACACAAATTTGGAAAATTCATCTACACATACCAAAAGCATATTATTTCCAGATTTGCTACGAGGCGAGGGTCCAAAAAAATCATTAAAAAATTTCTGCATTGGTTTCTCAGCTACTTCTGAAGTTAGAAATCCTAAATGAGTGTTAGGTGCTGGTTGGCTCCTAGCGCATAGGGTACACTTTTTTTACCCTATATGTAATTTATACATTCATTCCTTTCCAAATAAATGTTTCCTGATTTCCTGAATATTCTTCTAAGTTCCTAGGTATCCACCTACAGGAGAAGAAAGAAAATAGTCAAAAATCATGGTTTTCAGAACATTGGTCATAACAATATATTTTCTGTTGTCACAAGACTTACAAAATAGGACACCTTTAGACAAAGAATATGGTTTTTGTTCACTACCAGACTGTAAATTTTGAATAATAACTTTTAACTCTGGGTCTTGTTAATGGAAATTTTTTATGTTATCAAAAGCCAAAGGGAAATCACTCAAAACGTTACAACTTACTAAATTTTCAGTTTCTTCTAACACTTTAGTTCCTTCAAGCATGCGTGAGAGGGCATCTGCAGCAACATTCTGAGTGCCCTTAATTTGTTGGTCCTTAAATTTCAAAGAGGATATTCTCATCACCCAATTGCCTATTTTACCTAACTGTTGTGGGTGTGCTAACAGCCAAAACAAAGCCTGATTATCTTTTTCTAACAAATATTCAGAATGTTCAAGATATTCACGGAATTTATCAACGACAAATACAACTGCAAAGTCAACCATTCGCAACACAGGAGGATTATTAAAATCATTTTTTAAATTATCAAACGCTTTCTGTTGGTCTGCACCCCAATCAAAATTTTGAAATTTTTTTCTCAATTGGTTAAGGGGTGCAGCCTTTTCTGCCAAATGAGGAATTAACTTCCCAAAAAAATTAATCATATCGATAAAACGGGCTATGCCCTTTGCATCAATATGTTGGGGAAAATTCCTAACTGCTTTGGACCTTTCTGGGTCTATGGAAATGCCCTGACTAGAAATTTTATGACCCAGAAATGAAATCTCAGGAATCACAAACTTGACTTTGGCAGGATTTACTGTTAAACCAGATGTTTTCAAATGTGAAAAGACGTCTTCTAAATGGGTTAAATGTTCCTCAAAATTTTCAGAATATACCTCCTAATCATCAAGAAAATTGTATACAAATTTAAATTTTACGTTGTGAAATATTTGATCTAACATTATCGTGAGTACTTGGACACTTATTGCAAAGCCAAAGGGGACACGTGTGAACTGAGACAAGTTCCACGGCACACGAATACTGGCTATGTGTTTAGATTCTTTACTCAAAGGTATTTGGTGGTAAGCCACATTTAAATCTATGGTGGTAGAAATCTTCGCCTTACTAAACCAATGAAAAGCAGAGTGGAAGTCCGGCAATGGCACAGATTCAATTTCAATTTTCTTATTTACCTTATGGTAATCTATAACCATGCTTTGTTTTCCATCAAGCTTGGGAACAAAAAAAACTGGACAAGAATAACGTGATGTTGATTGTTCTATAACCCCTTCATTGATCAGGTCCTGGACCTGCAATCTAAGAAGGTCAATTTTTGAAGCGGACAAACAATACGGATGACTTAACTGGTTCTGGGTCTAAAAGCTTCATCCCATACTCCAGCATTTTGGTTAGTCCTAATTCAGTTGTTAACACACTGGGAAAACGATCACACAATTTCTGTACATTATTTTGCTCTAAATCAGATAAATGACTAAAAGGATTTTCTAAAACTATTGCTTCGCAATCCGCATTAATTTCAAAAGTGAAACATTATTACTTATAAAAGGAATTTTCTCTTTTGGTACAAATTTATAAAAAAAAAAAAATATGACCCTCGTGAACATCTAGAAGAATAACTGTTTTTCTCATGAAATCTGCTCCAATAATAAAATCCAAACTCAGCTTGTCAGCAACGAAAGATTTTACCTTCCAAGTAAGGCGTGAAATTTTCACCTTTATTATAGCACAACAAGAAATGGGCAATGGAGCTTTAGAAGCAGTAGAACATTTAAAATTGTTCTCTTCAATCAACCTAATAAGGTTCAATTCCTGTAAACGTTTAAAAAGTTCTTAAGAAATAATAGTTCTTGCAGAACTAGAGTCCACAAGTACACTGATACAAATATAACCTACACTTAATTCTACATGTGGACTACTTATTTTACGAACACTAACAACATTAGGAAACTGGACACGACACAAGTCCAAAGCACTAGAATACTCACACTCACTGTGAGCTTCAGTTTGTCCAAACAGCTGTTGAAAAAGAGGGGAGAAATGTGAGCATTATAAGAGTCAAGATTGGGTTTACAACAAAAGCGAGGGCGGTCGCTCACTTTTCCTCCTTGCTGGGCATGATTTTTAATTGGAAACAATTTGCAATTAAATGTCCAATCGTTTTGCAATAATAACAGACAGGCAGGCTATGATTACCCCTAGAGAGGCCTGGTTTACCTGTGCCAACACCTCTATGTATTTTACCCACATTTTTAGTATCTTTTCCTTGACCAGTAGGCCTATTGCCAGTTGATTTATTTTGTATTTTGTTACTCTGTACTGCAAAGGTGCCTGATTTATTTGGTTGCTGCCTATGAAGAGAGTTGCCTTTAAAAGAAAAATTTGTTTTTTCACACCTGTGATCCACATAGCGCATATTTTGTGAATGAATGCACATCTGATCTAAACCTGCAAAATTTGTTGGTTTATCTAGAAAAACTAAGCGGTTGCGTTCCTAGGGTACAAGGCCCTCTAAAATGTTGTCAACCACTTCCTGTTCACTAAGTGACAACCTTAGTACTATGGCAGCCTCTTTAATGCTACTTACATAAACTGGCAATGCCTCATAAGGACCCTGCAAACGATTGAAATGCTTCAACATTAATTCAGTTAAAAGTCCGGTGCAAATAAAAAAATGCAAAATATATTTATTGTATACTTCAGATGTGAGGCACTGTGCAATGGCATATTGTGTGAATTAACTTAATGGTCCTTGCGTGAAAGGGAAAATAACATCCAGCAACTGAGTTTCTGGTACTGAATTACATTGGTGTAAACAAAAAATGACTTGCAGGAAATCTCAAAAATTGTTATATCTAAACCATCAGTTAAAGGTAAATCGTTTTACATTCATTCAAGGGAGTGGGGAATTTTACAAAAAAAACAGTTGATAATGTTTGAAAAACACTTGGGAAAACACCAGGAGTCATAGTGATACGGGGTACAAAAACAGCTGTGGAAATGGGTCCAAACGCATGAGAAGTGGAAGGATAGGTAGGTGTAAAACCTCCACCAAGACTTACTATTGGGATAGTGGATGTGAAAACAGGACCTATGACAGAAGGGGGTGTGCTTAAAAGTGGGTTGTGAATGTTGGATATCGAAGGACATTGAAGAGTAAGAGCACTGATTTGATCTGATACATGTGACACAGTACTTACTTGTTGGGTAGAAGGAACGGCAGACACATTACTTTCTGCCAGGTTAACAGCCTCAATAAGCACTGCCATCTGGTCAATAACATTTTGCAGGGATGTAACCTGCTACTCAGATAAGGCAACTCGAGAAGAATTGATAAGATTCCTGGTCCGTCTGTCCACGTGAGCAAGTCTCTGTCTGATTCGTGCAAAGTTCAAGGAAGATTGCTCGTCTTCCAAATTATCAACCAGCTCCATTAGGATAAATATTTTACAAACACAAATATCCACTTCAGGTTTAACCTCAATATCAGTAAATTATGCACCTTCATTAATTGTCCTTGTAACATTTTTATTAATTCAGCTACAGTTAGGTCGGCGGGCTGAATACCACGTACTTTGAGCTCAAACACCAGCTCATCCTTAAGCAGCCACTCAGGCACGATAATGGCTGTCATGATGAAGGGCACAACAAAGCACACACAAAAAAATCACAAAAATTTAACCTAGGAACACCATCGGGGGTAGGCGCAAGAATGGAAGGATGCTGAGCAAACAAAACACCAAAAGTCACACAGGAGAAGAGAAATCAATCACATGCATCAGGAGGATCCTGATGCAAGTGAACCACGGGAATGTTAACAAAATTTGGGCCACCTCTAGGCGCTCCACATCAGGGGACTAGAAAAAACAGCCCAGTGCTTCCAACAAAAGGAAAATCCCAGCTGCCGGCCCCCAACATAAGCACCAAGGTGCCCCAGAGGAGGACTTGAAACGAAGTATCTCCACGCCCACGTGCAATCTTTCAGTGTATAAATAATCATGCAAAAATAATTATTATACATCTAACTCCACTCTCTTACCCTGTTCTCCACTCAGGTTCACTGTTGTGGGTTTCTTTTAATACCAATAAAAAACACACTAGAACTCTCGTCAATAAATAAATTAAAACGTGAATGTGCACTTACAAAAAAGGTGTATTGCTAGGAAAGTTAAAGGAAAAAAATTAGATTAGGAGAGATCATGCCGTAGAAGGGCTCGGCATATCGCAAAATATATTTTAGTATGGCCAGGATGATGGTTCATTTAAGATTACAGTGATATTAATTTTGCTTCTTGCAAGAGTCGAAAAAATATTTTAGATCTTTGATAAAATGTCGGAGTATGTATCTACGTATGAGATGGAAAATGAGAATACATAATTGGTTAATATTTTAGTCGTTTAAGGATACATGCGAAAATAGCTAGAGTTATTTGCGTATAACTCATCGATAATTGCGATATCAGAGAAATATAAGCTTTTGCTAAGATCAACGTAACACACTTAATTGTATTTGTCAATATGGCGTGAATATTTTCCTGTTTTTTTGTATACCTTGTCTTTACTTAAATATACTGCGAGTTAGAGAGTGTATGTGTGTGTGTGCTTTTTAAATTTTACCTAATACCCAATTGTTCCGTTTCGAGCTCAAAAAATTTAGGAGCTGGTATACCTAAAAAAACCGTTTTGCATTGGCTAATGATTTTTTCGTAAGAGATTTTAGAGTTTAGATGAGTAACTCGAATCCATTACTTTTTATAATCCATCTATTTTAAAATAATTGACGAAACAAACATTAAATTAAAATAATATGTCTATAAGTAATGTTATAATACAACATTGTTAGACATTTTTGATTCCAAAAATTACTTGAAATTTTAAATTTAGAGAACGCATATGCATTTAAAATAAATATTTCAAAATTAATTTTTTGCAAATATTGTACATACTTTTTTTAAAACTTATCATTTTGTGAAAAATATGGGTGTTATAGAACACTTTGATACATACATAATTAGCTTTCTTCATATTATTCTTGAGATTCTTAGATTGTTTTAATATAGCCTTAAAATGAACAGTAAAATATTATTGGATATGAGCATTTTAAAAATAATCTGTGTTTTCCTCAACAAATAGAGAATAATAAATATATTGAGACATAATTGTAATTATTTCCAGTTTACTAAATAAGTTACGAGATGATTCAATTGTAGCACCTTTTGTAATGATTCATATCGCTCTTTTCTATAATAAGAAGACATTAGGAGAATTTGCTGAATGATACCAAAGCATCATACAATGTGCCAACATTTATTACAAATAAGTAAAATAATTTTTCTTTATTGTTTCGAAAGAGGCTGTTTCTTATATATGTTTAACAGGTAAAAGGAGATTTAGTTAATGGCTATATTACATGTCCCGTAGTGTATCGATTTTTACAGCAATACGGTATAAATTTAATAAACACTAGTGTCGATTGTGTGAGCGAGTTTTCGCCAATGTCCAGAAAATGCATGTCGGCATAAGGGGGCGGTCTGAACGAAGTCTTTATCACGCGACGACGATCAGTTGGGAAGCGTGGTGGTGGCTTGTCGTGGTGGCGCATTGTTCAGTGCAAAGTCTATGTTGCCCATCGACCAATGGCGAAGCATGATGGGAGCCTGCTGTAGTTCTGATCACTTTTATTGAAATGTGTAAATACAGTTCACCCAGGAAACGATTAAATATACCAAGAGACCTGAATTATTACTATATATTACCAAATATCTAACCAAAATCACACCATTTCAAAAAAAAAACTACCAACACCGCAATTATTGATGAGCTAACACCCATATCAAACAGCACAGTTAATCCCAGAAATATTCCCAAAAACATTTAACAAATAATATATATATAATATCATTTCAAATGCAAAACAAAATAATCACCATTAGTATCCATACATAAGCTAATAAAAAGTCATTAGGAGCATTTATTAATTGTCCCTAACATATGTTACAAAGTGTCAAAATATATTACAAGTAAGAAAAATAAACTTGCTTTATTGTTTCAGAAGAGGCTGCTTTCTTAGATCTGTTTAACAGGCAAGAGGAGATTTAGTTAATAGCTACTTTATATGCCCTTTGGTTTTTAAATTTTTTACAGCGATACGGTATAAATAAAAATAACCTACAACTTACTTAGTAAAAAATTCTCGGAGCAATTTTATTTCAATTAAATGTTTCTAATGTTGGCAATATTAGATGAAAAACTCCATGCTGTGGATAATACCTAATTTTAAATCGATTCTGATTATCGGTGTGTTAAATATTAATTTGAAAGAGGTATACATGTCTATCACACTAGAGGTTTACTCTTGAGTTTTTTAGTAAGTGTACATGAGTGCTATTGTTATGAAATCACATCATAATTTTTTTTGTATAGATTTTGTTATAGTTAATTTTCTTTGGGCAAAAAAAAAACTACCAGTTGTTGATGAATTATTATAATTGTCACAAAGACCAACAGAGGTGATGTCAATGAAATTTTTTGAGTATAATGCCAATTATTTCATTAAAATTGTGGTATTTTTTGCTGATATCTTAATAACTTAGATTACAAAATTATTAAGGATTTGCTGGTTTTAAATGAAAGTATGGATATGTGTTAAGACAAAAATTTTCTAACACATGCCAAGGCAAGTGTATACAGTAGTTAAAATTGAAATCACTCAAGGTCTGCAATATTTGAGTATTTTCCTGTTATGGGTATTTAAAATTTAATTTATTGAGCACTCAATTACAAAATATGACAAATCCAACAATTTGTTACATATCATGTTTCATAAATACATTACAGAATGCATACCTACATTTCATGTATCATAATATAACTCGCTACATTAAAAAATACATAATTTAAATACCTACATAACAAGTCTCCTAAATCTTCTTTTCTGAAGCAATTAATCTGTCAATGAGTTCTGAATTGAATGCCAAATTCATCTCGTCAGCTGTCTGTGCAAGTTTAATGGTGTTAAACTGCTATCAATTTGGAGCAGAAAATGAACTGCAACATTCGTGTATTTTCTCTCGACGGAAAGTATATTTATACAGACATCGGAAATGAAATTTCAACACTGCGTAAGTGTATTTTCCGTCTCACAATAAAGAAAAATTGCATATCTACTGTGATTGAAATTACACAATTAATGGACATTTTTTTACTGTTTTAAAAAGCATTTTTATCAACAACATATGTTGTTTTTAAACTGCAACGTGTTAATTCACGTACTTCTTACATGCGTATTTTTAATTTTCATATCATTGTACTCCGTTTAGTAAGTTAATAGTTAAATGGTATTATAAAAATTTATTTCCAAAATCTGGGTAACAATAGCAAATATAGAATACGTAGTTATATGCAAAGCCGGCATATTCCATCAGCGGAAGTTAAGATTTATTTTTGAAAATACAAAAGGAGTTCGAAGTAGTTCTACTCTCTTACGATAGATAGCATGATTTAAACAAATACTTGAAGTTAAATTTGAATTGACAGGAACATTAGTGTATAATGACAAATAATTCACAGGTTTTAGCAAATTACACATACATTTAAAATTTACCGAGAATTTGTTTCTTGTAAATATATGCTCATAGATATTCCAGAATTAAACGCAATTTTACACAGAGTTAGTGTAAAATTACACAATTGAAGATGTACAAATGTACTGACAGTGGCTTACATTCGGTTTTCATACAACTACTATATAGCAGTGAAAAACCATAACTTAAGGTTTAAATATTAAGAGGTGTATTTTTTCACATACTTCAAAATGTGTAAATTAACACCAACATTGTGTTTGTTATGTCATACGTTCATGTATTTTCGCCAAAGACATGTAGTAATATCAATGGATTCTTAACACCATTTCTGTAAAACTACACATATTGTAGTTGCTTGTATAAATTAGACATGTGAAAATGTAAAATTACCGAAAATATGTGTGTGTACATATACACGTGATTTTTACAGTTTAGTCTGGGATTACGGTTCGATACTTACATATTACATTCCATTCTGTCGCTTAAAAGGATCGCCAGAAATATGTTACGGATTTAATAACGGAATTCGGCAAATCATAAATACAAATCATAAACGGCTCTGCAAAGTAAAATGTCTGCCGTGACTTTTCTGATCACATAACTTTATTTATATTACTGAGGTAGATGCGTCACATTTTTGTGATCTTTTCCACAGCAGCAAGGCAATAAATTTAAAGGCACTTATGTTGCATTTTGCATTTAATCACTTAACTATAGAGTAATGTCTTGCGTACAAAAAAATATTCCTCATTTGGTAAGATAATTATGCAGTCGCGCTGAATATTTAATGTAACTGAGCAAATTTTTCATATCGAGACAACAAGGAAAAATATTGGAAGTGACATACTGATCATTTCTCAGAAAAATATTTAAATGTTACAAAGAAAAGAAAACAAGTCATATTTGTAAAATAATCTAATGTTGAAACTACTTTACATTAATTTGAAAAATGGTTTTAGATATGATGCCGTATTTTGGCCTTTTACAGACCAATGTACGCGTTTCATAAAAATAACAAGATATTTCCAGGACATGCAACGTTATCCCCATAACTAATTATAATACTACCAGCACATACGGTGACGAGACGTCCGGATTAATCCGGACATGTCGTCTTTTATACGTATTAGTCCGGGTTCCGGGCGGGTTGTTAGAAAATTGGAAAATGTCCTCTTTTTTAGTGTCATCGATAATTTTTTCCGTGTGTGTTTTTCCGTTCTCGAGAGTAATTAAATGCAAACAAAGGTGGCAGTATCAAAGTAGGCTCAGTGTAGCAAACTTCAAAGTAATTTCTTTAGAACTATATAGAAATGTAGCATGTATTAAATAATACTGTATATAGTTTTGCAATACATCTCAAATAAATATAGCAAACCTTTAAAATGTTTTTTTTATGGGAATATGTAGACAATACAGCCAATAAGGTATGTTGGATGATAACTACAGGAATTTCGAAGGAATTTCAAAGATATTCGAATAAAAATATGTTCGCAATTCTGTGTAGTTCTGTGTCGCGTGTTTCGTGAATTTCGTGGTGTTTTAAGGTTTTATATATCTAATTGAAATGCCCGTACGCAATCGCAAGCGTACTGAGGAAGTCATCAAAAAAGATCCTTATTTTAAATAAAGATGTCATGAATGTAAAACTGGGAGTGATTAGTAACCAGAGTACTAGCGGAAATATATTACTTGTTTGTGAACTCTACATCTCGTTTCATTTGTGTCTATGGGACGCGCATCGAAACATTATCATTTCCCTTCCAGGCAGATATTAAGGTTATTTTGTTTACCATCCAGTCACGAAATAAAAGTGCTCAAAATAGTTGCTGCCTATCGCTCCTTATGTTACAGGGACAATGAAACAATTTAACATATAATTGTAATGAAATTACTATAATCATGAAATTATGCCATCTGTTGTTTTCAACTGAAACCGAAAGGTGTGGGTTATGAAAATGCGCCATTTCAAGCAATAATAAGTCTATAAAAAGAACCATGCTTCTCACTTAATTACAATTTGACGTGAGGCAAGAAGAAATCATTTAACAGACCTTAAAAGTTGCAGTGGTCAGTACGCCGTACTATGAAATGACTAAAACCTGTTTCTGTTTACGATGATGTTATGTCCTCGGTAGTATAGTGGTTAGTATCCCCGCCTGTCACGTGGGAGACCGGGGTTCGATTCCCCGCCGGGGAGTGAAGGTTCTTTTATACATCGTTCAGTACAAGTCATGAAATAAGCACAATTTGTAGTTGCTGTGTTGATTGATTCCGCTAAGCTATATAAAAAATAACCGTCCTCTGGGAAAAATGTGTTAAAGAAAATACTTTGTGCGTAGTTAAGTGATAATTTGAATTAAAACATTATTCATATTACACGTAACATACTATAGATAATAATAATAGAGTATAATACTTACGTATATCAATACATTTCGAAGTGCAAAGACACATAGAATTGTTTACATGGAAATGAAAATTAGCCTTAAATATATACATTTTACAAAATACCCTGAACAGGAACATATTTGCAGAAGTTTATTCATATAATAACATTTTATTGTGTTAATTGGATATGTGCATTAGTCCGGAATTTAATTTATACTGCTTTTGACATTTATTATGTAGATTATTTATCTACAACTGTATAATTCGATATAAAAATTGGTATAAAAAATATTTATATTAAACAAAACGCATCCCGTCTCCTGATTTTAATCAATTAAAATGGAGGAAAACGCTTATACATGAAATTTTAATAATTTTTCAAGTTAATAATGTTATTGTTGTAGGACAAAATCAAAGCTCAACTTTTTTCTGGCGTTATAATATAATGCATCCTTATTTTATATGCAACGATAGACATAGAGGAAATATTTCGTAATGTTAAACTAGTGAAATAGTCAACTTACTGCCCAAAATCAGAGATAACAAGAGACGAATGTCGCATCTCGTGGACTTTCAAAGGTTTCCGGTGTAATTATTAGAGGAATAACATGATTAAATGTGTTTATCTTACCAGAAAATTAAACTGGTTTAAGTAATATAATCTTGTACAGGAAAAACAAACGAAGCCTTATTTCTACAAAGAAAATATTTTCCTTTCAGTTACGTGGCAGATAGGTCAGGATCCCCTGGAATCATTATTTACAAAATAATATGAAGCGTTCAGCTCATCATATTTACTTTGGCCATGAAATATGTATGGCATCTGGTAAAGAAACTAAACTATCACTGCTTAGGATTTACAACGCTACAGCAGGTGGGAAGCAGCAACGAAGTTTCTGTGCTTCTTCACTAGGCAGCGCTGTAATCTATCCACTTGCCTGGGCCACCATCGTGGAGTGAAAAAAGTATCTAGCACTATCCCATTCATTAAAGTTGAAAAAGTTGAAGTATAAAGAGGAAGTTTTAAAACAATACACGAACAGTGATGCAACAAGATATATTTTTTGTTATTTCGTGTCCATTCTTTGATAAGTTGGTGCTTCTCAGTTATAATTCGGCAATGCGTATCCCTATATGTCAGGTGCGAGAGACTGGTTTTGTCTGACTGAAAGAGAGAAAGGTTTTATATTTTGCTTATTATTTTGTGATCGTATTCCACATAACATATCTAGAAAGTTATCTAGTGACACTACAGGCATGAAGATAACGTCAACATTTTTGATTCAATGATTCAAAGGACACTGCGTGTTACGGCGCAACACGTTAACGACAAACTATTTATTAGGTGCTCGTGACCTTGACCTTGACACCGTGCCCTCTAATGATATTGACCATAAAAAAATTCCCAAAATATTCCAAGAAAAACTAAAAAATATGCAAATACTCTAAAATAATTTTTTATTAAAAGAATTTGATACTTAAATTATTTATAAATTTTTAAAAAATATTTTTAAAATGTGTATAAAATAAACTTACATTTGTGGATGTCCTCCCATTACCACACCCAGGCAGACGACTAGAACCCTATCGACCAAATCTGTCGGGTTGTCCAAGAATACGTAGTCGGTGTTATTGCCATCGCATATTTTCTTCAAACCTTCACCGCTTTTCAGTGCTAGGGCATACAAATTACTTTATTAAAAAGGTCGTGTGTAAAGTTGGTTCTTTTGGCGAGCAAATACTTCGAGCGAACATACTGAATCGTACGATGTAAATCGCTGGTAATGTCCGACATCCTACTGAACACAATTCTTTTACAGCTGTACTCTTTTATAATTTGAGTCATGAGGCTCCACCAAAATGCTTTTTATCTTGCTCTGGCATTCTCTACAGACATCCACTATGTCCCTGCTGTAATTTTGAATATCTAATTCCAAGGCGAGGTGGAAAATTGACGCAGTGAATTGTGTGTCATCAAACCTTCAAGGTTGTTCAGATTCTCTTCATTTACCTCTGATTTCACATACAATCTGTCGATAATTTGCATTTGGACACTCATCACATGCTCGTCCATGGCCACCATATCGCGGACGATCTCCGTCGTCACACACTCCATCTTCACCACAAGCTCGAACACGTAGTTCCGAAAGAATGTGTTTTGCACGGCCATCAGATCCGAGATGATGCCATTACCAGTTTCGAGGACGAAATTTTTAGTAGCAGCATCCTCGGATCATTCGGGTATCACCAACATTTCGAATTATTATTCTACCAGCATCATAAATTCCATCGTTCCTTGGTACGAGAAAACCTCCATCATCATCTTTGTAAAGATGCAGCTTGAGGCAACCTTACCCGAATTCTGATATGCTGTAACTCATTGTCGACGACCGGCGATGAACTGATCGAACCCATGCCTGTACCTCTTATTATATAGTTCTCAGCCCTTAGTGACCGTCAAATATCTGTATTTGTTTTTCCAGCACAAAGCACGCAAACTCTTGCAATCTGATAGCATCATGCCCGTATTGTCGTGATCGTTGAAAATGTGGCGTAAATTAGTGTCCTCAACGGGGAACAGCACCAATATTTTTGCATTGTTTTGAAGTTTCTGTTTGGTATCCGCAAATAAGACTGGCCGAGATACACGCAGTCCATGTTCGCAATGCTTCGCTGAGAGGTACAATGGCCCCATTACTGCTGCATTCGAAATACCCCATGTCTTCCACAGCACGCAATACTTGTACAAATAACTGGTATTTTGTTCCTGAAGTGATTTTATAAACATGAACATTTTCTCGAACTGAAGGCCATTCTCTTTTTCCAGAAGACTCAGTAGGGCACATTACTTCCACAATTTGTTGGTCCGCGATGATGCACCTCACTTTATTCGGAAATAGGCTTCCATGATGCGATATGTGGGAAATATCATCATCCACTCGAATGCGTATGAGTAGAGTAACATTTTTCATGATTATCCTTAAACTGTTTTCATCTTATTGGTTTATATCATACATTGGAGGAGTAGAAGGAGGAAAAGGAGGTAGCATGAACAAGTCTCATGATGACATTAAGAATGTTTTCTTGGTAAAATAATGAATTTTCAAATTATCACTCCTAGAAAACTGCCTCTGGCAGAATTCTCACTTAAATATCATATTTGAATATCGGATACATCCGTATTGTTCGAAGTTATTAAATATATTTAAACGAAAATATATTAAAGGAGCATTTCCATACTTTCCTCACCCTGTTCACCGCGATGCCTTGAAGAGTTAATACCATAGCTGGAAGCGGTATCGTCGTTAAGCTGATCAACAATCTACCACTCGAGTTGCACACTCCTGGATACAGACCCTGCGGTCTGGGAACTAAGGTAGCTAGAACACTTTCGCACAGTGAGACAGACAAATGGGCTGGAGACGGTGTGCAAGAAGCGCGGGATCGATTATTCCAAGCACAATGATCTGCAAGTCAGACATCAGGCAGAGGAGATAATTTCACACAAGGCCATCGAAATAAGAAAATCATCAGACACCAGACTTGGAGAAATTATACCAGAGTAGTGCGTTCCCAACATGATGAATGACAAAGGGAAGATTTGCAAAAATGCAAAGCGCAAGCGGAAGAGACGATTGAAACTAAAAGTGGTGACAAAAAGAAAGAATTGCATGCAAGACCAAGGAAACATGTACCGGCGAATTTTTCTCTATTAACTTTGCCTGCACTTGGGGTCCTCGAGGGCATAATTCGAGCCCCGATTGGTGTCATCCGAGTCGTCAACACAGCATCGAATGAATGGAGAAATTAGTCCGAAGCACAAGGACACTATGCTAATATGTAAGCTATCGCCATGGGAAAGAAAAACAGACAAGTTCTTTACGTAAGGTGATACGCTAATGGAGGCAGAAGTGTGCAAAAGCGATGTGGCAGGATGAGGCGATAGTAAAATCTCTACCGAAACGAGCACTCACTAACATGGATTTCGAACTGTTTGCACACAAAAAGATAATACCTAGTTTTAGAGGAGTGTTTATGAGACATGATTTGCACGATAAACCCAACAGAGAAAAATGTGCCGTAACCAACCTGGACACTACAGCCATGCCAGATATGTACCGAATGGCTTATGCAAAAAAGAGTAAAGACGCAAAGTAATTATTGAAGTTTTGGAAATGTGCACCCTCCGCCCGGATTGCGCAAGTATTTCAAATGTACTGCACTGATATTCAGTGCAATTGTAGATGAGAATAAGCAGAGTACAGCATACAGAAATCAGTACACATACGTATATTCAATTTCTGCTAAGTTTATTTTTTCGGCCCAGTATATAAAATGTATAAAATATATCACAGATTTTAAGGTTGACAAAATATATTAAAAAATTAATAAGGGCAGTGTCCAGAAATATAATATTATAACAATAGTGTAATAAGTTGGCTTTTTCAATTGTGTAACATTGCGAAATTCTACTTATATATCGATAGTTCCACATCAAATAAAGCAACTATATTATTCTGTTGGAAAAAATAATAAGTCGTGAGCTTTCATTTAGTACAGAAAGAAAGAATAAAAAATTAACTTGAGATATTAATATTTCGGGTATAAGCTTTTCCTCCGTTTTAATTCCTTCCAATCATGTGATAGAATAAGTAACTTTTGCTAGAAAGATTTCATATAAAATTTCTATTGCAAAGTATATCCTAGGTAATAAATAAACTCCATTGTAAAATAAATAATACACTGTTAATTTAATTCGGACTATTGCATACATCAAATAAAGTCCACAAATTGTTATTATATGAATAAAACACTTCTGCAAATATTTTATTGTACAGGGCCTTTATAAAATATATTTAAACATTTATTTTGAAATGTGTTTGTTTTTGGCTAAATTTTTTTATTAAAATACGATTTTCTGGTCCTTTGAGCGACGAACTATATCAATATACATATGTATTCGTACATTAATCTATAATAAGTTTTGGGCATTAGGAAAAAAATATGTAATATAAATTATCACTTAAAAATGCTCGAAGTATTTTTTTAACCCAGCATTTTTTGAGGATGCTAATTGTTTATACTAACTCAGTGGAATATATCAACATAGCAACTACGAACAATGATAATTTTCACGATTTGTACTCAACGATGAATAAAAATGCTTTCACTCCTCGGCGGTGAATCGAAACTCGGATCCCCACGTGACAGGCGGTTATACTAATCAATATACTAACTCTTTTCATTTGACGTTGTTGTGACATTGGGCGTTGACGAAGCTCAAGCGATGCCCACGTGGTGATAACTTCCCAACGCCACGAGCAAACTGAAGATCTTCCGTGGAGGGGTCAGGGTGCGAATCCACGACCCCTCGACTACAAGTCGGGCAACTTACAGCTGAGATGTGGGGGTTGGACACTATACTACTGAGGACGTAGTGTCGAGATAAACTAAAATCCGTTTAAGTCATTTCATTCCACATTGTACTGATAAGTGCAACTTTTACATTCTGTTGAATGATTCCTTGTTGCTTCATGCCGTTGGGTAATAGTGAGATGATTTACATTCGCAAGAAATGGTTCTTCTTGTTGAATGGTTACTGCTTGAAATGGCGCATTTTCTAAAACCATGACTTATGATACCAGTGCATGCTGATAAGCGATAGGCAGTAAAAGATTTGATCACTTTGATTTCGTGACTGGATGATCCACAAACTAATCTTCACATAACACAATTGAGCAAGTACTCTATTACTAAGCACCTCAAAGTTTACATTCGGCTTTAGGTTTATACCTTCTTTTCGTAAAATAGAATATTTCTTAGTGATTTCGTTGGTAAACTTGAGTTTACGTATGGGCATTGTAATTAAATCCACACTACCTTAAAACACCACGAAATTCACGAATCATACCACGATCATCTTCGGCAGTAAATACACAGTCGAATCACAATATTATGACCACCTGCTAGTATACAGCGGAACCACACTTCGCAGCACAGACAAGAACTAGACGAGCTGGCAGTGACTCAGTCAAGTGCTGATAGGTCTCCACGGATATCTGAAGCCATGCTGTCTGCAATATGTCCCACAACTGTTGAAGGGTGCGTGGCGGAGGGACAGACGGCGAACACGACCATCGAAATGATCCCCACAGATGTTCAATTGGGTTTGGATCAAGGGAACCAGGGAAGATATTTGAAGTCTTCATCGTGGTCTTCCAGTCACGCGCGGACACTTCTAGCCGTGTGGCAAGTCACATTATCCTGCTGGAAGATCCGAACATCCTGAGGAAAGACAATCATCATGTACGGTTGGACGCGATCGTCGATGATGTATTCTTAATCAAATCGATCAACCATGCCTTCCACGCGGATGACGTGACCTAGAGAATACCACGAGAATATTCCCCAGACCATAACACTGACCCAAACACAATGTGTTTGCTCCACAATGGATACAGGGTGTAGATTCTCCGCAATTTCTGGCCAGACACGCTAACGTCCATCCTTTTTATGCAGCAGTAAATGTGACTAGTCCGAAAAGGCTACCCGTCGCTAATCATCAACGGTACACTCGCCATACTGTCGAGCTAATTCCAGTAGTTTTCGATGCCCCTGTGTTAGCATGTGTGCAGTCACCCTCCGTCTACTGCGGTGTCCCATTCGCAGAAGAGTTCTCTGAACTATTGCGGTGGACACGTTTCTGTATGCCCATTGGTTTATTTGGACTGTCTGTGGTTCCACTATAACCTGTCTACAGGCCTTCACGCACCATCGTAGTCTACGTTCACCTCGGACATCAATGGAACATGGAGATCCGCAGTTTCCACGACGGCTATTCCCAATGTTGCAATTCGTAAACTCGCAATACACAGAGGCACGTAGACAGTTCACACACATCGATGTTCCTGAAATGCTGTCCCCCTTGGTACGAAAGCCTATGATCATCCCTTTGCGCAACTCGGTTAAATCGCTTCCCTTACTCGTGACAGCAGGAAGAGCACTGTGTACAACCAAACTTTCAGTCGCAGTATATACCCGCTTTACCAGCCCACGTCACGCGATGTATGTCAGGGGCTAGACGCTGCTAATGGTCCTTCTAGCATGTGGTTATAATATTGTGATTCGACTGCGTAGACACAGGCCTACTCAGAATTGGCAACGCAATATTATCAAACGTCTTTGAAGTTCATTTCAAAGACCTGTTGTTTTCATTAAAGGTATCACAATATCTGCGTTGTCTGCATATACCCGTACAATAACAAACAATTTAAAGGGTTGTTATTTTTCTCTAAGATGCGTTGCAGAAATATTTATAGTATTCTTTAATACATGCATCATTTCTACATAGTGCTAAACAAATTACTTTGAAGTTGGCCACACTGACTCTACTTTGATACTGCCATTTTGGTGATAATTTATCGACTCTCGAAAAAAAAAAAACTAGAGGAAAAAATTTATCGATGAAAAAAAAAAAAAAAAGCTAATATTTCCTATTTCCTCGAAAGCCGCCCCGATCTCGGACAAATGCGTACAAAAGTGGACATAACCAGGTTAATTCGGACGTCTGCTTACCGTATTTGCCAGGATAAATGAACTTAGTTATGGCTAAAACATTATACGTCCTGGAAATATATTATTATTCCCACGCAACTCATTCTTCGAACAGTAAAATAATAGTAATAGGCTATCATGTCTACTAATTTTTTCAAATTTATATAAAATAGATTTAATATTACGTATATTATTTTTAATACGATTTTTTTTTTTACATATAATATTATTCTGAGAAATTTTCAAGGTTTGATACGCAATCTTTTCCTTTGTTGTCTCATAATAATGAACATTCTCATTTACATTAATTAATCAGCGCGGTTGCTTGATTAACTTACTAAAATTGGGAATACTTTTTGTATGTTAGACACTACTCTAGTTAAGTAACAAATGCGTAATGAAACATAAGCGAATTGCAAAATTTTTGCCTTGCTTCTACGGAAAAGGGCACAACAAACGTAATGCAACTCCTCAGTAACGTTAAAAACTAACGTGAACAAAAAAGTTTCCGCTGTCGTGATACTTTATGGAGCCGTCTCTGATACGTATTTATGATTTGCTGATATCCGTTATGAATTACATAACATATTTCTGAAATTGCTGTTATTCTACAGAATGTAAGGTTTGCGCAAATATCGAACCGTTATCTCAGACTAAGATACAATCTTGAAATAAAATACCAGTAAAGTAACATATTTCAAGTGCCTTCTAAACGTAGCAGTAAATATACTTTTACAGCACGTCATTTCCGAACAAAACTCCGTCAAAAATCGCTTATAAAATAACTACTTCATACAATAATTGTTTTCAATCTTCGTATACTAGAAACAAAAAAAAAAAACCTTTCCGCTCCCCGGCGGGGAATCGAACCCCGGTCTCCCACGTGACAGGCGGGGATACTAACCACTATACTACCGAGGAAGTGATAGTTTGGCGAAAGGGAAAATATAGAAATTATATTAATTACATGCAATATTGTTTCCGATAGCTGAATTATGGTTCAATATTATATCATACGTAGCGATTTGACGTCAAATCACGACGTAAAATACGTGAGATTGCTTCTATACCCAAGCATATTTCTATAACCTCTTTATTGTGCTTGAACTTACATATATAGTTGACGACATAAATTTCGCCTACAATTCAGTACTCACTGATGAAATAATTACTTCTGGAAAATAATGTTTACGATAATTGTTATGTAAGCATTTTTTTAGTTTATGTCTTCTGTAATGTAACGAGTTATATTATTATACATTATATGCAGCTATGCCTACTATAATATATATGATGATACATTATATGCAACAAATAGTTTGATTAGTGATGTTTCGTGATTGGGTGTCCTATAAATTAAATTAAAATAGCCTTATTAGGAAAATCCGAAAATGGCGGTCGGCCAGCGCCTGGCGCCTGTGGCATGTGCCGTTGTGCCCAAACCTACCAAATTAATCTATTGACAATCAAACACTTGCCTATGCAAGAAGATATTGCGTCGCTAAGCTCGTCCTTCAACCGCTCCAGACTAGCTCGAAAATCCGTCTGGGTACAGTCGCCTTCAGCGATGCTGGGACACAACACCGGAACCTCCTCGGTACGCAAAACGATGTGAATGCCAGGGGCGAAACGAAATGACAAATATTATGATTCGAAATTTACAACAGACATAGTCTTGCCTAAGAACTCTAAACCCAAAATAAGATCTTGAGTGAATTCATCAAAAACCCAAAAGCGTGGCATTTTTACACTTGCCTGACTGGTGCGACCACGCCGCTGACCAGTCTTTTGGGGGGGGGGGGGAGAAACTAGATGGTACTGTTTGCTCGCCATGAATCTGGCCGTAATTTCAGCAGCCAGTTTACGCAAATCGTACAAATTACGTGGCTCGTACACTATTATGTTTACAAGATCACCTTCACTTAAACCAGGCACATAGCATCGTGAGAGCACAAAAGGACTCAACAAAGTCACATACCAACTCTTGTGGCCCTTAAACTCTATATAAAAATCCGTCTCGCATTTCTGCTTTACGCTGGGTGGAAATAAGCCATGAACGACATGGAGTTTAAACCCTGTGAACATACCATCACGAGGGACAATAACTCCTCTCGAAGTAAATGCTGGATTAAGCCCTCCATTTTGACCGAAAGGGCTTTTAGGAGAAAATCCTCCGTGCAAATACACGACACCGCTACTTTAGCCACGCCAACGAAAAAAGTCAAGATGGCAGCAGGATCGCGTGACATAAGCGGGTTTATGCGATGTAGGGAAAGCATGAAAATTTGTCGGTAGGCTTGGAAGTGGAACCTGGGCTTACCTGGGCAGGATGCTGTGAGTACGCCTGCACAGTTGCCCCGGATTCCTGCTGGAGGCGTTGAACTGCCACCTTACAGAGTTGCGCAACAATCATCGAGACGACCACGGTCACTCCCAAATCCTCGATGAAGACGATTAGCGCGTCTCTAGGCAGCGTGTAGACAGGCCTGAAATTAACAGTACTCATAATGAAGTTGATCATGAAACAGAAATAACTAATTGATTACTAACAGTCGCACAGAATAATTGCATTGTCTTTCAGCGCAATTGCAAATGACAACCAGCAGAATACAACATACAGAAATCAGTACACAGATATTCAAATTTGTTAAAGTGTATTTGCTCAACCCAGTATACAATATACATCAGAATATCCCAGAGTTCAATAGGTGACAAAATATGTTAAAAACTCATAGGGGCATTTCCAGTAATATAACATTATAACAATTCATGTCTAGAAAAATATTGACTCAAAAAAATCTATACAGACTAACTCCATCCTTCTCTCTCTCTCTCTCTCTCTGTCTCTCTCTCTCTCTCTGTCCAAAGTAAAGTTACTTAATCATTTGGCACCGTACTCAGGTGCATAAACATGAATATTTTCTAAAATGACACGTGAACAACTGTCTTACATGTAATACGGCCACTGCCGTTAAATATTGTTTCCTCCATCAAAACTCAACCTGATTCCAAGAGCGTATTTGAACTTATGTAAAATACGCTGTTAACCATGAACCAAGTACAAATTCACCAGCGGGCTGTTATGTGAATACTTAAATTAAATTAGTGCCTACAAATGACACGCCACCAATTTACAAATATTTAAGAAAATCAGGTGACACTTACTTACAATTAGTACATTAACAAACCATTCGACAAAAGTGTCGTAAGCCAGTGCCGTAAATACACGCAATTCCTTGAGCTTACAAAAATACAAAAATTAACTTTTGAAAAGACGTGCACGATGAATATTACTAAATCTACCAAGCAAGTGTACTGTGACCGAAGGCGGCCCATTAAACGTGCGCAACTCTAAAAGAAAACACGTTAAAATTCTGCAATAAAAATTTCTTTAAAATATGTACATTATTCAGGCGGCACCAGGTTAAAATGCACAACCATCAAAGCACCTGGATATTAAAATCAGGACGAACACATTAAAGTATTATTTGCTTTCTCTACCCAGACATGAGCCGTTGACAAGCTACATACAGATACATTATGGCTGTTCGAGCCGAATGGGGCAACAATCCAACCACTATGCTACACACTTGAAAAACTCCCAAGTACGCATGGCAACTACAGAAAACACCATTAAAACTATTCAAGCTACAGGAAGGATCAAAATACAAAAGGAAAGACTAACATCGTACACCCAGCTAGATTACGCACTACAAACGTGGCAAAAACTAGCTCAATTACTAACGTGATGTCCCAACTCATCAGTGAAATTTCCATTGTGGCTCCTAACACCTTAACAAAATGTTAAGAAATGCTAAACCAGGTTACTAAAAGCTAAAGCACTGTGCCGTTTTTACTTTAGAAATTCGAAGTTGGTCGTGGACGAGTATTATTGTAATTCCCAACATTAATATTACTGGCTTATGAGCTATAGTGTATTTGTTGTGAATCAAGCAATGAAATATTTTCTATCCAGTTAATTCTAATTAACTGGCTTATTTATTTACTTGAATACATTAACTTTAAATTGTTATTGATAGTGTGCTATGTTGTTTGCAATAACTGGTATAGGAAAGGGTTTGTTATTCATTTATTGATCATTTATTATTCAGATATCTTTGGCATTTATTGGGATCTTTATTTGATATCATTTGACTTTTTTGTCAGAAGGAAAAAGGGAGCACCCACAGTAAAAAAACCTTCTATATTGCATTTTGAGTTGAGTCAACTTCTGAAGAGCTGTGACTTGTGCTGGACATTGATGCTGCTGTGGTTGTGGAGTCTTGGTTGGGTGTTTCGGTGGATTGATGTGCTGAGGGGATATCTATGTCGATTGATGTTCTGTCTTCGTCTACATCTCCATCTTCGTCTTGTTTGTCGTCTTCACTCCAGTAGAATAGTCGCTCGTGTCGGCGTTCACAGAGGTGGTCGGTTGTTGGGAAAGGCGGCTTCAGTCCTGAAATGTGGTTTTCTAGGTAGCGGATGAGTGGGTTCGGATGTTCAGTCATAGTTTCAGTGAAGGATTTGGTGATACTTTTCAAGTGGTCGACTAGGCTTTTGGAGGAAGTGAGTTGGAGCAGGGTCCGCCGATGTATTCTTCGGTGACTGCCTGTGGATTTCCTGAGTCCGGTATGGAAAGTGTGATAGAGTGGTCGATGAGTTATCGGGGGTGTAGTGATCCAAACTGGTGCTGCATAAGTGAGTAGGGGTAGGATGGAGGCGTTGAAGACAGTAGTTATAGTGCGCAGGTCTATTTCGCTGGTTGGTGAGATGATATGGTTTATTTTGCTGATGGCCCCTCTGGCTTGGCCGGCTGTTTCTTGAATATGTTGCGAAAACTTCCGTTTTTGGCCAAGTGTTACACCCAGGTAATGCATATTATCGGACAAGTTGATGAAGTCTGTACCCAGTGGGAGTGGTGGTGGTGGTGGGAGATCTGCTGTGATTTTGAATGTTTAGGGAGATGCCAGAAGTAGTGAAGAACGAGTTGATTATGTGTAAGTACTCTCTGAGTTTATTTGAGAGAGCAGTTTTTTTTTCTGTGGCCAGATTGATGTTGTCATCTGCATAGAGGGTGATTTTGACATATCTTGGTATAGGTAGGAGGCGGATGAAGAGAGCAAAAAGAGGATGGGGCTGAGAATTGCTCCTTGTGGTACTCCTGCGTCTGTTGGGTGATGCGTGGAAAGGTGCTTCTGATATTTGACCTGGAAAGTTCTGTTTGTTAGGAAAGAGTGTATGAGGCAGATGAGGTGTCGTGATATGCCGGTCGCTGTTACATGGCCAAGGTGGACTTAGTCAAAATCTTTTGCCAGGTCTAGGAGGAGTGCAGCCGCTTGGCGTTTATTGGCAATTGTGTTGAAAACTATGTGAGTGACTCTGGCTATTGCATGTGTGGTAGAATGGGCTTTTCTGAAACCAAATTGGTAATGTGGCAGTAATTGTTCCTTATCCACTGTGTCCAGGATTCGTTGGAGGATAATTTTTTTCAGGATTTTTGAAAGCGATGGAAGCAGGACAATAGGGCGGTATGATGATGGTTTGCCTGTTTGTTTTCCTGGCTTTGGTATGGAGACAATGATTGCATTATTCCAGAAGGTTGGAAAATATGAGTTGATGATAATGATACGTGTGAGGTAGATGATGACTTTCTATGGAAGGTGAATCAGTACTGCAATAGGGATTCTGACTTCCCCTGGAGCTGATGAGGTTTTGAGGGTTTTTGTTAGCAGGTAAAAAGTTTCACTTGGTGTGGTCAGCTTAGTATCCAGAAGATTGTCACTGTGTGGTGGGGGGGGGAAGAGTTACTGATGGTGCTTGATCATGGTCATCTTCTGAATTGCTGGGTAGTGGTGATAGTGAATTTGGTAGAGCTGGTTGTCGGTAGGTGGCTTCGAAGTGATGGGCTAGAACTTCCCATTTATCCTGTATGTCTTTGTATGTGTTCGTTCCTTCTTGTAGTGGGGGGATAGGTAGAGGTTTTTGTTTTTCGTTCCTAATGAAATGCCAAACTGATCTGCCTTTTATGGAGAGTGATTTTAATTGTTTTGATGTATCTTCTTGAAGTCATTGTATGTACAGAGTTTTACTTTTGTTGTGAAGGTGAGTGTAAACCCACCAGTGGTATGGCTGATGTAAGCATTGCCAAGTTCTCCTGTACCTATTTCTGAGTTTTTGGAGCTCTCATAATTTTGGAGGACGGGTGGGTTGAGAATTGGATTAGTTTGTCATTGCAATGACTTTATCTGTTGCAGCTTTTATGATTTGGGTAATATATGCAACATGGTGATCTATTTCTTGGGGGGTGTTCAGCTCGAAGTTTAGATTTATGTTTATGTTTACTTCTTCTTGGAAGAGATCCCAGATGGTTCGTCTGAAAATATATTTCTTCTGCTGTTGCATAGTTTGGAGGGAGAGTTTGATTTTCCCAATGACTGGATAGTGATCATAAGTGCCGGTATATGAAACTTGAATATTTGTTATTGTGATGTCAGGGGAAGTAATGAAGAAATCAATTATGGAATAATGGTCATAATGTTCGGAGTGGTAAGTGTACGAGATTAGTGCTTGTATGATGAGAGGTTAGTTTGAGAGAAAGCGGTAGAGTTAGGTGCCATGATTGTTGGTGGTGGGTTTTTAACAGGATGGGTGAACAGCATTGAAATCACCCATAAGGCTGATGCGATTCTGAGAGTTTATAAGTCTCCAGTTGGTATCCCGAAGCCTTGCTTGATATAAACAGCTGCGATGTTGATGGGACAGAGTCGTCTTGAATTTGGAGAGCTACTGCTTCAGTGATGTCATAGATCTGGTGTGGCTGATGTGGTAGTGTATTCTGTTTTCCATTAGGAGGGCCACTCTAACCCCATCCATGTGGGTACGGTCTCATCGAACTGTGAAGTAGTCTTTATGAAGAAGGAAGAGTTTGTGGTGAGCCAGGTTACTATTAGGGCTATGATGTCTGGTTTGTGTTCATTAATGAGGTGTAATAGTTCTTCAGTTTTGTTAGCTGCCGAGCGGACGTTCCAGTTGAGTATGGTGATGGTGTTACACAATGTGTAGTTCACTCATGGTGGTGAAAAGAATTTCGAACCTTGCTTCTGGTGTGGTGGCATTTTGAAGTCAATATACAGCTTGTTTGATGACTGGAAGAAAAGGGCGCAGTGCATTCATGAAGATTTGTATGTCTTGGGTGGATTGTAGCAGTTCTGACACTGATGCTTGAGGTGAAGAACCAGCAACTTGGGAGTATTGCCGTGCTGCAGTGGGTATATTTTCTTGAGGTTTGATCATGGTGTTGGTTCGTGAACGGGATGCGTGAGAAGTATTTGATTGTGGGAAAGAAGTTTGTTGAGGGGTGGTTGTTGTTCGGGCATTAAATGAGAAGGCGGTTGATTGAGTTGAGTGTGAGGAGTTGGTGGCTTTGGAGAATAGTTGTAGAAAGTTGTTTGTTGTCAGAGGTGGTCGTGCTGTGGTGGGTATTTGGGTTTTTTGTAGAGAATGAAGAGATTTTAGTTGTTCTTCTCTGTCTATTCGCTTTTGACATTGCTGGGAGCATGCTGTGTGGTCTCCCCACAGTTTGGACAGTTTTTCTGTTGTTCTGGCTGCAGTGGGAAATCCTTTACTGGGTAGTTTCCAAAACATTGTGGGCATTTTGGGGTGCGGTAGCAATTAGACACAACATCCTCATAGCACTGGAATTTTCGGCAGCATTTAGGTGTATAGGATATATAGGATTCTTTCCTGATCAGATAGTGAAGAATTTGTTTTATGTTTAGGAGCTTTGTTTCGTCCTTGTCATCAGGCAGGATTATGAGCACTAGTGGGGAGTAGAAGGGACTGTGTTCGATTTTTGGATCTCCCAGTATTTGAACTGTAGGATTTGTGAAGCCACACATTCTGAGGTCTTCAGCGATGTCATCCGGGTGGGAGACTATTGGTAAATTTCTGAGGATGACTCTTGCTTGTGACGCCTGTCCAGGAACAGAGTAGGTGTGTGGCTCATACTTATTAGCTATGAAGTATTCCAAAAGTCGTTTGTGAGTTTTGAGTGACTTCAGGTCGAATCTGATAAGGCTTCCTTGGTGTAGAACAGTCAACAGGCCCATTTGATGTTGCAATCGGATGAGGGCTGGAGTGGGATTTCCTCCTAGAGGTCCATGACAGAAAATTGATGGGATTTTAAGTGGCATACTGAGGTTTTCATTATATATTTCTCGTGTTGTCGGGGAGTGCATTGTTGTGGAGAAAAGTCTTAAGTTTTCCCGTGAGTATACTGTTTGTGAGTCTTGTTTCTGGATTTTTGAGGGATCTTGCAATGATTTGGGGTGGTATTCTGGATGTTTTTTTTTTTGTAATTTTGAAGATGAGCAGTACTGGAAATTTTATAATAAGTCGGCTGAGTTTTGGCCAGTTTTCTTGCTCATTGTTGAGTCTTGGGAGGAGGTGGAGCTGGTACTGTGTTTTCAATAGCAGGTGTGAAAATCTTGTTGATAAGCTTCTTTCACGTGTCGATCGTTTTCAAGAATGGAGTTGGTGTTTTTCTTGTTTATCTTGTGCGAGACTGTCTGGTATGCTTCTGCCATTGGATGGTCATAATCTGCAACAATGGAATCGTCGTCTGAACTGAGCCTTGCATCCATTTCTTCTTCGTGCAACATTGGGTTGAATTTTTATTTAATTGTAGTTTTCCAGTTCGCTTGAAATGGGTTGACTACATTCTGTTTGGTCGATTTGGTTGAGATAGCTGTGATACTTGAGAAAAGTTGGTGTCGAAATCTCTGCATTATGGAATTGTGTTGGTTGTTACATTGTTGCTCGCAGTTGCGGTTTTTCTATATGTAGAGCTGATGTGGACGTCCGTTTAGGAATGCCACTTGGTTGTGCGGGTGTTTTATATTTTGTGATTTGGGAGTGCTCGCTGTTTGGGAATGTGGTGGATTGTCTCCCCTTCTCATGGCTGGGTGATGAAAGATAAGGTTTACTTGACTGTAAAACGGCGTAGGATGGCTTGACAGAGGATGTAGAAAGTTCTTTGAAAGAATGGTCGAAGTCGGGGAAATGAGCCAGAATCACTCCGCTTTTACTACATATCGGCGACGTCCTAGAAACATAACCGGGCCCTCTAACCCCCGCCGTTATACCACAGCGGAAGCTAGGAGTCGAAACCCGGGCTGGATTTCACCCTGTTGCACCCAGAGCGCAATTAACACTAGGCTGTGGAGCGCTCGCACGAATGTCACTTTTCTCAGCTCAATAATCTAGCAGCTCACGACCCAGCTGACTTCAGAACCCCTCTGACACCCGCCACATGAGGCAACAGTGTTGTGGTGGGTGGAGAGGGGAAAGGCAAAGAGTATGGAAGGGTCATGAGCGGCGAGAAGGGAAACCATGTGCCTTGCGCGTGGTAAATAGCCGTACTGTACTCTACGGCTCGGCAGTACCGTCGCAGTACTATACTAACATACAATTACGAAATGGAACAGTTGCTTAACACGTGGAACAATGATCATTTGTGTCTTCGCTTCCTGGTTTGCTCATACAAGTCATTTTATAAAATGGCTATACACCATCAGGAAACTGTCAGTCATGTTGATAATGCTTACCTTGACGGGTCTTAGTTCGAGCTGTGTTCTGTACGTGTTCCACTCGCGACCTGGAGGGGGAATGTATCATAGGTCTGTTCGAATTTCAAACGTACAATCCTATACAGAACATCGATGAAAAAAACTGCAAACTGTACCTCGTAAAAAGTTGTAATGTTACCCATGAGGTTCGCTGCCCATAGGCACTCGTGAAATATACGACATTGCTATGTACATTGAGGATTCGCTGTCGCCTGGCAAATAATTCGATCTAAGTGGGAATCCCAATAATCTGTGGAGAGTTATCAGATACAGCTAAGATATCGACATTACGACACCATTTATTATAGTATAATTGCTTGGGTTCAAACAACGCATCTATGAAGCTGGAAACACACACGTGTCGTCGCGTCCTGTAAACATCTTGCCGGTGAACGTGATACAAATGAACTGCAATTTGGCGAGCGGCATGTAACTCAATAACACGCCGAGTAATACGCTTCAGACATTTTCGCCTATGCTCCCTCCAGGTTTTACACTGGTCGTAGCTCTGCAAAGAATCATTTACCTTCCAATCTTTATGAAGAGAGCACACGAGGTGGTGGTGAAGTCGTGGACCAGCACAGAATGCTGGTGAACTTTTGAAATGAAGAAATCACCCTAGGCCTGCATTTGAGAAGATACGAATAATATTTATTCCGATCAGCAGCAATAAAAGAAAGTGTCGAGGAAAACCTGCAATCAGTACTTCACAGGCCTCCAAGAAGTTAACATGTGCTAGCGAGGTTATCCTCTAGAGTCCCGGATACGAGGTAGATCGCCATGGAAGATTTCGTCAACATCAAAGAGCCAACAATTTTCGAAGTCAGAATAATTAAGGTGGAACTTCGTATGTACCAGCCTTTCCTGATCTCGGGCCATACACATTGCCATCGGAAGATCGGATAGTGTCCGAACACCAAGCCATCTGCTCTCTCTTCTTTAACAGTCCTTCCTGTGAATAAGGGGGACTCTGGGGAAAGTATATGGGTTCAAACAAGCATCCACGAAAATAACGAGCAATGGAATTCTTCACCTGATCGATTGCATCACGTACTTTCTCAATGGTGCCGAGGTGAACCAGTCGTGAGGTGTGGGCATATCATCAATGATCAAAATTACCTTTGGTCATACTGCATGAGCTATCTGCAGCCATGATGGCAGACTAGGAAATCGAAGATGACTACAGTGTTTCCATTTACGGTAAGTGCAGGTTCTAAGTATGCATTCCGCTCTCCGTGCTTTTGATTTGCCGAAGACTACTAATGAATTAACATAAATTAGAAGCAGGAATTGGTGCTGCTCCTAGCCAATACGCATGTGTACACCATCGTGGGAACGGGAGAAAACCTGGAGGTAGAGGAACCGAAACTACAGTTTCTCGCATGGATGCCGCCTAATGTGCAGTTGAGCACTGCAGAATGCATAAATATGTTGATGAATGTGGAATTGATTAAGTCATCTATATGAATCTCGGGTCGTGGAGTCTCGAGACATACCGCGGATTGCCAGCAAGCCAGCACATCAACTAGATTGGGGAAGTCCAGCTTTGCTTCTGAGAAACTGAGGTACATAATCATTGGGCTACAGACTGGAAGACAGCACAATGTTATAGTGAGCCATTCGAAGTTCGACACATACCAAATATAAATTGTGAAAGTATTTTTGATAGTGAAAGCTACCCATACGTTGACATGAACACGAACTTTATTAATAATTGACTGTACCTGCTAGCATATCAGATGTACGCTCAATACCAAAATGCATACTATGTGCCTACCCACTCCACGATATTAAGCCGTGATAATTTCAAGTATTTGGCCCCGCTCATGGTAATCGATGTGACTAACAGGACGAGCGTATTACCTCCAACGTGAACGATTACAGGATCGAATTCACTACGAATTGGAAATATTCCTGTCGTATCATATGTATTCTGCCTGATACTTAACGACCAGCTTGTATCACACAAATACCGAGAGTTCCGCTGAGAATATATAACTATAAATCGTTGCACGTAAAGTAAGGCAGCATCATTACTATGTCAGAAAAAAATAATTTCTGAGCTTCAATTTACTACTAAAAGAATAATACAATTAAATTTTAAAAACTATAAAATATCAGGTATAAGTGTTTCATTCAGTTTTAATTGCTACCCATTAGAAGACGGAATTAGTAATTTTTACTAGAAATATTTCGTATGAAAGTTTCATGCCAAAGTATACCCTAGTCAATAAATAAACTGCATAATAAAATAAAATAGTACTGCAATTTTAATTCCGGACCATTGCACAAATCCAGTTAAGCAAATGCGTTACTGTGCAGGACCTTTGGTAAAATGTATGTATGTTAGTCAAATTTTAGTTATTAAATATATCACTTTTATATTTCTTTATTCTACGAAATTTATTAATATACACAAGTATATGAACATTTCTGTATAATAAGTTTTGAGCATAATGAAAAAAAGTTGTAGTTGAAATTATCACTAACGACGCACGAAGAATTTTTTTTACCACATCTTTGCCAGAGGACGCTTATTGTTTATACTAATTCAGTTTAATGCATCAACACTGCAACAACGAACAGTGATCTTTTTTTCATGACTTGTACTGAAAGATGTATAAAAGTACAATTACTCCCCGGCGGGGAATCGAACCCCGGTCTCCCACGTGACAGGCGGGGATACTAACCACTATACTACCGAGGACGTGCGACAAGTTGGACAGAATTCGGATGTCATTATTTCATTATACATTGTACTGATCACTGCAACTTTTAAAGGCTGTTAAATTATTCCTTGTTGCATCATCTCATGATGTAATTAAGTGAGACTAATTACACACACAAGCGTGGTTCTTCTTATGGACTTATTATTGCTCGCAATGGCGCATTTTCTTAACCCATGCGTTACAGTTTCAGTTGGAAACAAACAGATGTCATAATTTCATTATTATAGTAATTTCACTACAATTATAATGATAAATTGATTCATGGTTTCTCTGAACCAAGGAGTCAGAGCATGTTGATAAGCGATAGGCAACAAATATTTTGATCAGTTTTATTTTGTGATTTGATGATCCCCAAACTAAATTTAAAAGATGCCTGGACGGGAAAATTCTTAATGTTTTGATGAGAGGCGCCTCCTAAACAGGCATACAACGAGGTGTTGAGTTCGCGAACAAATAATACGTTTCCCCGAGTACTCTGGTTACTAAGTATCACCAACTTTATATTCAGTTTTAAATGCATGACTTAAAGATATTTCTTGGCGACTTCTGCGGTAAACTTGCGTTTACGTATGGGCGCAATGCAATTAAACCTGTAAAACCTAAACTCTCTACAAATTTCGCAAACCGCGCCACGATCATCGTCCGCAGTAAATAGACACAGGCATACTAAGATTTCCCAACGCAGTTATTGTCAATTGTCTTTTAAATTTCTTTTAAGCACCTATAGTTTTCATTAAAGGTGCCACATTGGCTGTATTTTCTACATTTCCACCTACAACGCAAACAAATAATTGGGTTGCTATCTTTCTCTGAGATTGGTTGCAAAAATATGACTAGTAACTTTTAATACATGCATCATTTCTATATAGTTCTAATGAATTTACTTTGGAGTTGCCCACACTGAGCTTACTTTGATACTTCCATCTTTTTTGTGTCTTCGGCGACTCTCGAAAACTGAAAATCACAGAAAATATAATATAGACGACCCTAAAAAAAAAAGGCGGATATTTCTCGATTTCCCACAGATCCGCCCGGAACCTGACAAATGCGTAAAAAGAAGGGCATGACTGCATTAATCCAGACGTCTGGTCAACGTTCGTGCCGGTAGAATTATACTTAGTTATGGGAAAAGCCTTACATGACCTGATCCAATGTAACTCGCACGTCGTACAGTATATAAAATTCATTGTAGACCTAAGTAACGTCATTTTTGTAGTACTTCATGCAGAATAATTGCCTATAAGATGTCATGAGTAGAATTTAAATGTGGTTTTTCATGACGTATTATGGAAATGTAAGTTAAGTGCCAAGGATGTTCCTTGCAGTCTAACTCTCACTTAAGGTGTGTCATTATGGATATTGTGGGCCTATTGTCAATTGACTCGAAAAACGATAGATACATCGGTAGTCCGGATATACATTAATGACAGATGCATATATAAGCAAGGATAGGTATATTAGGAATGAAGGCAGTGTGTGTTTGATATTGTGTGCTACTCGTTAGCAATGTAATGGTAATGGTTCTTGACCTTAAGTTATATCATCTTATCACAGTGCATATTTCAGTTAGTGGTTGAAGTTAAGCAGACAATGGCTGTGGTCGAATTCAGTGCAACGTACTCTTGACTATCTACCCGTGAGGCCTTCCCTTGTGATGGCCCCTTGTGCCCTTCACTGCGAAGGGTGCAGCTTCCGAATATGGATATCATTTGTTTATAAATTGATTGCATACAGTCGATCGCCACTCATCGTGACTGTCAGTAGACATTTGTTTATTTTGTTTAAACCCACGCATATTTATTTTGTTTCGTCCCACGCAAAGGTTAGAGATGGAAAGAGAAGACGTGATTGCCTTAAATGATATTCTGATAGCACGAAGAATTGTAGTGAGAAGATTAATTAATTTGTTACAATTCTTGGCACAACCTTGTACACAATAAACATCTAACGGACGAAATAAACTAAACTAAGACTAAATTAAACTCTCTTCTGTAGTACCTACAATACCAGGAAAACAAATTCATCAACTCATTAACAGTTTTTAAATTATTATTAGCGGTTGGAATACTAATACATACCTTTTTTTATTTTCTCCGGTGCCGATTACGCCATCTTAAGCATACAAAATCAAAATAATAAACACACGGACAGAAACAATAGTGTTCGAGAAGGGTAAGTGGCTCGAGCCCTTGACTGAAGGGCACATTCACTGGTACAATATCCATAAGTAAGAGCTAGACTGCAAGCAACATTCTTGGCACTTACGTCATGAAAACACTATATTTAATTTCAATTCATGACATCTTATAGGCAATTATTCTGGAAGACGTACTACAAATATGACGTTACTTAGTCCACATTGAATTTTATATGCTGTAACAATATAAAATTGACAGACGAAATAAAGCACGATGGCGGAATGTGTACAAGTATGAGGAGTGAAAGTGAGGGAGTCAGTCTCCAACTGGGCGAAGTGCTGGAGGGGACCTCCGGAAATGTAATTTTTTTAAAATAAATTTTCAAACAAATTTTTTAATAATATTTTTAAATTTTTTTAAAATAAATTTATTGTACATTTTTTGACAATTTTCAAAAAATTTCTTTGGAATATTATGCGGATGTTATGGGTTCAACGTCATCCAAGGTCACGGGGTCAATATCAAGGTCAACTGCACCCAGTAAGGAAGCTAAGAGGGCTGACAGAACAATATTGCTGATGGTAAGGTCTGACTCTGATCCTAGATCTCTTGTATCGATTTGGCATTCCCTATGCCTATAAAACCTAGATTACCACACCGGTCCAGTTCTCCTGGCTCGGGGTCAAGTCCTTCATTCCTGCTCTGGGAAAAATGGGGAAATTTTTACGGAGATAGGAAATACTTAGGGAAATTTACACGATGTTAGGAAGAAAAGTAAATTAATAAGGAAAAATACTAAAACGGACCATCCGAAAATGGCGGTCGGCCAGTGTCTGGCGTATGTATAATGTGGCGTTGTACCCAAACCTACGAAACTAATATATTGACAACTAAACACGAAAGGAAAACAAAATGAATTTAATGGTGTATCTGACTAGGGAGGGTAATTTCTTCCCATTGCATGTTAGTACTTTTTATGGCCTCCAGGATTGTACAGGTCCGGAGCACGCCGTGGCATGCTTGTAATCAATGTATTGTTTTCATAATCCGGAAGAAGCTCCCATCCCATCTGGGCAGCACTTATTGGATCTTTAAGTATTACTGGACATTGTGGACGATTATAACCTGATGTTTTCAACTTGTGTCGGGCATTTTCAATGCATTAGTGCGCTCTCTGTTGGTCACAAAATACAACATTACTCTTAACATCTAAACTTCCCTATCTCACAATACACCAAACTTTTTGTGAGGTGTATATTTGGGACTGTGGAAGGGTAATCGATGAGACACTATAGCACATGTTATAGAAAAATATTATAAATAAGAGTGTCTGTATTGTTTCATAGTGGTATAAATATCTATTACTTTATATACATTCGGAAAAGGTCAAAATATTTTGGCAATTTTAAACTTTCCATTAAATTGTGCATGCAGTTAGTAAATCTCTCGATATAGGTAAATTTCAGTATGTTTAACCTGGGAATTCAGCCTTCGACCAACGTAAAACCTGGCCTCCGTGTTCTAAGACAGCCGCGAGTCATCGGGATGTCAAATCTCTGTCAGTACACGTGTTACGATATCAAGTCACATATTTTCTTAGATTTTCGACAAAGAAAACCAACGGGCTCTTTACAATGTTCTTGATGCTGCTGTGCACAAGGCAAATTTGCTTTCAATTCTAGAATCTAGACAATATAAAATATTATATATATTAACGTATTAAACAAAATTAATAAATAATGTGTATAAGTACTGTTATTATATGAAATTGTTAAAAAGATTCAATTTAAAAAATGATATGAAATTTTCTATAGGGAGAACTCACATGCGTGAAATATAAATTACTTCAAATAAATTTTTAAAAAATATGCATACTGATAAAAAATATTACCAATTTTATATGGCTGTTAATAGAACACATACGTACGTAAATAATTAGCTTTCTTCAGTTAATGCTTTGAGATTTTTTAATGGTTGTAATAATTCTTAGAATATATAGTAAAATATGAATGGATATAGATATTTTGAAAAAAAAAAAAAAAAATTATCAACGTTGTCTACAACAAATAGATTAGAATATATACACATACATATACATACATATATACATATATACATTAACATACATATATATACATATACACATGTATACATATATATATCCATATACAAATACATGTATATTCATATACATAAACATATATACATATCCATATACATACACATCTGCATATTCATATACATATATATACATACATATATACATACATATAGATACATATATATATAGAGAGAGAGAGTTGTTAGTATTTCCAGTTTACTAAAAAGGTTACTATATTAATCAACCAAAGATGCTTTTCCAATAATTCATATCGCTCTCTTCTGTAAAGTGAAGACGTCAGTAGTTGTTTAAAGTTCCGAAATATAATACAGTTTGTCAATATAAATTACAAGTAAGTAAAATAATTTTGTTTTATCGTTTCAGAAAAGGCTGTTTTCTTATATATGTAATAATGGCTATGTTACAAGCCCCGTAGTGCAGCAATTTTTAAAACAACAGAGTATAAATAAAAAAGTCTAACGACTAACTTAGAAAAAATTCCAGTAGCAGTTTCCCCCCATCCCCCCTTTGCACTATAATGCTTCTAAGATTGGCTATGTTAGATGAAATACACCATAATGTATAGAAAACTTGATTTGCATTTATACTGGTATTATTGTCTAGCCAACAGAAGTTTTCTCGAGAGTTTTTTTAGTAAGCTTACATAAGTGTTTATGTTCTGAAATTCTCATTAATACTTTTATTTTTCGTTTGTATAGATTTTAATGTGCGGAATTTTGATTGGCGAGGAAAATTACCAGTCATTAAAGAATTATACATTTGTCACAAAGAGCAAAAGAGATTAAATATAATAAAATTTCTGAGCGAAACGCCAATTATTTAATTTAAAAAGTATAATATTTGCTAATATCTGAATAAGTTGCATCACATAATTATTTAGGATTTTCCGGTTTTACATGAATCGATATATGTCAAAACAAGTATTTTCTTCAGATGCCAGGCAGGGGTACACTGTAATTCCAATTGAAATTATTTAACGCATACGATCAATTAGATCTATCCCTATAAGGCTATTTTTAAATAAATTAATAGGACACCCAATAACGAAACATGACTAATGAAACAATTTGTTGCATATAATGTATCATCATATATATTACAGTAGGCATAGCTGCATTTCATGTATAACAATATAACTCGTTACATTACAGAAAACATATATTAAAAAATGCTTACATAACAATTCTCGTTAACATTATTATCCAGAAGTAATTATTTAATCAATAAGTACTGAATTGTAGGTGAAATATATCTCGTCAACCATATGAGTAGTTCAGCCACAATAAAGAGGTTATAAAAATATGCTTGTGTATAGAAGTAATCTCACTTATACGTCGTGACTTGATGTCAAATCGCTACGTAAGATATTATATATTGAAGCTTCATTCAGTTATCGTAAACAACATTGCATGTAATAAACTCTATTTCACAACATTTACTTTTAAAATGCCTTTACTTCCTCGGTAATAAGTCGTAGCCGACCAGGGGCGAAGTAAACATCGTGTCCGGGGTGCGGAGTTCTGTCGCCCCGCGCTCTTAAACGGGGCTCTGTTCCGACGCGAGTAGTAATAGTTCTATATTAGTGTCAGTCACGTCAAGGTTTGTCCAACATGTCTAATGTTCGCGTGAATACCTTGCGTATCGTGTTTGCCAGACGACCTTCGGCCATGGAAATACATGAATGGATTGATACGGTTTTAACTGTAACAGGAGATCAAATTGAAGCTATTCAACTGGATGGCCACCAGAACTGGTTGTTTTTAAAACTTGTTTCCTCTGGACCTTGTGAAGCGATACTGCGTCGGACCAACGGCCAGTCAACTGTAGTCACCGCAGACCAGGAAAGGATCAACGTCACCATCGAACAAGCCTTCGATAACTTAAATCTGGTAAGAAATCTAAATTTACCTGTAGAAATAGACAACCAAAAAATTCAGCCGGAGTTAGTAAAGTATGGTCGACTTGTTACATTACAAGATGAAGTATGGAATCATAAATACAAATTCCAAGTAACAGCAGGAGTACGCATGGCAAAGATGGAAATAAAAAAAGGCATTCCATCTTACGTTTCAGTTGACGGCTTCGGGCTGTAATGATATATCCCAGACAACCACGAACGTGCAGTTACTGCCAGACTCCTACTCATGAACGAATTGCGTGTCCTAGTTTGAAAGAAAAGGAGGCACGTGCAATACGCCGCTGGGGGAAGAATAGGGCATCGGAAAATCTCGCAGCTGTCCGTAAGAGAAAAGCGACCTTACGAACGCGACGCCCGGGCCACAAGAGTCAGTCCTGTTCGCAAAGCGAAGGTGTTACCGCAGAGTGAATAATCACAGCTACAAGACAGACAGGAATCGTTGGAACTAGCAAAGGCCGTTATACATAAAATAAGTGTATCTAACCAAGAATGTCCTGATAACCCAACTAACTAATAATACGACCGGCACATGTGTAATACGACCGGCACATGTGTGCATCCCCACCTGTATGCCCATTTTTCTTTGTCCACTAATCCTTTTTGTCCACCTTTCCTTTTCCTTCTCTCTGATACTATCACTACATTTTTTAGGCACACATGATAGAGTTATTGACAATTTTGACTTTAAATATTTGTGCAGTCTCGGCCAGTGCGCGATTGGCGGCGTTAGAGACACTCATTCGAACACAGGCAGTTGACATTATATTCTTGCAAGAAGTAGCGATTCAAGATTTTATAGGGTTTCATACCTTCAATATGTATACAAACGTTGGTAACCGGGGACGGGGGACAGCGATTATTACACGTTCGTGGCTGGAACTTGAAGTCCTGCGCTACCACCCGCCAGGCCGAGTGATGTCAGGACGAATAAACGATTTGTCGCTAGTCAATGTTTATGCTCCCTCCGGCACCCAAGCGAGATATGAAAGAAATCAGTTTTTCTCCGTGGATTTGATTCCGTTTTTCCATCCACCCTGTAATCGGTTCATACTCGGTGGAGATTTCAACTGCATAGTTCACCCCCCTGATCATCAGGGTGGCATTTATCCTACTAATGCTGCCCTATCTACTTTAATAACTCGCTTAGACTTGTGTGATGTTGTATCTAACTTCCAAGGAATTCATTACGCATATGTGACTTCACAGAGTCGGTTTAGGATTGACCGATTCTACGTGAAAAACAGCATATACATAAGGTGCATCGATATGACGTTCTACCGGTAGCGTTCAGCGATCACTTTGCAGTGATATTTACGTATGATAAGTTTGCGAATGTAACACGGTTTGGCATAAGGACATGGTGTCTAAAAAGTCTTTATTAGACAACGCAGAAGTAAACGAGGACTTCATAGCTAATTGGGTACGTTGGCATAGCAAAAAATACCAGTTCCACTCTGTGGCGATGTGGTAGGATGTGTGTGTAAAACCGAACGTCGTGAGGCTCAGCGCGACCACTGGAGCTCAGCGCGACCAGCGAGCCATTTCGCGACGTTTTTTTCCCTTTCGGAGGACTCAAACTGTGAAAATGTTGGGCATAGACTTCCATGCAGACTGCACTCTTATGTTGCATTATAATTGGAACATGACAATAAATAAACTCCGTGCTCGTCAAATAGAAATGAATTATCGTCGTACAAATATTATACAGAGGGTTACTTAAATAAATGTATTCTTACTTGCGAAGCTGTGGTATGTGTCACATATATTCCCACTAACTCGTTAGCAAAGTGCACAAATACTATAGATTGTTGGCCGCATGTTGTGGAAATTTTATATAATTAAATTATCTAGGCCGCAACTTTATCTTTCCTTGCAAGACGGAGGCCTGAGTCTAATTAATCACGTTTTGAAGTGTGAAGTCTTATATCAGTCTTCAGCAATTGCAATAATTTTGCGCCCAGAGGGCATTTAAGCAGCATTACAGAAAATGATGTGGTCTGAAGTTAGACGCATGCCACTTCAATACCGTCAGACAATGGAAGCACTCGCAACTCTAGTAGAACACTTACAGGAAGGGACAGTCGCATCAGTGAGATATTTGTACATTCGGGCTTCCAAAACGTCGGCTGTCATACCATCTGTTGTGAATCGCACCCCAACCATCCGCTGGTGGCGCCCAAGGAAAATACTTGCTGATCCTAACCTTTCCTCGGATCTTCGAGCTGCAGCATTCGGCTTCTACAATAATATCGTGGCAACTCAGCAGCGTAAATACAGCATTCACCTGACAGCAAACCCTGCATGCCCGCTGTGTGGCAACACCGACACGGCCCTTCATAGGGTAATTTCCTGTGTTTATGAAGCTCGCATCTGGCAGTGGTGTCGGGTACGAGTACGAAAAATAATTCGCGATGAACGTGGAGATATCAGCGACATGCACATGCTTCATTGTGATTTCTTCCCCTTCCCCTCAGTTCGACGAAGAGCTGCGGCCTGGTATATACTTCATGCGATCGGTTTTTTGGTGGACCATTCGACACCGGTGACAGTTCAAGACCTTGTCCAGCTTCTTCGTCATGGCGCGGCGTGGCACATTGCGTCAGTGGTACGGCAATTTTTTATTTTCATTCTGACGTTCACGCCTACAGGAAGGGTGTGTTTATTACCGATGTTGGGTGTACGCCGTGCGCTGCCCACCCCTCGGTCCTTACAAGTGTACAATTTAATGTCCCAGTAGTAATCTTCGATAGTTGGTAGTGTTATAAGTCAGTGTCACATGTCGGGGTGTACGCCATGCGCTACCCCTCAGGTTAAATGGTTTTTTGTGTGTTCGTCGACTTTATTAGTCAAACCAGTTCACCAAATGTTCATATCGTTTTGTGCCCCTATGTAAGAATTGTGTAGATATTTTATTGAGTATATTTTGTTATTGTTTATATTGTGGGTTGAATGTGTACTGTATATAGTAGGTTAAGGGTAAACTCCTCTGTATATCGTGTGTGATAATAAATCTATAAAAAAAGGTAGTATAGTGGTTTGTATCCCCGCTTGTCACGTGGGAGGCGGGGGTTCGATTCCCCGCCGGGGAGTAGTCCAATTTTTATACATCATTCAGTACAATTCATGAAAAATTATCACTGTTCATTGTTGCTGTGTTGATGTATTCCACTGAGTTAGTATAAACAATAAGCGTCCTCTGGTAAAGTTGTGACAAAAAATATTTCGTGCGTATTTAAGTGATAATTTTAACTACAACTTTCTTCCTTATGCTCAATCTTTTTATAGAGTAATGTTCTTATACTTATGTATATTAATACATTTCGTAGTGCAAGTATACATAAAATTGGTACATTTAATAACGCAAATTTGTATAACATACATACATTTTACCAAAGGCCCTGTACAGTAATATATTTGCAGAAGTGATTAATTCATATAATAAGAATTTATGGATTTAATTGGACGTATGCAACAGTCCGGAATTAAATTAGCTGTTCTTTTTTATTTTTATTGTCGTTTATTTATTAACTAGGTTGTACATTGGCATAAAAATTTTATAAAAAACTTTCAAGTAAAAATTACTAATTCCGTTTTCTGATCGATAGCAATTAACATAGAAGGAAATACTTATACCTAATATATTATGAATTTATATATTTAATTATTTTATTTTTTTAGTAAATAATGAAAGCTCAGAAATAATTTTTTTCTGACATAGATAGAATGCTGCCTTAATTTACGTGCAACGATTTATTTTTATATATTCTCATTAAAATTCTCGGTATTTGTATGATGAGAGCCGCTCGTTAAGTATCAGACAGAAAACATATGTTACGACAGGAATATTTCCAATTCGTAGTGAATTCGATCCTGTAGTCGATCACGTTGGAGGTAATACGCTCGTCCTGTTAATCACATCGATTACCATGAGCGGGGTCAAACACTTGAAATTATCACGGCTTAATACCGTGGAGTGGGTAGGCACATAGTATGCATTTTGGTATTGAGCGTACATCTGATATGCCAGCAGGTACAGTCAATTATTATCAAAGTTCAGGGTTCATCTCAACGTATGGGTAGCTTTCACTATCAAAAATACTTTCACAATTTATATTTGGTATGTGTCGATCTTCGAATGGCTCACTATAACATTGTGCTGTCTTCCAGTCTGTAGCCCAATGATTATGTACCTCAATTTCTCACAAGCAAAGCTGGACTTCCCCATCTAGTTGATGTGCTGGCTTGCTGGCAATCCGCGGTATGTCTCGAGACTCCACGACCCGAGATTCATATAGATGACTTAACCAATTCCACATTCATCAACATATTTATGCATTCTGCAGTGCTCAACTGTACATTAGGCGGCATCCATGCGAGAAACTGTAGTTTCAGTTCCACTACCTCCAGGTTTTCTCCCGTTCCCACGATGGTGTACACATGCGTATTGGCTAGGAGCAGCACCAATTCCTGCTTCTAATTTAAGTTAATTCATTAGTAGACTTCGGCAAATCAAAAGCATGGAGAGCGGAATGCATACTTAGAACCTACATTCGGCGTAAATAGAAACACTGTATTCATCTTCGATTTCCTAATCTGCCATCATGGCTGCAGAGAGCTCATGCAGTATGACCAAAAGGTAATTTTGATCATTGATGATATGCCCACACCTCACGACTGGTCCACCTCGGCTCCATTGAAAAAGTACGTGATGCAATCGATCAGGTGAAGAATTCCATTGCTCGTTATTTTCGTGGATGTTGGGTTAAACCCATATTCTTTCCCCAGAGTCCCCCTAATTCGCAGGAAGGTCTGGTAAGGAAGAGAGACAGCAGATATCTTGGTGTTGGACCACTATCCGATCTTCCGATGGCAGTATGTATGGCTCGATTAGGAAAGGCTGATACCTATGAAGTTCCAGCTTCGTTATTCTGTCTTCCAAATTTGTCGGGTGTTTGTTGTTTAGGAAATCTTCCATGGCGATCGACCTCGTAGTCAAGACTGCAGAGGATAATCTCGCTAGCACATGTTAACTCCTTGGAGGCCTGTAAAGTACTGATTGCAGATTTTGCTCGACACTTTCTTTTATTGCTTCTGGTCAGCGTAAATATTATTCCCATCTTCTCAAATGCAGGCGTAGGGTGATTTCTTCATTTCAAAAGTTCATCAGCACTCTGTGCTGGTCGATGTCTTCACCTCTACATTGTGTTCTCTCTTCATAAAGATTACAAAAATGATGTTTTGCAGAGCTACGACCAGTGTAAAACCTGGAGGGAGCATAGGCGAAAATGTCTGCAGCGTATTACTCGGCGTGTTATTGAGGTACATGCCGCTCACCAAATTGAAGTTCAGTTGTATCACGTCGATCGGCAAGATGTTTACAGGACGCGACGACACGTGTGTGTTTCCAGCTTCGTAGATATGTTGTTTGAACCCAAGCAATTATACTATAATAAATGGTGTCGTAATGTCGATATCTTAGCTGTATCTGATAACTCTCCACAGAGTATTGGGATTCCCACTTAGATCGAATTATTTGTCAGACGACAGCGAATCCTCAATGTACATAGCAATGTCGTATATTTCACGGGTGCCTATGGGCAGTGAACCTCATGGGTAACATTACAACTTTTTACGAAGTACAGCCTGCAGTTTTTTTCATCGATGTTCTGTACTGGATTGTACGTTTAAAATTCGACAAGACCTACGACACATTACCCCACCAGGTCGCGAGTGGAATACTTACAGAACACTGCTAGAACTACGTACCGTCAAGGTAAGCATTATCAACATGACTGACAGTTTCCTGATGGTGTATAGCCATTTAATAAAATGACTTGTATGAGCAAACCAGGAAGCGAATACACAAATGATCATTGTTCCACGTGTTAAGCAACTGTTCCATTTCGTAATTGTATGTTAGTATAGTACTGCGACGGTACTGCCGAGCCGTAGAGTACAGTACGGCTATTTACCACGCGCAGGGCACATGGTTTCCCTTCTCGCCGCTCATGACCCTTCCCTACTCTTTACCTTTCCCTTCTCCACCCACCACAACACAGATGCTTCATGTGGAGGGTGTCGGAGGGGTTCCGAAGTCAGCTGGGTCGTGAGCTGCTAGCCCTCCGGCACTCTACCTTCGGCGATTCCTGACGGCACTACCTCTGCAACCACTCGTCCACGACATGTTCTGCCAGACCGCACATCAGACATCCGAACACCGCGATGGAGTGCGACTTCGGATTTCTAACGTAAAAACGGCACAGTGCTTTAACTTTGAGTAATTTGGGTCAGCGTTTATTAACATTTTATTTAGGTCTTAGTAACCACAGTGGGAATATCACTGATGCGTTTTCGACAGTACGTTAGTAATTGAGCTAGTTTTTGGCATGTCTGTAGTGCGTAATCTAGCTAAGTGCCGCGATTGTAGTCTTTCACTTTTGTATTTAGATCCTTTTTTAGCTTGAATTGTTTTAATGATGTTTTCTGTTGTTTCCATGCGTACTTGGGAGTTTTTAAATTGTGTAAAATAGTGGTTGTATCGTAGCCCCTTTCGGCTCGCCCAGCCGTAGTGTATTTGTATGTTGCTTGTCCACAGCTCATGCTTGGATAGAGAAAGCAAATAATATTTTCAAGTGTTCGTCCTGTTTTCAGTATTCACGTTCTTTGACGGTCCGTGCACTTTAACCGGGTGCCGCCTGAACAATTTACATATTTTAGTGAAGATTTTATTGCAAATTTTTAACGTGTTTCCTTTTAGAGTTGAGCACGTTTAATGGGCCCCCTCGGGCCACGGTGTACTCGCTTGGTACCTTTAATAATATTCATCGAGCACGTCTTTTCAAATGTAAATTTTAGTATTTTTGTAAGCTCAAGGAATTGCGTGTATTTACAGTACTCGCTCACGACACATTCGTCGAATGCTTTGTCGACGTATTCATTGTAAGTAAGTGTCACCTGATTTTCTTAAATATTTGTAAATTGGTGGTGTGTCCTTTGTAGGGACAAATATAATTGAAGTATACACTTAACAGCCCGCTGGTGACTTTGTACTTGGTTCATGGTTAACGGCGTATTTTACATAAGTTCAAATACGCTCTTGGAATCAGGTTGAGTTTTGATGGAGGAAACAATATTTAACGGCAGTGGCCGTATTACATGTAAGACAGTTGTTCACGTGTAATTTTAGAAAATATTCATGTTTATGCACCTGAGTACGGTGCCAAATGATTAAGTAACTTTACTTTGGACAGAGAGAGAGAGAGAAGGATGGAGTTAGTCTGTATAAATTTTTTTGAGTCAATATTTTTCTAGACATGAATTGTTATAATGTTATATTACTGGAAAGGCCCCTATGAGTTTTTAACATATTTTGTCACCTATTGAACTCTGGGATATTCTGATGTATATTGTATACTGGGTTGAGCTAATACACTTTAACAAATTTGAATATCTGTGTGTACTGATTTCTGTATGTTGTATTCTGCTGGTTGTCATTTGCAATTGCGCTGAAAGACAATGCAATTATTCTGTGCGACTGTTAGTAATCAATTAGTTATTTCTGTTTCATGATCAACTTCATTATGAGTACTGTTAATGTCAGGCTTTTCTACACGCTGCCTAGAGACGCGCTAATCGTCTTCATCGAGGATTTGGGAGTGACCGTGGTCGTCTCGATGATTTTTGCTCAACTCTGTAAGGTGGCAGTTCAACGCCTCCAGCAGGAATCCGGTGCAACTGTGAAGGCGTACTCACAGCATCCTGCCCAGGTAAGCCCAGCTTCCACTTCCTCACCTTTCGGTCAAAATGGAGGGCTTAATCCAGCATTTACTTTGAGAGGAGTTATTGTCCCTTCCTGGTGATATGTTCACGGGGTTTAAACTCCATGTCGTTCGTGGCTTATTTCCACCCCGCGTAAAGCAGAAATGCGATACGGATTTTTATATAGAGTTTAAAGGCTACAAGAGTCGGTATGTGACTTTGTTGAGTCCTTTTGTGCTCTCACGATGCTATGTGCCTGGTTTAAGTGAAGGTGATCTTGTAAACATAATAGTGTACGAGCCACCTAATTTATACGATTTGCGTAAACTGGCTGCTGAAATTACGGCCAGATTCATGGCGAGCAAACAGTACCATCTAGTTTCTCCCCCCTTCCCCCTACCAAAGACTGGTCAGCGGCGTGGTCGCACCAGTCAGGCAAGTGTAAAAAAGCCACGCTTTTGGGTTTTTGATGAATTCACTCAAGATCTTATTTTGGGTTTAGAGTTCTTAGGCAAGACTAGGTCTGTTGTAAATTTCGAATCATAATATTTGTCATTTCGTTTCGCCCCTGGCATTCACATCGTTTTGCGCACCGAGGAGGTTCCGGTGTTGTGTCCCAGCATCGCTGAAGGCGACTGATTTTCGAGCTAGTCTGGAGCGGTTGAAGGACGAGTTTAGCGACGCAATATCTTCTCGCATAGGCAAGTGTTTGATTGTCAATAGATTAATTTGTTAGGTTTGGGCACAAACGGCACATGACACAGGCGCCAGACGCAGGCCGGCCGCCATTTTCAGACTTTCCTAATAAGGTTTTTTAAATTTAATTTATAGGACGCCCAATCATGAAACATCACCAATCAAACAATTTGTTGCATATAATGTATCATCATATATCATATTACAGTAAGCGTACCTCCATATCATTTATTATGATATAACTCGTTACATTACAGTAGACATAAACAAAAAAATGCTTACATAACAACTATCGTAAACATTATTTTCCAGAAGTAATTATTTCATCAATGAGTACTGAATTGTAGGCGAAATTTATGTCGTCAACTATATATGTAAGTTCAAGCACAATAAAAAGGTTATAGAAATATGCTTGTGTATAGAAGCAATCTCACGTACTTACTGTCGTGACTTGATGTCAAATCGCTACGTATGATATAATATTGAAGCATAATTAAATTATCGTAAACAATATTGCATGTAATTAATAGTATTTGTAACTTTTCCCTTTATGTAAACTATCGCTTCCTCGGTAGTATAGTGGTTAGTATCCCCGTCTGTCACGTGGGAGACCGGGGTTCGATTCCCCGCCGGGGAGGGGAAAGGTTTCTTTTTTTTGTTTCTAGTGTATGAAATTTGAAAACAATTATTGTTAGAGGTAGTTATTTTATAAGCGATTTTTGACGAAGCAATTCCTAACAATATGTTTTGTTTGCAAATGACGTGTTGTAAAAGTATATTTACTGCTACGTTTAGAAGGCACTTGAAATATGTAAGTTTACTGGTATTTTATTTGAAAATTAAATCTCAGTCTAATCAAGGTTCCATATTTGCGTAAACCTTACATTCTGTAGCATAACAGCAACGTCAGAAATATGTTTTGGAATACATAACGGATATCAGCAAATCATAAATACATATCACAGACCCCCTGATATACGTCACGTTTACTGCTGCATAGAAAGAAATATCTAAACGAGACAAAGTGAATTTAAAACGTGTTAGTGAGCGTGTTCGTTGATTGTCTGGTTAACTGATTGTCGATTGAGAAGTACCCGCGGGGGGCATACTCAAAGCTTCGAAGTTCTCTGTAGTTCCCAGCACTATACAGTGCTGTGAGCTGTCTCGAGAGATGACTTCCGAGCCTGGCAGCGTCCTGAGTTATATAGTGGAAGCTTATTGGCTGCTGGTGCGGGGTGCACTCTATAAAGTAACATGTCAGCGGAAACATTTCTGTTCATGTTAATTTTTAATGATACAGAAAAGTTGCATTACATTTGTTGCGCCCTTTTCCATAGAAGCAAGGCATAAATTTTGCAATTCGCTTATGTTTCATTACGCATTTGTTACTTAACTAGAGTAGTCTCCAGCATACAAAATGTATTCCCCATTTTGGTTAGTTAATCAAAAACAACAGCGCGGATTAATTAATGTAAATGAGAATGTTCATTATTTGGAGACAACAAAGGGAAAGATTGCGTGTCAAATCCTGAAATTTTCTCAAAATAATATTTAAATGAAAAGAAAATCATATTTGTAAATTAATTTACGTTATATTAAATCTATTTTATATAAATTTGAAAAAATTAGTAGACATAATTTCCAATTACTATTATTTTACTGTTCAAAGAATGAGTTGCGTGGGAATAATAATATATTTCCAGGACATATAACGTTTTAGCCATATCTAAGTTCATTTATACTGGCAAATACGGTAAACAACGTCCGAATTAATCTGGCCATGTCCTCTTTTGTAAGACTTTGTCCGGGATCGGGGCGAATTTAGAGGAAATCGGAAATGTTCGCTTTTTTTTTTTAATTTCATCGATAAATTTTTTCTCTAGTTTTCCTTTTTCAAGAGTCGATAAATTATCACAAAAATGGCAGTATCAAAGTAGAGTCAGTGCGGCAAACTTCAAAGAAATTTCTTTAGAAGTATGTAGAAATGATGCATGTATTAAAGAATACTAAAAATATTTTTGCAACGAATCTCAGAGAAAAAAAAAAACCTTTTAAATTGTTAGTATTGTGCGGGTAGATGGAGACAACACAGCCATTGTGATACCTTTAATGAAAACAACAGGTCTTTAAAAGGGATTTCAAACCTAACCTAATTCAAATACTTTTGATAATATTGCTTTGCCAATTCTGTTACTAGTCGGAAAAGGCTACCCGTCGCCAATCATCAACGGTACAGACACCATACTGTCGAGCGAATTACAGTCGTTTTCGTGGATGAACCAGTGGTGGCATGTGTGCAGTCGATGTTTCTGAAATGCTGTCTCCCTTGGTACGAAAGCCTATGATCATCCCTTTGCGCAACTCGGTTAAATCGCTTCCCTTACTCATGACAGCAGGAAGAGCACTGTGTACAACCAGACTTTCAGTCGCAGTATATACCCGCTTTACCAGCCCACGTCACGCGATGTATGTCAGGGCCTAGACGCTGCAAATGGTCCTTCTAACATGTGGTAATAATATTGTGATTCGACTGCGTAGACACAGGCCTACTCAGAATTGGATCATGACAACAATTTTCTAACACTATGTAAAATTTTGGAATTATTTGTGACAATAGGGCATCCCTGTGTGTTAATGTTGTTGTATATTAAATTAATTATAATTTGCTTTTCCTCAATGTAGTTATGTTCTGTGTGCCCCATGTTTTATTGAATGAATAAATACTATTGTCGTTAACGACCACTCATTTTTTTTGCACTATTATACGATACAAACGAAATATATTTTATAACATGTACGATCTTCTTCATAACGAGAAGTGTTAATTTATACAGCAAATGTAGGTTCCATTCGTTTATCAGTCACCCTCCGTCTACTGCGGTGTCCCATTCGCAGAAGAGTTCGCTGAACTATTGCAGTGGACACGTTTCTGTATGCCCATTGGTTTATTTGGACTGTCTGTGGTTCCAATATAACCTGTCGACAGGCCTTCACGCACCATCGTAGTCTACGTTCACCTCGGACATCAATGGAACATGGAGGTCCGCAGTTTCCACGACGGCTATTCCCAATGTTGCAATTCGTAAACTTACAATACACAGAGGCACGGAGACAGTTACATCCTGTATCCATTGTGGAACAAACACACAGTGCCTTGGGGGCAGTGTTATGGTCTGGGGAATTTTCTTGCGGTATTCTCTAGGTCCCCTCATCCGCGAGGAAGGCCTGGTATATCGATTTGATTAATAATACATCCTCGGCGATCGCGTCCAACCGTACATGATGATTGTCTTTCCTCAGGATGTTCGGATCTTCCAGCAGGATAATGTGACTTGCCACACGGCTAGAAGTGTCCGCGCGTGGCTGGAAGACCACGATGAAGACTTCAAATATCTTCCCTGGTTCCCTTGATCTAAACCCAATTGAACATCTGTGGGGATCATTTCGATGGTCGTGTTCGCCGTCTGTCCCTCCGCCACGCACCCTTCAACAATTGTGGGACGTACGGCAGACAGCAGGGCTTCAGATACCGGTGGAGACCTATCAGCACTTGACTGAGTCACTGCCAGCTCGTCTAGTTCTTGCCCGTGCTGCGAAGTGTGGTTCCGCTGTATACTAGCAGGTGGTCATAATATTGTGATTCGACTGCGTATTTACTGCCGAAGATGATCGTGGTATGATTCGTGAATTTCGTGGTGTTTTAAGGTAGTGTGGATTTAATTACAATGCCCATACGTAAACTCAAGTTTACCAACGAAATCACTAAGAAATATCCTATTTTAAGAAAAGAAGGTATAAACCTAAAGCCGAATGTAAACTTTGATGTGCTTAGTAATAGAGTACTTGCTGAATTGTATTATGTGAAGTTTAGTTTGTGGATCATCCAGTCACGAAATAAAAGTGATCAAATCATTTGTTGCCTATCTCTTATCAACATACACTTGCTCCTTATGTTACAGAAACCATTAATTAGTTTATCATATAATTGTCGTTAAATTATTATGACCATGAAATCATAACATCAGTTCGTTGTCAACTGAAACCGTAATGCATGGGTTAAGAAAATGAGCTACTTCAAGGAAAATAAGTGTATAAGAAGAACAATGCTTGTGTGTGTAAAAAATCTTACTTAATTACATCATGGCATGATGTAACAAGGAATCATTTAACAGAATGTAAAAGTTGCACTGATCAGTACAATGTGGAATGAAATGACTAAAACGGATATCTGTTTATCGCGGCACTAGTCCTCAGTAGTAAAGTGCACGGTTGCCCATATCTCAGGAGTAGGGTGCCCGACTTGTTGTCGAGGGGTCGTGAATTCACGCCCCGGCCCCTCCGCGGAAGATTTTCAGTTTGCTCGTGGCGTTGGGAAGTTGTCACCATGTGGGCATCGCTTGAGCTTCGTCAACGCCAAATGTCACAACAACGTCAAATGAAAAGAGTTAGTATAATGATTAGTATAACCGCCTGTCACGTGTGATACGGAGGTTCGATTTACCACGGAGGAGTGAACGTATTTTTATTAATCGTTGAGTACAAGTCGTGGAAATTATCATTGTTTGTAGTTACTATGTTGATATATTCCACTGAGTTAGTATAAACATTAAGTATCCTCAGAAAGTACTGGGTTAAAAAGTAACTTCGTGCATTTTTAAGTGATAATTTATATTACAACATTATTTTCCTAATGCTCAAAATATATTACAGGGCAATGTTCTAATACGTATGTATATTGATATATTTCGTCATGGAATGGAACATAAAATTATATTTTAATAACGAAATTTAGCCTAAAACAAACACATTTTATTTTTCGTATTGTCAAACAATTTAAAAAGCTAACTTACTACCGTATTGTTAAAATGTTAATTGCTGGCCACTGCCCCTATGCATTTTAAACATATTGGGTCACCTGTGAACTCTGTGATATTTTGATATATTTTATATACTGGGCTGTGAAAATAAACTTAGCAGAAATTGAATATATGTATACGTACTGATTACTGTATGTTGTGCTCTTCTTGTTTTAATCTACAATTGCGCTGAATGTCAGTGCAATACATTTGAAATACTTGCGCAATCCGGGCAGAGAATGCACACACCCAAAATCCAATAATACATTCCGTCTTTACTCTTTTTTGCATAAGCCACTCAGTACATACCTGACCTGGCTGTAGTGTCCAGGTTGGTTACGGCACATTTTTCTCTGTTGGGTTTATCGTGCAAATCATGTATCTTAACACTCCTCTAAAATAAGGTATTTTCAATTTATGTGCAAACAGTTCGAAATCCATGTTAGTGAGTGCTCGTTTCAGTAGAGATTTTATTATCGCCTAATCCAGCCGCATTGCTTTTGCACACTTCTGCCTCCTACTGAGTATGACCTAAGGTGGGGACCTTGGCTGTTTTTTTCCCATGACGATAGCTTACATATTAGCATAGTGTCCTTGTGCTTCGGACAAATTTGTCCGTTCGTTCGATGCTGTGTTGACAACTCGGATGACACCAATCGGGGCTCGAATTATGCCCTCGAGGACCCCAAGTGTAGGCAAAGTTAATGGGGAAAAATTTGCCGGTACATGTTTCCTTGGTCTTGCATGCAATTCTTTCTTTTTGTCACCACTTTTAGTTTCATTTGTCTCTTACGCGTGATCTTTGCACGTTTGCAAATCTTCCCTTTTTCATTCATCATGTTGGGAACGCACCACTCTGCTATTTTTTCTCCAAGTCTGGTGTCTGATGATTTTCTTATTTCGAAGGCCTTCTGTGATATTATCTCCTCTGCCTGATGTCTGACTTGCAGATCATTGTGCTTGGAATAATCGATACCGCGTTTCTTGCTCGCCTTGTCCAACGCATTTGTCTGATTCACTGTGCCAAAGTGTTCTAGCTAACTTAGTTCTCAGACCGCAGGGTCTGTATCCAGGAGTGTGCAACTCGAGTGGTAGATTGTTGATCAGATTAACGACGATACCGCTTCCAGCTATGGTATTAACTCTTCAAGGCATCGCGGTGAACAGGGTGAGAAAAGTATGGAAATACTTCTTTAATACATTTTCGTTTCGGTATATTTTATAACTTCGAACAATACGGATGTATCCGATATTCAAATATGATATCTAAACGAGAATTCTGCCGGAGGCAGTTTTCTAGGAGTGATAATTTGAAAATTCATTATTTTTCCAAGAAAACATTCTTAATGTCACCAATTAATTTTTAGTGGTCCCACGAATATTCCTATATAAATAATGATAACAATACGCACTTTTATTGATTGTCAGTACATAGATAGAAATATCTTTAATTCCCATCGCTTAAGATTTCCCGCAGCAATAGTTTATGATACCTCCTCTTCCTCTTTTCATTCCTCCGATGTATGATATAAACCAAGCAGAATATAACAGTTTAAAGATAATCAAGAACAATGTGACTCTGCCCATACGCATTCATGCTGATGATATTTCCCACATATCGCATCATGGAAGCCTATTTCCGAATAAAGTGAGGTGCATCATTGCGGGACCAACAAATTGTGGGAAAAGATGTGGCCCGCTGAGGCTTCTGGAAAAAGAGAATGGCCTTCTGTTCGAGAAAATGTTCGTGTTTTTAAAATCACTTCAGCAACAAAATACCTGTGATTTTCACAAGTTCAGCATTTCCTACGAAAAACCAAAGTGCCTCCAGGAATACTCTAGCATGGGACGGCACGCGAACGTAGACTGCGTGTATCTCGGCCAGACTTATTTCCTGACACCAAACATATGATCCATGACAAATAAAAAATATGGGAACTGGTAATGGCATCATTATCTCGGATCTGTTGGCCGAGCAAATCATATTCTTTCGGAACTACCTGTTCGAGCTCGTGGTGAAGATGGAGTGTGTGAAGAAGGAGATCTTCTGCGATATGGTGGCCATGGACGAACATATTACGAGTGTTCAAAGGAAAATTATTGACAGACTTTATGTGGAATCTGCGCAATATGAAGAAGATCTGATAGACCTGGAAGGATTGATAACACATAATTCACTTCCTCTATTTCCCACGTCGCCTCTAAAACAGATATTCAAAATTACAGCAGGGACATAGTTAATGTCTGCAGAGAATGCCTGGGGAAGATCGAAAGTATTTTGGTGGAGACTAACGACTGAAAGTATATAAGGGTACAGTTGTAAAAAAAATAATATTCAGTAGTATGTCGGACATTGCCAGCGACTTACATCGGACGATTCAGTATGTTCGCTCGAAGTATTTGCTCGCCAAAAGAACCAACTTTACACACGAGCTTAATAATAAAGTAATTTGTATGCCCTAGCACTGAAAAGCGGTGTAGGTCAGAAGAAGATAGACAATGGTAAGAACACCAACTTTGTATTCTGGGACAACCCGACAGATCTGGTCGATAGGGTGCTAGTCGTCTGCTGGGTGTGGTAATGGGAGGACATCCACAAATGTAAGATTATTTAAAACAAATTCCTTAAACAATTTTTTTTATAATTTCTAAGTAATTAGTTAAAAGAAGTTTTAAAAAAATAATTTATAAATATTTGCATTTTTTTTTAGTTTTTATTGTTTTTTTTTAAATTTTTTGTGTTCAATATCATACGAGGCCACGGGGTCAAGGTCAACGTCATCAGCACCTAATAAGGCGGCTAAGATGGTTGACAGAACCAGGATGGTTGATGGTTAAGTCTGACTCCGATCCTGAATCTCTTGTAATGATTTGACATACCCTATGCTATAAAACACTGATGGTCACCACGGCGTAGTCCGTATGTCCTCTCTGGTTCTGCTCTTTGGCTCGAAGTCACGAGTCCACCTCTCCTGTTCTGGGAAAATTGGGACATTTGTATGGAAAAAGAGAAATATTTAGGAAAGTTTAGTAGATTTTAAGCGGGATAGGGAAATTTTCAAGGAAAACTAGAAAAAATGGTAATTCCAAGATGGCGGCCGGTCGGCGCCATGCGCCTGTGCCAGGTGCCGTTGAACCAGAATGTACCAAATCATTCTACTTTTGTCTGCGATATGAGAAAAATATTTTTGTTAGAAACACTTTGAATTTGACGATATATATCCGTACCACTGGTATCTTCAAATTGCTATCCTTACTTCTATGTATTTTCCGTACTTTTGTATTTACATTCCAAACATTTTGTGAGGTGTTTATTTTCTTTACATCCCCAATACTGGGTTATACGATGTACGTTTGTTGTATCTCGGTCTTTTATATGGACTTATGTGAAACTACTGGCCAGTTTAGTGGAGTGGAGAAGTTTGGCAGCCCTTGACAGTGAGTACTTGAGGAACGACTGAGAATATTCAGAATATACTTTTTCATGTCAATATTAGTAAAAATTTCGAATTTCAGTGAATTCCAATAAAATAAAAACGAAGAGTCAAAATAGATTGAAGCTGTGTTGATTATTTGGTATTTTTTTTGTGTTAAGTGACTCTTCATAATATGTGACTGCATTAGTAACACGCTAAACATAAATATGTCGAACGTAACTTTTTATCATTGAAGTAATCATAAGCCTACTTCATCCAATAAGTGCTTCTCTTTTGGAGATTTATTGATTTATTTTAAAGGACACCGCACATCGTGTTCTACTATGGACTAACAGCAGGAAACGTGTTTAAATTGACACTTAAATAATACCTTTAGTGACAATTATAAAAATGGTTGCTATTTTCCTCTGAAATTCGTTGAAAAAATCCGCCTAAAAACCGGGACAAATGCGTATAAAAGAGGACATGTCCGGAATAATCTGGACGTCTAGTCACTGTATGAGCCGGTGGTATTATATTTAGTTATTGGGAAAACGTTACGTGTCCTGGAAATATATTTTACACCCATTTAATTCGCTCGTTGGACAGTCAAATTACAATACCACGAAATCATGTCTAGAACCATTTTTCTAATTAATGTAAAGTGGTTTTAATATAATACTATATTAAAAATATTACCTTTTTTCTTTATTGAAACATTGAAATATTTTTTCTGAGAAATTTACACGATATTACTTACAATTTCTTTCTTTTTTATCTACGTCACGATCATACTTAGGTTAATTAATTAATCCGCGCGACAGAATGACTAAACTTACCAAAATAAGGAATATTTTGCATGCTAGATACTACTTTAGATAAGTATTCAAATGAACAATGCAACATAAAAAACTTGCAAGAATGTATGCATTGCTGCTGCGAAAAGCGCACAACAATGAATTGCTACTACCTCAGTAACATTAAAAATATAACAACGTGATCAGAAAAGTTTCCGCAGAAGTGTTTCTGTACACAGCCGCATGTGATTTGTATTTACGTTTTCCTTAATTCTGTTATTAAATCCTTAATATAATTTTGACGTTCCTTTCACGCTACACAATTGAATGCTATACGTAAGTATCGAACTGTAATCCCAGACTAAGGTACAATCATCAAATGAAGACAAGTAATGTAAATTATTTCAAGTGCCTTCTAAATTTTGCAGTAAATATATTTTTTAAAATGTGAATCCTTTCCAAAGAAAACTAACTGTCTACGCAGAAAGCACAGATGATAATTTTGTGTAAATGTGCTACGAAAGGATTTAAAAATCTCTTCTACTCCCCGACGGGAATCAAACACCAGTCTCCCGCGTGTCAGGCGGGGGATACTGGCCACTATACTACGAGGAAGATACAGCTTAAATAAGGAAATATATTGAGGTAATGTCATTACATGCAATACTGTTTACACAAATACATTAATGAAATCATACGTAGCGACTTGACATCAAGTCTGGCACAAAATAAGTGAGATTGCTTCTATAGAGAAGCATATCGCTTCTTCTTTGACGTCTTGATTGTGCTTGAACTTGCACAGATGTTTGACGGGAAAAATTTCGCCTCCTATTCAATACTAATTGATAGATTAATTAATTCTGGAAAATAATTCTCACGAGAATTGTTATGTAAGCATTTAATTTGTGCCTTCTGTAATGTAACAGGACATATTTTGATACATGATATTCAACAATATGTGTGGTTAGTCATATTTCATGATTGCGAGTCCTATATAATAAATTTTAAAAATGCCTAACAGGAAAAAATTTGAAGAGTCTCAGCCCTTGAGTGATTTCAATTGGAATCACGGTAGAAGCCTGTCTTGGCATCTATTAGAAAATATTTTTCGGAACACATATAAATACTTTCATGTGAAAGCAGCAAATACTAAATATTTATGAGATGTAAGTTATGCAGGTATTAGCAAAAATTATCAACATTTAAATTAAATAATTGGCATTTTACACAAAAATGTCATTGACATCTCTTTGTGACATGTGTAATAATTCAGCCACGACTGGTAATTTTCCTGGATACACAAAATTCACCATAACCAAATCTATTCAAAATAAAAATAAAAGTAATGCTGAAAATTTCAGGACAGTAGATTCCATATACGTTTTCTAAAATCCTTAAGAGAAAACGTATGTGTCTTAGACTTTTATAACAATTTGAAATTAATAATATACACTCCAATGATTAGTATGTATTAAAAACTGGATTTTCTAGAAAATATAGAGGATTTCATATAACATCGTCAATCTCAGAAGCATATTAAAGGAAAATTTTTGCTACTGGAAATTTTCACTATGTAACTCGTTCAGGTTTTTCATTCACACCGTATTGCTGTAACAATTGAAAAACGACAGGGCATTTAACACAGCCCTTAACTTAATCTCCTATAACGAGTTAAACAGATGTAAGAATGTATAGCTATTAATGATACAAGTATTAATAGTACATTCTACTCTGCCTGTGGTCAAATATGTTAATGGTGTTGTCCAAGCGTCAAACATTCGAACACACTTTTATTCTGCATTAATGAAAAAGAACGTAATCTAGACTGATGAAAAATCAATCCCGTTCACATATGAAAATTTTATTTATAATGAGCATTGAAAAAATAATTTTATCTATTTCTTGTAACAAATTATTTTATTGCTACACCCCGCGACATGTTACATCACCAAAGAAGTTCTTGTGACCTTGATGGCTAAGGTGTCACTCGCAAATAGAAGGGGACCGTCTGCTGATCATTTACGTACAGCATGTGGCATGGCGCTATGCGTAAGCACCTTGTAACCACGTGATATGCAACCTTCTTTTCCCAGCAGGTACGACCGCGATGGTGTAGTGCTCAGACTACTTAACTCCCAACTAGGCCGACCATGTTCGATTAATAGAGGCGTCGCTTCCGGTTTTCACTGGTCGCTGGGTTTACTCAGGGATCTCCTGTTTCCTCCCATACTCACCTCACTTCACCCTCATCGGCTCTCAAGACCTCGATATTAAGAGCCACCCAATCTGTCCACACCACATTTTCAGCAGGTCTCTTCGTTTTAATTATTCGTGTGCATAACCGCGAGACTTGAAACACAATTTGTTGTGAAGTTCTCAACTGATTCATTCCCCAGGTTAGCCAGCAAATAAGAGACACCCAGCTTAGTGCATTCTACACCCTTTACATCTGTGCCTTATGTGGGAACAACCTGTCGATTATAAAAGTGTAAGACTCTACAGCTTCAAGAAATATAGTCCATGTGGCTTTAGCCTCTTTCATATTCCCTACTTGAATTATAGACAGACTATATCCAACTAACACGAATATATACCATATTAAGACCCATATAACTATTGGGTCTTTCTTTCACCACATTGCTGCAACAAATTTGAGTGACATTCTTAATAGCTTATATTAATAATATAAGCTTATAAGCTGGCATGGAAGCAACCGCATTACATTATCTAGGATTCGGAGTATCAACTTGAGTCGTAATCACTTAATGTTTTGAATGAAAGGGTTTACTAACCTGAGACATTTAGAAGGACTGTCTTCTTAAAAAAACGCTTGTGAGTCATGTAGATATCGTAAGTTTACATGGCCTATCGTAGCAGTAATAGTCTGCACAATATGATGGGAATCATTTGTTTTATTCCTGAGACATGGCATAAAGCCACTGTTTTCTCAAGTGCTTCTATTGGGCCATATGCCACACTAACCTAAAATATATGACTGGATACTACTTTCAAAATATATAACTGACTCTGTAGATCATATAACTGATTTTGGCGGGAATCATTTAATTGCTTGCCGATGTAGGACACAATAGCGTTCTTTGTGTTAAAATAGCGGACATAAGCTTTTATGTATTAGTTCTCTTGATATTTGCATGGATACAGCCAGCATACAAAGTTATGTTGAAATTCAAAATATGGTTTCTTAGATATAACATTTTATTCAAAAATGTTGATATACCCGCTAGTATGAAACTAAGTGTCTATCCATCTTAAAATATACGAATTTACATGGTACTGTGGCTCCCCTAATTGAAGAGGCCATGCCCTCTAAGGGTTAAGCGTAGCAAGAAGGTTAAACACTCTTACAAAAAACTCTACCTTTATTCAATACAAATTTATACACTATGACGCCTAAATAGCGTCTTGTTTAAGGCCGCAATCTGCATAGAAAGAATAAACTCTGAATAGCAATATTGGGATGCAAGGGTAGCCTTCGCTATCCGTTCACCTCACGACATCTATCACGCCCAAACGGGAAATATATTTATCCTGCATTATGTCGTTAGAAACGTGAAGGCTCTCGATGGCTGTGTCGTCTGACGTTGATCTAGGACCACAAGGTACGGTGGTCCTCCTGGCAGCAATGTTCCGGGCAGGGCCTCCTGCAGAGCTGGAAACAAGATGGCCGCTAATTGCCATCACTCGCAGCTTATACACAAGGGCTCGACCTTGTTTGAATACCATTCCCCTGGCTGTTGACATAACTAGGCGGGCTGGTTACCGAGACCACGTTGACTGTTGACTCAAGCGTAATCACTTGGCCTGGCAACCCGTTGCTGGTGTCGATCACAGCATGCCCCCCCCCCCCCCCTTCAACGGAAACTCATGCGTCCTCGCATGAGAAGACCTGCGATCGGACGATGTGGGGGAAGGCATCAGTAAGGCCGGGTTATCGTCGCATCGTCGTGGTGTGAGGACACCAATGTGCCGCCGGAACTTAACATGACTGGCCGTTGGAGAGCCTTTCTTTTACACACTTATTTGGTTTATTTCCCTAGAATGCTGTCAGTGTCGTGAGACTTGGGATAACGTTATATTTAGGCTTAGAAAACAAATTGTATTGCAGGACGAAGTTGCGTTTTTGTAGTGAGTAATAGAATTCATAATATGTGTAACAAATACAAAAGTATTCTTTAAGTATACATGATACAAGTGTAATTATAAAACTTAATGTATGTCCTTTTTAGATTGGATTATTTTACAATACTACGATATATAGATTTGAAAAATTACATTATCTTTTTTTGAACTATACATTGTAAATGCGTAAGTAGAAGGAATAATTAAAATTTTTGGATGAAAATATATGTGAGTAATGATTTACAAGACTAAAATATATAGCTAGACATTTTACCATTCTTGTGTGGCATTGTCCACTTAGTCATAAAAATTGATATACATTTTGGCATGTATAAGGTATTTAAGAATACATTTTACTTTATAATATTTTACCTTATGGTGAGGTGCTGCTCCTATGAGGAATCGTTTATATAAGGTACAAGATTCAAATATACATGTTAACAATGATATTTTATGTACAAGTTGTTAATTGTCGTGCCGGCACGTTATCTACTAATCTACTAAGTCAATTGTTGTTTCCTGTTTGCCGTGGAAGGAGAGAGGAATGCGTTCAGCACCAATAGAGGACCCCCAAAATGTAAAAGAAAATTAATTCCGGCGCCACAACAGGGGTATGGGATTTTTTTTATTTCCGGTGCACCGAATTTTGGTCAACATTTCGCAATGGTGCCACTATTATGAGAAAAGTGAACTACTGTAAATGTACGTGCCGCGTCACTACTATCTTAAAAAATTCATAATTTACAGTGAGAAAAATATCTTCTATTCTATGACTTAAATTCAGCACATTAAGTGTTAATTGTAGTTTTATAAATCTAATGTCGAAATATTATGTGAAAAGGTATGCAATGGCAAATGATTGTGCTGAAGATGTTAGTCAACATCTGCTCTTGGATTCTTGCTAAGTCTACCTCATCTTGTTGTTTATTTACCTGATTACACATAGAGTTAATTGTATGTGACATGGAATTAATCTTAACTTCTACTTGTGTTTTAATCTCTGATATTCTATGGATAGTGACGTTCGATTTCTCATTTGAGGACATGACATTATTTTGCAATTCATTCAGTTGTACTGCTAGCATTTTATCATTCGACAGAAGGAATTTAAGGTGGCCGGATGTGAGGATGTAGCAACACCAGTTGGCGACATCCCCAAGGAAGGACATTCCACCTTTAATGCGATTGGATACAGACAACTCATTAAGAAATTCATCTAAAATGTTGGTTGTTGTTTCACTGAAAAACTTATGAAATTCCTCTGCATTCGCGCAGACGGTGCTGTTCTTCGCGGCGCAGGCGTGCTGTGGTACCATATCACAATGTTGGCTGGCGTGCTGAGCTGTTCGAGAGGAATACTGTACATTAATGGCAACGTCTCATCGTAGTAGAGATGCGGCATCACCTCCTGAAAGTAGACGTCAGCATGCGTCCGATACAGATGCACACTTGTAACACTTATGGGTAACATCAGCACAAGGACCACCGTGCCGGCCGTTGAGTGTCCCATTCTGGACTTGTAACAGCCCCTGTAACTAATGGTTAAAGATTAGCGTCGGACATTGGAGATTTTTATATTTCTCGTGTTAACTTATTTTGGCGACGTTTATGGACTTCAATGGCAATGTCAGACAGTCCCAGTATATCGTGAATATGGTAAGGACCGTGGTACTTAAATGTAAGGGCCTTTTGTCTAGCGTGGTTCTTAACCCAAATGAATTGTATTTTAATGTCGTTTTTTCTAAACTTCACGTGAAAGAGTTCCTTTTGCTTTTGACGTGATGTTATCAAATTAATTAGAACCTGTTCACACACTAGCTTCAATTTCTCCCACCAATCATTACAACGTTCTGAATATTCATGCGTTATTATGGTTGACGGTTCGACTGCCTTAACTCCGTGTAAAAGAAAAAAGGTGTTTGTATCTAGTGCTTCTGTTAACTGTCGAGTTGTAACTAAATATTATATACAGGACGTGCTTGTCCTAGTGTGTGGGATATTAATTTGCACAAGACGTAAGCTGCTGTGAAATGACTTCATTTATTTGCTCCGTCAGCCAGTTGCTGTTACCAGTTTCTTTATTCGAAGTTTCTTCAATTATTCCGCCATCATCTCTTTGTTAAAATATGTGCCTCTATCTGTCAGAGAAGATTTGTGGCATCCGAATTGGAGAATGACATAATTTACAAAATTGGCACATGTTAGGCCGTCAATTGACTTGACCGGTTGGGCGATGGCATAGCGAGTGAAAAACTCTTTCATGATTAATATATACTTATTGCACTTGGCTGATGTCTGCAAAGGCCGTTAGGCAACGAGACCCCAAGAATGTAATAGAGAGGGTGGGGGGATTGGCGTCATCTGACAGATGGGTTTCTGGTTGGGGGGGTTTAATTTTCTGGCAGACAGGGCAATTCTTTGGCGTCTCTATTAATTGTATCCTAGTAACATGCATTCTTTTATAACGTTTTAAATTGCCCGAAGTGGCCTCCACCAAGAAGTGTGTTGTGGTGGGCAGTTATTATCTCCCGTACATAATACTGGGGAACAAGAGTCGATTTTTTCTCGCCCTCTGGCATACATAACTTCATGTAGATGTCGCACTTGTCAACAATGTTGTATCGTCTCGATGGACAGCGGCATTTGGGGGTTGCTTTGTTGGGTTCCGACCGTAGTTTTTCCTTATGGACAGTATAAAACTTATAACCCAAGTTCCACCGAGATTTGAACTCGGATCGCTGGATTCAGAGTCCACAGTGCTAACCCTTACACAATGAAACCAGACAACAATAATTGTTCATGTATAGAGCTTATTGTTTTATTATGTGTGGAGTGATACACTTGTCCCTATCATATCTTCCGTGTAAGATGTTTATCATTAGTAAACACCAGCTGGAAATCGTTATATCTCCACCTGTACCACAAGGATTCTTTAATAGACATTTGAAATTATTGTGTAGCTGTCACATTTATACCAACATTGTGGATACAGGCGCATTTTTTCTTTGGTGAATAATTAAAAATAGTTTGCTACATATTTAAGAGAAGTACTACATCTTTAATATATAAATGTGCTAATAATAATTTCCCTAATTTCTTTATGGAATTATACAAACATTTATTCTCATTATTTCCAAAAAAAATTCACTGGAAAACTTAGCAAGTCATGATATTTCCACATTCTTCTCGTGTAATCTTTGAATTTCGGCATTAATTTTGCTTACTCAATAGTGTACCAATACGAAATATTTCCTCTATATCATTCTGTGCACTTAAAGTGAGGAATTGTTGTTATTACAACAGAAAAAAATTTAACATTAATTTAATATTCAATTATTAAAATTATTTTCTTGCAAAAATTAATAAAGTATCAGTTATAAGCATTTTCTTCCATTTCAATTGCTTGCAATAAGGATAACGTAATATTTATGTTTAGCAGTAAGTATTCATATGAAATTATCTTGCCAAATTATAACCTTGTTAATAAATAAAATGCATAATTAAAAAAAATAACGGAAAATTAATTGCGGGCTATTTCACACATTAATTTAAGTTCATTAATAGTTATTATGAGAATGAAACACTTTTGCATTTATGTTATTGTACTGGGCCTTTTGTAATATTAATCTATGTTAGGAAAACTTTTGTCATTAAATATCCAATTGCTAATTTATTTTCACTACGAAATGTATTAATATACATAAGTATCAGAACATTACTCTATAATTTTTTTTTTTGCGTTAGGGATAAATTTTTTATTCTAATTATCACTTTACTATGCACTAAGTATTTTAGCAACTTAGATTTCACAGAAGATCCTTATTGTTTATTCTAACATAGTGGAATCCATCAGCACAGCAACTCTGGACAGTGATTATATCCATGAATTGAGCTGAACCATTTATAAAGAAAAGTGTTACTCTCCAGCGGGGAATCGAACTACGGCTTTCCGCGTGACAAGCGTGGATACTAACCACTATACTACCGAGCACGTGATCGTTTTAGCAACAGAAATCTATCGAAATAAATGTCAGTACATGCCATAGTGTTTCCGGCAACAGATTAGATCTGTAATAATATATCATGCACAGCGACGTGACACCCAGTCAAGATATAAAACAAGTGCGATTGCTTCTGTACACAAGTATATTACTACTTCCACAACCTATATTTTTTTTTGCTTTAACAATTACAGACATTTGACGGGATAAATTTCGGCTGCATTTCAGTACGACTTGATTGAATTATTACATCTGGAGAAGAATTATTACGATAATATTAAATAAGAATGTAATTTATGCCTTCTGTAATGTAACAACACATATTATGATAAATATTATGCAACAAATTGTTTGGTTAATCATATTTCATGATTTCGTGTCCTATAATACATATTTAGAATACGCCTAATGAGCAACAATTTAAAGAATCGCAGACCTTGAGTGATGTGAATGGGAACCATGGTATACGCCTGCCTTGGCATCTGTTTGCAAATACTTGTCCTAACACATATCCATACTTTCATGTGAAACCTGCAAATTCTAAATAATGACGTCATGTAAGATATTCAGTTATTAGCAAACTATATTAATAAAATAAATGGCGTTTTGCTCAAAAATTGTAATTGACATCACGTCTGTCATTTTTTTAATGAATGTTGTAATAATTTATCAACGACTGGTAATTTTCCTGGCCAAACAAAATTCAATATAACTAAATATATACTAAAGAAATAAAAGTAATAGTGATAATTTCAAAACAATAGAGGAAAGTAGACAAATAAGGATTACCAAATCCATTTTGTTCAATAACTTTTTTGTATTCCAGTTGCAATGATGTAATATAAAAGAAATAATTGAAGTACTCTGTGCTTATTTATTATAGTGCACAACAAACTGCTATCATGGAAAAAAAATTAATAAATTGTCTTATTGTTGCACAAAACATCAGTTCACAAGAAGGGTGATAAATATGGAATAGTGAATATAGTACGATATAATGTGCGGTCTATCATGTTACACTATCGACAAAACACTGTATATATTTACTACTGTACACATTGATTTTAAATTGCTATATTTCCAAGCTAGACATATATTTTATTTACAATAGTCACAAACATATTCTCCACTTTCATAGCCGGCGCACTCGGAATGGCACTAAAACTGGCAAATGGTACACTGCATCTACGTTTCACCTTGTGTATCCTCTGAATACTTTGTTTCTCAGAAGATACACACTCCATCATCATTATCCAGAGTTATTCCATTGTGTTCCACTTTAATTTCACTGGGATCATCGTGAACAGATAATTCTTCAGCAGAAGAAGTAGATTCATTTCGCACGCTGACCTGACTTTTAGTGCCAAGAGATTTGACTCCCCTACCACTGTTAACTGTAAACATTCTTTGATGCAGTCCTCTTCTCACGCCTTTCTTCTTTTGTGACAACAGACCCTTGGCTGACCCGTTCCGTATTAGTTCTTTGTACGGTGATGAAGTGATAATCGCGCATGCCCCAGGCTTTCTACCATGCCTGGAAGTCAACGATGTTTGTTGTTTTCTAGACCTGATATCAGGGATGGAAGAAATTTGAGTTGGGACAATGATCCTGAATGTAGATGAAACTGGATTCCCTAGTTTCCTATGAGAGTTCCTCTCAGCGCTCATATGTTGATTGTTAGATGTACCTGGAATTGATTGAACTGGCATAGAAACATCTGTTAAAGTGTCTTGTTGGCTAGTTTCGTTACTGCAAAAGTAGTATGACAAAGTGGGTACACATTCCTTCACATTAGGTCTACTAGATGGTAGATCATTTCCTATAGCACACCGTTGAACTACTGTGCTATCAGTTTGACTTTCCTCTGGAATGGCAATAACATGCTCATTTCATTCAACACTAACAAGAAAATCATGGTCACTGAAGATATTACTGTCAACAAGATAAAGCCCAGTTACCTTAAAACCATTCACTGCGATTGCTCCAGATTGAGCCTTCAAATATGGGCGCCCAAACCAGGTACGCACTTCTTCACTATAGTAGATCTTTAGAGCAACCATTAATGTCTTGTCTAGTGGTTACATCTTATGGATGATGTGAGGAGACGAAGATATGATCGTAACATTGTTTTCTCTTTTGCCTGATTTATGACCTCTATATTCCTGGTGTGGGAATTGTGCGCATCTAGTATTAAAAGAACTGGAGACTCTTTGGTGGGTTTTACATCCTGAAGAAAGTGCCTAAACCATAATTTTACCAAGTATGTCTGTATCCATCCAGATGGATGGCATGCTGAGATGGACCCGGAAGGTGCACCTTTTATGAGAAGTGGACTCATCAGTTTGTGTGGGAATATAATGAGAGGTGGAAGAAATAATCCTCCAGCACTCACACACAAAACTGCAGTTATCAAGGACCTCCTCTCTGTCAAAAAAAATCGCGCCAACTTGACGTTTTTCTTTCGGAGAAATAACATGCTGAACCTTGCTCTGAACAGCAGACAACCCTGTTTCATTGGTATTGCATGTTCTATTTGGGGGATACTTCTTCCACTAAAAATAAATGTAATATAAATTGTCACGTTAGGGCGTTCCATCAAGTCATATGTGCACTTAGGCCACACAAGGGATCGTTGTCCCTCCCTGGAAGGTGATATTACATCGGGTCGTCGACCAAGACGTAAAAACCACTAAAATTAAAATGTAAATTGACACCTTGGAGTGTGCAATAAAGTCGTGCACTTAGGCCACACAAGGGCTCATTGTGCACCCCTGAAAGGTGATATAATATCAAGCCACAATGGTGAATCACCGATAAGATAAATGCTAACATATCGCCGTATATAGCTACGTATTTAGTAATCGATCACAAAAGGCTAAAGATGAATTTGTTATTCAGATGATAACATCAAAATCATGATACAAATATGGAATAGTATTCCATATTTGTAACACCAGTGATATTCCATATTACTGCCCTCACCATCTTGCACTACTTCGCTAGGAAACAGTTTAAAAATGTTCGTAAAAAAAGATGTGTTACATGTTACAGGCAGCTGCAAACGTGTACTTTATATGGAACACAAGTACTTTGCAAAGTTATGGGAGGTTCAACAAATATAAATCTTTTCAATCTTATTTGTTGACTTCTCAAGATTTCGAATTTCACAAATAACATGCGTTTACTGCTGCAACACACTTACAATGGCAATAGAACCTCAAAAGGCACAATACCGATAAGTTGTGCCGGTTTCCGCTAGATCGCACCGCTTGTGTTGGTTGATACAGCGGTATTCGGTATTAGTACCCTGTTCCATATTTGTCTACTTTCCTCTAGCTTTAATTAACGTCTAGAAATCTTAAGAGAAAACTACATGTGTTAAACATATATACTTCTTTGAGATAAATAATTTACCTACACTCCCATTATCAGTATGGAATAAAATCTGGGTTATCCACAAAATATAGAGTACTACATTTAAAATCGTCAATCTTCGAAGCGTTTGAAAGTAAAATTTTTGCTACTGGAATTTTTCATAGTGTAAGTCATTTGGATTATTTATTCATACCGTATTGCTGTAAAAATTGAAACACTCGGGACAGGTAACATAGCTATTAATTAATATCCTACTACCTGTTAGACATATAAAACGAACTAACTATTACTGATACAAATTATAATAGTACAATCGCCTCTGCCTGTGTTCAAATATGTTTATGCTGTTCCCAAAGGTGAAACCTTCGAACATATATTAATGATTTAACACACAATCTAGATTCTAATGCAAAATCAATGCCGTCCGCATATGAAAATAGCTTGTTTATAATTAAGAATAGAAATATTATTTTTTTCAATTTCTTATCGTAAACTAGCTATTCGGCCCGCCTTCACCGGTGTATAATTTAGTTTTTTTTTTTTTTTTTCTGCCTGTCATGACGTACAGGGCCGCATGCTCGTCTCACACAACTTATCCCCTTGCACCATTCTTACCTTTGAAACGCTACACACCGCGCCACCACACGCGACCACGTATATGTCCATGCGTGGGTGTCTCGATTTTAGAAATTACTTTTTTACAAAAATTTACGTAACATTTAAATTATTGGCGACAATTATTTGATGTAAAAGACAATATTTAACATACCGCGTATGGGTGAATTAAGTCGAACTCTATTGTGGATACTGTGAAAAAAAAACTAAAATATTACAGTTAATGGTATTTTACAACAAATGCAATAGCTCTTGTAAAATAGCCTACTTTAGTATGACCCCCGTGATATTACTTACATGCCATATTGACAGCAATTTGTTAAAAAAAAAAAAAAAAAAAAAAAAAAAAAAGGAATATATATCTACTGAAGTACAAAGCATCTACACCAGATATTTGCAGGAAGTAATTACGATGATCAACATGACGACTGACGGAAAGTTTCATACTTTTGTTATACTGTATGCATTTACCAGTTGATACCATATATTTCCTATCATGAAAAATATATCTGTCAATTAATATAACTCTTCTGTATCATTATTTATGTGAAACCTGTCTCTGTCACCGAAGTAGTTACATAAATCATGTATGTTTGAACTGAAAAAATCTTTCGTAGTAAACAAGACAATTAAAAAAAAAAAAAAACATTGTATCTACAGATAATTGGCAGCATCACAAACCATATTTTATTTCAAATATTTCATACATTTCCAACTGAAATATAAAACAATAATGATATTTTCTCAGGACTAGTCATTACTTCCGACCCTAGTTTTTCCTCATGGATATCATAAAACTTACAAAATACCAAGTTTCCACCGAGATTTGAACGCGGATCGGTTAATTCAGAGTTCAGAGCGCTAATCATTACAACATGGAACAACCCAACCAAAACCGTTTCAGTTTAGTGCTGATTACTTTTTTATCTGTGAAGTGACACAATTGCGCTTATCTTCAGTGTAAGATGTTTATCGTTAGTAAACACAAGCTATAAATCGTTATATTATCACCTGCAAGCACAAGGATTTTTGATTAGACACTTGAAATTATTGTGTAGCTGCCACATTTATAGCAACATTGTGGATATTTTTACAGGTCCATTAATATTCTTTGGTGAATAATTAAAAATAGTTTGTTACATATTTTCTAATCCCCTATACATAGCAGGGTTGTTTAAGAGAAGTACTATATATTTAATATATAAACGTGCTAATAATAATTTTCCAGATTTATTTTTGCATGGTACAAAACTTTATTCACGTTATTTCTCAAAAATTTGCACTGAAAAACTTTGCGAGTCATGACAATTCCACTTTCTTCCCTTGTAATATCTGAATATCGGCATTAATTTGACATATTTAATAGTGTACCAATACGAAATATTTTCGTTTTAAAAATCTGTATAATTAAAGTAAGGCATCGTTTTATTTCATCAGAAAAGAAATTTACCACAATAAAAGAATTTTCTTGCAAAATAAATAAAATATCAGGTATAAGCATTTTCCTACATTTTATTTGCTTGCAATAAGGAGACCGAATAAGTAATGATTACTAGTAAGAAATCATAAAAAATTTTCTTGCCAAATTATACCCTTTTTCACACATAAAATGTATAATAAAAAAAAAGAACTGTATATTTAATTGCGGGATATTTCACACATCAAATTAAGTCCATTAATAGTTATTATCAGAATGAAACAGTTCAGAAATTGTGTTACTGTACGGAGTCTTTCGTAAAATAAAGTTATGTTAGGAAAATTTTTGCCACTAAACATCTAATTATTAATTGTCTTATCACTACGAAATTAATTAATTAACATAAGTATCAGAACATTACTCTATAATAATTTTAGAGCATTACTTATTAATTTGTAATTCTTATATTCATTTAATTACTCACTAAGTATTTTTATCAACCTAGCGTTCACAGAGGACGCTTAATATTTATACCAACTTAGTGGAATCCATCAACATAGCAACTATCAACAGTGATTATTTTCATGAATTGATCTGAACGATGTTTAAAAAAGTGTTACTTCACCGCGGGGAATCGAACCCCGGTCACTCGTGTGAGAGGCAGGGTTAATAAATTATTTTATAAGAAATAATATTATAATTTCTGGCAACAGTGAGGTATTTTGGTTAATATACCAAAATGAAAAAGAAGTAAAAATGTATTGGTGATGCCGGGGATCGAACCTGGTGCATTTCACATGCGAAGCGAGTGCTCAACAAATTTATTTCTAAATGGTGTATTTTGACTTTAGAATACAGGAAATACAATAGTAAGCAGAGGCTCAAGTGCGCATGTTCTTCACCTGGTCCCAAACTTTTTATCACAAATCAAGTGGTTACGACATACACACAAACACTCAGGGATACACTTGGAAATAAAAACAAATAATGCCCATATGTATTGTTCAGTGTTTTATCTTTCACCATCAGCCACCTCGCCCTACACAGTCTGTCAACAAATTCACGTTAGTGGAAGAGTTTCGGCGTATTGACAATGAAGTCGATCAAGTTCATGAGAAGCCAGACCACCGCTCTACGTTTGATGGTAGGGAACGCTGTCAAATCAAGGAAGCAGAGCGTCTCTTCACGTATGGCATCAGCTGCCACGTCAAGTCTTCGTGCAATTCGACGTAGACACCAAGTCCATAAGGGACGGGAAGAGATACATCTGGTAACCCGATGAAGTGCTGTATCACGGTGATCACTTAGGACGCGACGGTCATCAGAGGCAAGGAAAATACGTTTACGTCGAATCTTAGTGGTTGTTAAGTCGTTGACAAAGGAATATGCAGACGCTAGGAGGGCGGTGGGTAGTTATCTGCTATATGTTTTCACATTGTGTCCAAGTGCAATTTGACCCATTTGAGTTGCAACCGCCGAACTACATTCGCAGTTCATCGATGATGTGTGTATAATAGACTCATAGTGATGCTCACGCCAGCCGGAAATTCAATGAGAGTTTGTTTCACGCCTTGAAGTGCCTGTAGGAAATGTTGCAGGAGAATGTGAAGGGCCGTGACTTCGCATGTTTTCAGACGTGAATTGTTGTATGATAGTTTTCTCAAACAATGCTCTAGCATTCAGTTCGTGTCCCAACACTGATACCGTTGAGTTTCGAGTGGAGTGTTCGTAGGAGGGGTTCAATGTACAGTACGAATTGAGACATGGATCAGGGACACCCTTGGCGTATGAAGGATTGAATGGTAAAACTTTCTCCCAACCTACCATTAACAGATATCTGCGTTGTCGCACCTCTTCGCAGAGTTTGTAAGATGGCGAGAGTTGGTGGCGGGAAGCCTACTTGAAGCATAATTCTGTCAAATAAATTCCAGTTCACTCAATCGAAGGCTTTTCCAAGGTCAATATTCAATAGAGTCACCGGTCCTGGTGTCGATTCGGCTATTTATTGAACATCTCGCAATACTGCAACGCCTGGAACGACAGAGGTGTTACGCACTGTGCAACATTGTTAAGGTCCTATAATGTCAGATAAGACGTGCATCAGGCGATTTGCGAAGAGGCGCGCAAGAATCTTATAGTCCGTGCAGAGCAGAGTAACAGGCCTATAATCAGTAATGTGGAGGGGGTGAATGAACCAATAACCTTCAGTTTGAGATCAACAAAGTGCGTTTCTGTTGATGACTGTTCGCAACATGTTGCAAAATTCCGTTTGGATGACAGGCCAATAATGCTGGTACAATTCGTACGGAATGCCATCAATTCCCGGCGATTTATTTTTAGGAGTGTGTTGTACGATTAATACCACCTACTCGTCCATGATTTGGCACTGAAGTAGTTCACTCGAACATTCACTGAGACGGTTTGCAATGCTGCGCACAAAGGTAGCTCCGGCGTCGTTATCGATTGTGTGTTCCGAGTAAAGGCGCGAGCAGTGGTCAAGGAAGGCAGCTGCAATTGACACTGGGTCTCGTAAAGTTCTTCCAGCTAAGGTACGTATGCAATCAATATGTCGTTTGGCACACATTTTCTGTTCGCTTGCTAGGGCCTGAATGCTAAGGCTCTCTTGCTGTAGGATATAGCAGGTATGGAAAAACTGCATGCGCTTTTCCATATTATTGCGATGTATGTGTAGAATTTTTTCTTTGAGTCGACGCGCTATGTCCCTCACATTCGTCCCTGACGACGCCGTGATGTCAAGGTCGCGCAATGCCCGCTTGTAGAAATATGACACTGAAGCTTTCTCGTCTGTAGCCGCCAATAATTCCGCCCAAGCACCAGAGGACAGTTTATTGTACTCAGCACGATAGAATGGTCGGTAAAGACAGAGGGAATGACATAACTACGAACCGACTGTCTGTGGTTTCTAGATAAGTAAAATCTGTCTAGTCTCGTACTTGATGAATGCGAATATAACGTATAGTGGGGTCTTTGTATGATGAGAATGTCTGCCACATCTTCTACCTGGATCTACGAGTTCTTGCAGGGCTCTGTTCGTCGGATACAGTCCACCACGATGGCCTAGGGGGTTTAAAACACAATTGAAATCACCACCGAATATAATGTTAGTCCTGTCGCCGTCTAGAAAAGGTAATATCTCCGTTTTGAAAAATTCTGTTCTTGCAATTTTTTTTTCTGTGTACAGGAAGGAACGTAAACTTTAACACAGAGTGCTAGTTCAACAGGTTCAGTGCTTGGTGGCGTGGGCGGCTTGAGTTATGTCCCCGAGATTGTGCTGCCTGATAGGTGTGTCCGAACGTTAGCCAACTGGTATCCATTTCGTGTAATAATACACGTTCCTCGACTATTCGTTCCTACATTCGTGTACACACTGCAATTGATAAAATACGGACACTGAGGATGGGAAAATTCTTGCAAAAATAAAACGTCTATAGCATGGGCTTAGGCCAAGTTATATAGGGCGTGGAATTTGTACGCTGCTTCAATGGCACAAATGTTAACTGTTGCTAAGGTAATCACACTAGCCACAATGGAGAGCATACACGTCGATGCAAAGCATTAGTCCTCTGTTGTGGGTGTGCCGTGTGATGCGGTTTTACATTGCTCAAGTACTTGTCGAGCAATCGCCAGTGAATGTGCACGTTGCGATTGTGGGCTTTCAGGAACGGTGACATCTCGTCATGGGTTGCGGCTTTTATGGCGGGGCTTCTTTCCTTACGCCCGTGGTCAAGTGTTTCTGTGCTTCCTCCTTTCTTTTTAGTTCTTTGTTTGTCAAGATATGTGTGTGTGGTTGCCCCAGTCATATCATCATCTTCCACCGTGTCTTCTCAATCAATTAAATGTAGCGGACGTGCCATAAAATGGTCTGTCTCATTGGGGACATTATCCATAAGGGAGGTTTGCGATACAATGGATGTCCCTGGCGATGTGTGTATCGGAAGTGATACTAGCTTCTCCGAACCATCCACTGTACAGTGGTGCCTGAACCGATGAATTGGCCACAGAGCTGTTGTTTTCCCCTAGAGAGCGAGTGTCAGTTGCGTTTGTCTTGCCGGCAGATGTCACGGTGTGTTGACTGGCTGCGAGTGTCTGCGCCCAGGTCCGTGTGGCAGGAGCGGCGCCCCGCAGTAAAGTGGGGCAGTCGGCACGCATATGTCCCGCTGTGTTACAGACACTGCATGATTGCGGTCGACCGTAATACACGGCGAATCCGTGTCTCCTTCTACTGTGAGAATTGATGGTACCTCTTTAGTTAGTTTGATTTTAAAAACGCGTACTCCCGTTTAAACCTTGAATTTGTAATTAGCAGCCCACATTTCGTCTGTTAATGACAAGATTTCGCCGTAATGCTGTAAGGCGTGCAAAATGTTTTCGTTCTTGACTTCCACCGGTAAGTTAATAAGGCGTACAGTTTTGAGGTTGTCGATGTCGATGTCGACATTGATTGACTCACCAGTGGACGCGCGGATCTGCGATGTACCAGCTGTCAGTCGCATGATGCGTTCGCAGTGTAGCATCGAAGTCAGCTTAACGAAGATGCATCGTTGGCGACCGTCCATCCGGACAGCTACAAGTTCGTCTTCTTGTGTGCGCAGCGTCTCGTCCAGCAAGTTGTATACGTCCAGAGCTAGGGGCTTCGTGCGGGACTTCGCACGAAGCGTGTTCACTCGGGTGGTTGGCTTGTGTGAGTCCATGTCGGGAAATGATGTGCAAGGTTGTTGTATTAATTACCTCGGTAAGGCTGAGCCTGTTTGTAACTGTCTATTTGCGCGGCGCGGGAGACACTCTCTTGTATCGACGCACTGCAATGCACTATACGTCCGCGCGCCACGGGATCCCAAGGCAGACTATCTTCAGTGTACGATGTTTGTGATTAGTGAACACGAACTGGAAATTGTTATATCGTCACGTGTACCAAAAAAAAAATGATTAGTCATATGAAATTATATTGTAGCTATCACATTTATAGCAACGTTGTGGATATTCTCACATGCTCATTGATATAATTTGGTGAAAAATTAATATTAGTCAGTAACATATTTTCAAATCCCCTGTGCATAGCTGGGTTGTTTAAGAGATGTACTTCATCCTAAATAAGCAAAAGTGCAAATAATAAATTTCCAAATTTATTTATTTTATATTAAAATTTAATCACGTTAATTGTCTATAAATTACACCGTAAAACATTGCAAGTCATGATAATTTCACATTCTTGTCTTGTAATGTCTCAATTTCCTTAATATTTAGGCTTATTCAGTAGTGTTCCAATAAGAAATATTACCTCTATAGCAATCGTTGCACATTAAGATAAGCATCGTTGTAATTAGATCAGAAAAAAAAACATTAATTTAATACTCAAATAATAAAATAATGTTTCTAAAAAATTAATAAAATATCAGGTACAAGCATTTTCCTCCATTTTATTTGCTTGCAAGCAGGAGACCGATTTAGTTATGTTAACTAGTACGAATTCATTCTAAATTGCCATGTCAAATTATATCTTTGTTAATAAATGTAATGAATGATTCAATATAAACAAACTATGAATTTAATTGTGGACTATTTCTCACATCAAATTTATCCATAAATAGTTATCATGTGAATGCAACACTTATACAATTATATTACTCTACAGGGCCTTTTGTAATATATATATTTGTGTCATTAAATATACAATTGTTGATTATATTTTCACTACGAAATGAATTTATATACCTAATTATTAGAACATTACTCTACAATAATTTTAGAGCATTACGGATTAATTCGTAATTCTTATATTCATTTAATTATGCACTAAGTATTTTTATCAACCTAGCTTTCACAAAGGACGCTTAATGTTTATACCAACTTAGTGGAATCCATCAACACAGCAACTATGAAGAGTGATTAATTTCATTATTTGAACTCAACGTTGTACAAAAATTACTAACTCCCCGGCGGGGAATCGAACCCCGGTCTCCCACGTGACAGGCGAGGATACTAACCACTATACTACCGAGGAAGTGATAGTTTCAGCAACACAAATTTAAGTAAATATATGTCATTAGATACCATAGGGTTTCCGACAACAGATTAGAACTGTAAATTTATATTATGCATAGCGACGTGACATTCAGTCAAGGCTTCAAATAAGCGTGATTGATTCTATACACAAGCATATTACTACTTCTATGACTTATAATTTGTATTTTTACTATTAGAGGTATTAGACGGGATAAATTTCAACTTCATTTTAGTACAACTTGATAGATTTATTACCTCTGTAAAAGAAGCATTACGATAATATTAAATTAGTATATAATTTATGCCTTCTGTAATGTAACAAGACATATTATGATACATAGTATGCAACAAACAAATTGCTTAGTTAGTCATATTTCGTGATTGCGTGTCCTATAATATATATTTAAAATACGCCTAATTAGCGAAAAAAATATAAAGGATCGCTGACCTTGAGTGATGTGAATGGGTGGCATTGCATTAGCCTGCCTTGGCATTTGTTGGCAAATAATTGTCATAACACATATCCATGCATTCATGTGAAACCAGAAAATCCTAAATAATTATGTGATGTAAGTTATTCAGGTATTAGCAAACATTTCGCTATATTTATAAAATAATTGGTTTTTTGCTCGAAATTTTAACTGATATCACCTCTGTCCTTCTTTGTGACTATTGCAATAGTTTATCAACGACTGGTTATTTTCCTGGCCACACAAAATTCCCAACAAATAAATCTATGCCTAAAAAATAAAAGTAATACTGAAAAGTTCTTAACAATAGGTTTAAATAATGGTCTGAAAATATCTTAAAATAAAACCATGGGAATTAGACTTGACACCTTTCAGATAAATAATAATTCTACACTCCGATTATCACTATGGAAAAAAATCTGGTTTATCTACCAAATATACAGTATTTAAAACCGTAAATCATAGAAGCGTTTGAAAAGAAAATTTTTGATATTGGGTTATTTATTCATTCCGTATTTCTGTAAAAATTGAAACACTTAGTGCATGTGACTTATGTATTAATTAATCTCCTCCTACCTGTTAATCAAATAAAAAAATATCTATACACTGAAACAAATATTAATAGTTCAGTCTACTCTGGCAGTGTTTATATATGATTCTAGTGTCCCCAAAGGTAAAACTTGCGTACACATTTTCAATATGTATTAATAATATAACGCGAAATCTTGATTCTGATGCAAAATCAAATCCCATTCGCTTATGAAAAAAGATTATTTGTAATTAACCTGAGAAATATTATTTTCCCAATTTCTTATAATAAACTAGCCATCTGCCCTACATTCACTCTTACATGATTTTTTTTTCTGCCTGCCGCGACGCACAGAGCCGCTCGATGGCATCCCACAGCTTCTCCACTTGCACCATTCTTGCCTTTGCAACTCTACATATCGCACCACCACGCGTGACACCGTATAAGTCCGTGAGCGCGTATCTCCATTTTAGAAATTACTCTTTTACAAAAATTTACAAAACATTTTAAATATTGGCGATAATAATTTGATTTAGAGACAATTTTTTTAGCATACCACGATTATGGAATTATGTCGAACTTTATTGTGTATCCTGTGACTAAAATTAAAATAATAGATTTAATGCTATTTTTAAACAAATGCAGTATCTCTTTTAGAATTGCCTACTTTTACATGACATGTGATATTACTTACATGCCATATTTTGCGGCAATTTGTTAAGTAGTTTCTGAGATTTATTATACTTCCCCCCCCCCCCCCCCAGGCCCCTGCTATTTCCTTGGCCCAAGAAAACAGCAAGACTGAGTCCCACAATCCTAAAAAAAAAAAAAAAAGGGTTTAAGCATAAGTAAACAACAGGCAAAGTCGACAATAAATGGTTTTTCAAGTAGGTTTCGATTATAAATTTGCTTAACTAAGTTCAGAAAACATTAAGTGTGCGTGAAGTATTAATTTGTTCAGTTTCTGTTCTTTTCTTCTATGGTATTCAAACATAATTTGATATGCATAAAAATATATAATTTATACCCATTCAGATAAAACATATGATGATATATAACTTTTAAAGACTCTCTATTAAACCTACAGCTTCTTTAAAAATAAAACAATTTCTAAGTAAATATTCTATCATAATACATGTTACTTAAAATATCCTTACCGGAATTCAGATACATATATGGAAAATTCTATATAAACTTTTAAGCCCATTTTAATTATTGAAAACATCGTAAAAAGGGCAGTTTAAAATCGTGAAGCCTTTATACTTATCAAAAATATATCCACCAGGGATAAACGAATATACATAAAATTTTCAGTACAAACAATTCAATGGCCATGTAGGGCCAATGCCAAACACATGTTTTAATAGGTCTTTCAAGTTTAAATTCTCTAAAACTTGAATTAGGCCTTGCATGACAAAATGCGTTCAAACTTCCATTCACCTGACATATAGTTTCATAGGTATTGCATGACAAAATTCTCTAAAAACTTCCATTCAACTAAACTGTAGTTTAATAGGCTTTGCGTGACAAAATTCAGTACAACTTTCATAAAACTTCAAGACAATTTCTTTCATGATCAACCACAAATTTATGAAATATGGCAATAGACAAACATAACAAACGTCTTAAAACTCCAGGGGAATTGACTCGCCTGCCATCAAAATTCAATATTAACAAATTTAATGCTCCATTCCTCTCCTCTTGTCCTACGACCAAAGCAACTGCTTTACAAATAGAAGCCTTAACTTTGAGGAGAAAAATATAAATTCCCTTTCTTAGTAGAGAGTCGTCAGAATATTATCTGCAAGAACAATGATCCTAAAGCCCATTTTAGGGCATCTAGCCTTTAGTCAAAGTGACGCCCTAACCTACATTCTTGTGAAGCCAGTAAAAAAATTGACGTGAATAATTACATAAATGTTATGATGATAGTGCTTCCCCGAGGCCGAAATCATCTGTCCCCGAACGAGTAAAAAACAACACACATATACTATTACATTGCAATCATTACCTGGAGGGGTGAATCAATTCCAAACCCCAATAAGAATCAACTATTTGCCCTGCGAAGGCAGGAACCAATAAAATGTTACATACCAATATTTGAACTACGATCGTTACAATTGGTAGAAGGCGATAACCACAGTCAATAATCAATATACCCTAGAGGGGTATAAGTAATTATCGGCGAATGAAATTCAAAGCTGCCAATGCGACGGGCTTCTGCGCAAATGGCAAGCGCGCCCCTCCGCCAGGAGGGGAAGGCGAGAGCAGCGTTCAGCTCCACCGACAGCAGGAACGGAAACTACAAGCGCCACAATAACACATGTCGATCAAAGAGCAGTTCGTACGACGTTCTTCTTACACAAAAGCCAAGAAGTAATTTAGTTTCCACTGCCATGCCAGGCCACATCCACTCCAGCAAGCAGGACAAAGGTAGAGAATAAGTTCCTTTATAAGTAGAATATGCATATAGTCCAAACTTCGTTTTCACTTTCAGCAAACATTTTCACGTGCGTATAACAATAGCAGACGTCTCGTTGAATCCTCGAATAGGCGGCATGCCAGAGACAACAAAGTCCATGCAGTTGTCTCATAATGCTATTTTCCAAAATGGCAAGCAATAACAATGTCCCTTCCTAAATACAATGCTTGAAGGACACACATTCAACATAAGAGATTTGATATAAATTGGTTAATTTTAAATTGTCGCAATGCATGTTCACTCGGCATGGATGAAAAATATATAATACACTACGAAGTGCTATATGTATACCTAGTTTGGTGAGTTTCAGCTCACAGGTTCGAACAGTTATAAGGGAAGGACGTGCATCTACACAGGCATTCGGTTGTCTTCATGAGAGTATATTTCAAAGATAAGTAGGCTAAAAGTCTGCGATTTTATACAGGTTAGCCGATCACTTACCATAGATTTAAGAATTTAACACATCAAAGATTACTTATCTGTCGCTCCTCAAAAAAAATTTTGCCTGTCTAAAAAGAAAGGAACATATATCTGTCGTGGTGCAAGGTATCTACACAAGATATTTGTAGGGAGTTGGTACGATGATCACCATGACGACTGAACGGAAGATTCATTCTTTGTTTATACCGTATGCGGTTCCTGGTTGAAACCATAAACTCACTGTGCTGAAAATACATATCTTTCGATTAAAATAACGCTTCTGTTTCATTAGTTATGTGAAACCAGTCTCTGTCACCGAAGTAGTTACATATATCCGGTATGTTTGCACAGAAAAAATCTATCGTACTAAACTGGACGATTTAAAAAAATTGTACCTACAAATAGTTGGCAGCATTACAAACGTTATTTTATTTAAAATATTTTATACTTTACAAACTGAAACAGAAAACTATTATGATATTTTCTCAAAACTAGTCGTATATTATTGTGACCGTAGGTTTTCCTCGTGGACAACATAAAACTTATAAAATCCCCATATTCCGCCGAGATTTGAACTCGGAACGCTGGATTAGGAATCTAGCATGCTAACTACAACACCATGGAATCACACAACAGCAGCATTTCCAATATAGTGCTCCGACTTTTTTAATCTGTGAAGTGATACACTCGTGCCTTTCATATCTTCAGTGTAAGATGTTTATCGTTAGTAAACGCCAGCTGGAAATCGTTATATCATCACCTATACCACAAGGATTTTTGATTAGTCACTTGAAATTATTGTGTAGTTGTCACATTTATAGAACGTTGCGGATATTCTTACGGTGAATAATATAAAATGGTGTCTTACATATTTCCAAATCCCCTATGCATAGCTGTGTTGTTTAAGAGATGTACTGCATCTGAAATAAATAAAAAGCAACTAATAATTTCCCAAATTTATTTATGGAATGATACAAAAATTTATCCACGTTATTTCGCTAAAAATTACACGGGAAATCTTTGCAAGTCCTGATAATGCCACATTCTTCCCTTGTAAACTCAGAATTTTGGCATTAATTTCGCTTATTCGATAGTGTACCAAAACGAAATATTTCCTTTATATTATTCTGTGCACTTAAAGTAAAGCATCGCTGTTAATACATCAGAAAAAAAATTTGACATTAATTTAATAGTCAAATAATAAAATATAAGGGATAAGCGTTTTCCTCCATTTTAATTGTTTGCAATGAGGAGACCGAATTTGTTATGTTTACTGGTAAGAATTCATATAAAGTTTTCTTGCCAAATTATACCCTTGTTAATAAATAAAATGCATAATACAATTCAAAAGAACTGTAAATTTAATTGCGGGCTATTTCACACATCAAATTAAGTCCATAAATAGTTATTATGTGTTATGCAACACTTCTGCTATTATGTTACTGTACGGAGCCTTCTCTAAATAAATTTACGTTAGGCAAATTTTTATCATTACATATACAGTTGTTAATTGTCTTTTCACTACGAAATGTATTAATACAAATAAGTATCGGAGATTACTCTGTAACAATTTTTGAGCGAAAGGGATAAATTTGTAATTCTAATTATCACTTAACTACGCACTAAGTATTTTAACAACCTAGCTTTCACAGAGGACGCTTATTGTTTATTCTCACTTAGTGGACTCCAACAATATAGCAACTATGAACATTGATTATTTTCATGAATTGAAATAAACGATGTATAAAATATTGTCACTCCCCGGCGGGGAATCGAACCCCCGTCTCCCACGTGGGGATACTAACCACTATATTACCGAGGAAGAGATAAACTCAAGAACAGAAATCTGCTTGAAATAGATTTTAGCACTTGCCAATAGTTTTTCCGACAATAGATTAGATCTGTAAAATTATATCATGCACAGCGATGTGACATCCAGTCAAGATATAAAACAAGTGTGATTGCTTCTATACACAAGTATATTACTACTTCTATAAGCTATTTTTATGCTTTAACTATTACAGATTGTTGACGGGATAATTTTGCCTTCAATAGAGTAAAATTGATAGATTAATTACATTGCGATAATTGTAAATAAGTGTATTATTTTTGCCTTCTGAAATGTAACAAGACATTATGATACGTATTAGGCAAAACTATTTTTGGTTAGTCATATTTCGTTATTGCGAGTCCCATAAAATAAATGTAAAATATGCCTTATAGGCAAAAATGTAAAGAATCGCAGAATTTGAGTGATGTCAATGGGAACCACGGTATACATCTGCCTGGAAATCTGTTAGCAAATACTTGTCCTAACATATATCAATACTTTCTTGTGAAACCAGCAATTCCTAAATAATAATGTGATGTAATTTATTCTAGTATTAGCAAACATGATCAATATTTCAATAAAATAATTGGTGTTTTACTCAAAAATTGTAATCGACATCATATCTTACCCTTTTTGTGACAATTGTATTAATTCATTAACGAATGGTAAATGTCCTGGCCACACAAAATTCACCATTGCAAAATCTATAGCAAGAAAATTAAAGTAACAGTGAGTCAGAACAAATGCTTTAATTTGCGTTTTCTAAAAATCTTAACAGAAAACCCATGTGTGTCAGTCTTTCAGTTAAATAATTTACGTGCACTCCGATTATCAGTATGGATTAAAATCTATGTTATCTACAATGTATACTGTATTTAATCCAACATCGTCAATCTTAGAAGTGGTTAAAAGGAAATTTTTTGCTACTGGAATTTTTCACTATGTATGTCGTTTGAGTTTTTTATTCATACCGCAATGCTGTAAAATTTTAAACACTCCGGACTTGTGACATAGCCATTAATTAATCTGCTCCTACCGGTTAAACATATATAAGAAAATAACTATTACTGATAATACAAATATTAATAGTACAGTCTACTCTGCCTGTGTTCAAATATGTTAATGCTGTTCCCAAGGGTTATACCGTAAAACACATGTTTAATATGTATTAATGACATACCACGTAATCTAGACTCTGATGCAAATTCAGTCCCGTTCGCATATAAAAATTTCTTATTTATTATTAGCAATAGAAAATTTATTTTATCTACTTCTTACTATGAACTAGCGATCCGGCCTGACTACACGCGGGTACAATTTTTTTTTTCTGCCTGCCATGATGCGCTGGGCCGCACGCTTTCCTCGTACGTCTTCACATTCTCACCACATTCTCACCACATTCTCAGCACGTTATCTTCGTATTAATTATTCCTGTGCATAACCTGAGACTTGTAACACAATTTGTTGCCATATTCTCAACTCGTTTATTCCCCAGTTTCGGCAGCAAATACAGACACCCAGCTTAATGTATTCTCCTCCATTTACATCTGTGCCACAAGCGGGAACAACCTGCCAATTATGAAAGCGTAACTCGCTATAGCTTTAAGAAATACAGTCCCTATGGATTTAAACTTTTTCATATTCCCTACTAAAATTACAGACAGACTATATCCAATTAAGACGAAGTTGTAACATTGAGAAATTTATTAATTTTTCGTGATATTAATTTGCCATATTTAATAACTTTCCGGTTGCTGGTGAAATGCTTAGAATTAAGTAACTAGAAGTTACCAATATAACTATAGTGTCTATCTTCCACTACATTGATGGAACTAATTTTTGTGACATTCTTAATAGATTAAATTTATAATGTAACCTTATAAGCTGGCATGTAAGATCCTGCATTACAGTTTGTATGATTCGAGTAGCAGCTTGGGCTGTAATCATTTAATGTTTTGGTTGAATATAGAAGTATTTAAAAGGTACTTCATCTTGAGAAAAACTGTTTGCTAGTCTCGTAGATATCGTAACTTGACATGGGCTATCGTAGCAGTAATAGTCTGCACAATTTGGTGGTAATCAGTTGTTTTATTCCCGAGACATGGCATAAAGTCACTTTTTTCCACATGTGTTTCTATTTTCATATGTTACGGACAAAATATACTATGTATTACCGCATTCGATGTTTTTCGTAGCTACTGAGCACTTGCACAATTTGGTTGCTATTGTTTGGGCCATATGACACACTATTCTAAAATATATGACTGGATCTTACTTTTAAAATATATAGCTTCCACCGTAAGTCGTATAAATTTATATGGAGTTCAGAAGTATATTTTTTTTCCTGAATTTGGCGGGAATAATTTAATTGGTTGCCAATACAGCACACAAAAGCTTATTCATCCATGTCGTGCTCTATTCTAAATTAACTGATATAAGATTGTATGTATTATTTATCTTGATGTTTGCATGGGTACAGCCAGCATCCAAAGTTAAGTTGAAATTCGTGACATGGTTTCGTAGTTATAACATTTTATTCAAAAATGTTTATATACCCGCTAATACGAAGGAAAAAAAGTGTATATCCCTCTTAAAATGTATAAATTTACATGGCTTTCCAAAATTTAGTAGTTATCGTTTAATTCTATTGCCAAGATATGGCATAAAAAACTTTGTTTAACCATTTGGCGCTATCTTTCAAAATTGCGAACATAAGAGACAGTGTAGTGGGATATATGATGCTTCGAACAGAAATTGTAGCATACAACGTTTGGTGGCATTTAGTCGCACTGTATGGTCGATACTGCAATTGAAAATAAATTATTGGTGTTAACTATATTTTAAAACAACTGAATTATCTGTTTTAAAATCGCATACTTTTTCATGACCTCGCTTCTTATTACTTATCACGTGGCATATTTGGCGGCAATTCGTTAGGTAGTTTCCGTGATATAATATAAAAGCTTTATTTTTCAAATAGTTCTATCTTCCAAAATGCAAACAATAAAAATTTCCCTCCCTAAATACAATGCTTAAAAGACACGCTGTCAACATACCAGATTTGATTTAAATGGGTTAAAATGGTTCCCGATATATGACATAGAACGTTTAGTTATAAATCCTCGCCAATTTTGAACATGTTCAATCTGCACCGTCGAAAAATATAAATGTCAACACGAAGTACTACCGAGTTTGGTGAATTTCAGTTCAAACATTCAAAAAGATGTTACGGAAGGACGTACATCCACAAACATTCGCATGTCTTTGGGAGAGTATGTATTCGGGGAAAGTAGGCTAAAAACCAGCCCTTTTTATTCAGGTTAGCCGATTACTTTCCATAAATTAAATAATTTAACATATCAAATATTTCTACTCTGGTGCTCCTCAAAAGAAATTCTTGCCTGCCAAAATGAAAGGAATATATATCTGCCGTAGTGCAAAGTATCTACACAAGATATTTTCAGGTAGTAGGCACGATGATCAACAAGATGACTAAATGGAAGATTCTTACTATTGTTATACTGTATGCGGTTCTCGGTTGCAGCCATAAATTTACCGTGATGAAAAAAAATATGTTTCAGTTTAAATAACGCTTCTGTGGCATTAGTTATGTGAAACCATTCTCTGTCACCGAAGTAGTTACATAAATCTTGTATATTTGCCCTTAAAACCTCTTTCGTATTGAATTGGACGATTGAAAAGAATGTACAGACAAATAATCGGCTGCATCAAATTATTTTTAAATATAATTTCTAATTTTTCCACTGAAGGAGGAAGCAGTAATGATATTTTCTATGAGAACTAGTCATTACGTTCTATCTTAGTTTTTCTTTAATGAAAGCGTTAAACTTACAACATATTTCAGGTTCTACCTATATTTGAACTCGGATCACAGGATCCAGAGTCCAGAGTGCTACACTACACCATGAAACCGCACATAACAAGTAATTAAAGTATACTTGTAATTAGGTTTTTACCTGTGAAATTATTCACACTTGCCTTTCATTTCTCCAGTGTGAGAATTTTATCGGCAGTGAACAACAGCTAGAAAACGTATCAACACCTGTGCCACAAAGATTTTCGATTAGACACTTGAAATTATTGTTTAGCTCTCGTGTGAATAACAGCGTCACAGATATTATTACGGATCCACTTATATTTTTTGGTGAATAATTAAAAACAGTGTGTTACCAATTTTCAAAGCCGCTATGCATAGCCGGGTTAATTATGATATGTACGTATTAAATAAATAGAAGGGCTAGTAATAATTTTCGAATTTTATTTATAATCAATTCACGAAATAAATAACTTAATCTCCAAAATTAACGTCTATTACTTGCAATTTACAGCCTAATTCCATGTGTAGAAACAAATTAAGTGCTTCTAATGACTATATCGCTGACTCATCACCACACATATCAAACAGCTGGTCTCGAAATTATCAAAACTTGGAGATGGCATCCCCTTAGGGTCCAGGCACCTGCAAAGGAAGGGAGTTTTGGAAATTTGGCCCCTACTGGTGTGTAAAGGAGTATAATATGTTTAAGAGGATACCACAATAGCTCATGAATGGTTGAGATATGGTTATGCTGTTAGCTTCGGAATGTTGCCTATATAAATACGGAACAACTTATTTGGAAACTTTTTTTTAAATTTAACTCTATGGGGATTAATAGGAGTAAAATGTGTTTTTGAAAACTCCGTAATACATCATTAACCTGATAAGACATATTAACGCTTCTTGCTTCAAAAGGCAAATTATATTGATTATTAAAAATGGATATTTGTACTTTTTTCATTCGCACTATAAGTCTTTGAAAAGGGGGTTGAATGTGTTTTAGAGGAGTCCTCAATATAGCCAGCAGCAACATTATTTTGGCCCAACGTGTGGTTCTGCCGTTGGGCCAACGTTTGAAAACATAAGTTGGCCCAATGTATAAATGTCACTCGGGGCAACGTTGGCCCAACTTGAACTTATGCGTTGGCTGCTAACTGAAATATGATGTTCAACCTATATTATTGGGCGAGTGAAAATTTATAGTTTTCTACACGCTTTTCTAAATTCTCTTTCTATCAAACAGATGGTATATCAATCAAAAAACCAAAATGCTGGTTGGTTTTACGTTGGTTTATCGTGTGTATATTACGGATCGCCAATCTGATACGACAGAAACACAAGCACTAACTTACTTCGGTATTACGTTGGTTAGTCGTAGTATTTTGATCGTTTGTTAAATAATATTATTTTCTCTTTCATAAAGGCATTCTCACAGACATTTATCTACACTTAGCAAGGTTTGGGAAGATGAGTTATAGCATACATAATGCCACAAATAAACAACATTCTCCCAACGTTCCTTGCCAGTTTTTTAAATAAATTTTCGCGCGTTAAAAGAACTTTTTTAAACTTCATTTACCCTATTGTTTCTCATCACACACTATTTTAAATTATAACCTGATGCTGCCATTGGTAGAAAACGGATGCGAACCCAAGTCTTTTGGAAGTTTAGCCCGACGTTTTATTCACTATACTACGGCCACGTGTTACCGTTGGAGCAGATAATAGGTGTCTATCATTACATTCTAGTTCGAATATACTGTGTTATAATTGTTATATATTTAAGACAGATTTTACTACTCTGAAAATGAATTTAAAACCTGCCAGTTGCGCGAATATATTTTACAACTAATAAGAAATAGACAACCAAAGACAGCCAGTTTGTTTCTAAAGAAACTGTGCTAAAGTTTTTTAAATATTAAGCAAATTAATTTAATTATATATGCGTTTATTTCGAAAAAAATCAATACAATGATAGCATAGGTTAAATGAATATTATTATTGCTGAACATCATGTGTAAGACTTAATTAAACTTTTACTTTCTGAAACAAAAAAGAGAAAAATTACATACTCACCAAAAATAAGTATGTTCTCCGAAACTGTTGACAGCGAAAATCTCGCAAATATTTCCTTACTAATCGTAACAGTAGTAGCATCCAGAACACGTGTTCTTAAAGCGAAAATGGAGGCATGCATGCAGGCATGGAGAATATCAAGGAACAGAGAACTAATGCAAATGTGCAGGTTCAGTAATGGTATGTATGTGCTTGTGTGGAGCGCGCTTCTCTCGACCAGTGGACAAAGTGCTGCATGTACGTTGATTTCACCATTAACCATTCACAGACAAGACATGCAGCTACTTCGACAAATCAGAGCTCTCACAAGGAAGACGCTCAGAACAAAGGCCAATGAATCTTCATTACGTACAGCACCGACCGTAAATATGCATCTTGTGCAACATGTGGGCGATAGTGAACTCGGGAACTAAACTGGTTTACACACTTTATTGTAAATACTCTTAATCCAATAATAATTGCAAAATAAGACAATATTGCTACATTCCAGTAATTTTCATGTTATCCATATCATTGGAAATTTTCTTTTACACCATCTGCTTCTCATTAAAAATATGGATTTCTAAAAGACCCACTTTTTAAGTAATGATTCCCCATTTTGAAGCCCAGATTCGAGGGCTTTCCCATGTTCCGATTTTGGATATGATTTTCAGCTGTATCTTTTTCAGCTGGAAACTGTTTAGAAAAATTCTTTAGCATTTTAAGGGCATTTCATCAGATTGCTTAGCCTAGTGGATCTTCAAGGTTGTCTATATGCGCGTGACTGTCAGAAACAGGACTGACATATTACAGTATTTAGATTGTCACAGCAAATTGTCAAAATGAACAATTACAGAGCCGCCTTGTGACATTCCAGGAACCTAACTCTAGAACCTCTACTGGCTGTGTTCCGGCTTGTAGTGTTCTGTAAATGCAGACTCACTGTGGGACTGCCAAAAATTCTGCTTGCAGCATGAAATGCAAAGAAAATAATTAGCTACAATGGATACAGATAAATAAAAATGAGTAAAACTTAGTGTCTGTTTACCTCTTTTAGCCCTTCGCCATTCCAAGTGTGCTTTCCTAACGACCTTGAACTTTTTATTTTCTTGCCCGAAAGCCATCTTTTTCGTTGGTACGAGGTCCATATCGCGGCTCTTGTTGAGGTTTCCCAACAGCATGTTGCCGCACTTGCATTACCCTGGTCCCTGCCACATACCAAATACTAGTTAATGCCACAATCAACAGGACATACATCGTCCTTTATCAAGACATCTTGAACTGTGTTCACAGGAAAATTCTCAGTTTGGGCTACAACAGTCAAGGAGAGAACCAGGCCACCAACCCGCAGATAACATTAAGATTCCCCTTGATACAGGACAGCCTTCGTAACACGTTATAATTTTCAGAAAACTAGGCATGGGGACAACCGGGTGATTACCGCTGTTGTTAACCTCCACAATACTGGGGTCATCCAGCGATGGCACAAGGCGGTAACGGGTCTTCTTAGGATAAAGGAGACTATGTGACGTATAGTCGGAAACGCATTTTCTACGGGAATAAACACGCATTTATCAGATACTAGTAATGCCAGTAGTCCCAAAACCTCACACAACCGCTGTATCTCTTCCATCTCAGACAGTAAAATCTAAACAGTGATTGTATTTATTTTTCGGTAACCTGTTGGTATTTGAATTGACACAGCCTATTGGTGCCGCACATTTTTCCTTCATTTCCTTAAGCATTATTTGTGTGATTTCCTTTGAAAAAAAGTATACGATATCACTTTCCGGTTTGCCCGTCTCCTTTGTGTGTTCTTGCACGAAAACATCTTGAATCCCCGAATTTCGCCGAATACTGCAATCATAAAAATCTTAGTGAAATAATTATATTATTATTATTTTCAAATAAATAGTGGTATACTGGCTTTGCTTGTTAAAAAAGTTATATTCAAATGGTAATGATATTTCGCACCCACTATTTATTCATCTTAATTTTTTTTTTTTTTTATGTTTAGTTGAAAATTTGTTTCTAGCGAACTGTTCATATATTTCCAAAGAATTTGGCGTTCTAGTACAGGGTGAGTCCTTTAAAAGAGGCCAGGTGGGACATGTGTGTAACGGTGCGGAGGAATGAGGAAATACAGTCCAGTGTGACAACAAATTACCTATAGTAGGTGCTGGAAGTGGCCGCCATTGACCTCGACGCAAGTGTGCAGACGCCATCAAAAGTTGTGAAAGGCACGGGCGAGGACATGCTGCGATATGGCATCGATATCTGTGATAATGTTGGCCTGGAGTTCTTAGAGTGTGTGCGGGTTGTTGCTGTAGGCCTGTCCCTTTAGAGCTCCCCACAAGAAGGAATCACAGACGGATGAATGCGGACAACGGGGTGGCATAGGTTCGTTTGTTCCGCGGCTGATGACACGATCAGGATGGAACACCGACTCAATGCACGCGATCCTTGCACGTGCAGTATGCGCCGTGGCCTCATCCTGCTGAAAGAAAGCATTGTTGCGCTCATCCTCCGTCAGTTGTTCCACAAAAACATTGAAAATGTGCTCGATGTAAAGAGCCGAGCTCACAGTCTCATGGAAGAACACGGGGATGATGCGACGTGATGACACGGCACACCAGACACCGAGTTTCTGAGGATGCAGTGGAGCTTCCGTCAACACATGTGGATTGTCATCTGACCAATTGCGCATGTTCTGGGAGTTTACATACCCTGACAGATGGAACCATGCTTCATCAGAAAAGAATACGTATACATCCTGCGACACCTCCGGAGCAATATTGGACAGAAACCTCTCACAAAACTGCACTCGAGCTGCCTTGTCCACATCCAGCAACTGATGCACCACAGTAGATTTTCACGCGTGCAGGTACAGGTCCTTCTTCAGGATCCGCATAGTGCTAGACTGGGACACCTGCAATTGTTGCGACGAACGCCGAGACGATTTACGTGGACTGCGTGTCATTATTCAGGCAGTACCTAGTTAATGCATGGAGTTTCAGATCGTATACTCTGATTATAAAAAATATAATGAAATATTTGAAAACTATTTTGTGCGTGTGTTTCTAATGTAATTTTCTCAGATTCGTCGATAAGATTTTGCAAACCTCGTGAAAGTTTTGTTGGCAGCAGAAGTCATTAGAAGAATGATTATGGGGTGTTCGTGTCAAGGGTGTGGGATGTCGGAGCTCGGAGCTGTTCATGCTCCTGCCGTCTGACTCCTGCAGACTGACTCCTGCAAACTGACCCCTCCAGTCTGCCTCTTACAGACTGGCTCCTGCAGACTGACTCCTACAGACTGCCTCTTATAGACGGACTTACAGACTGACTCCAACAGACTTCCTCTTATAGACTGACTTACAGACTGACTCTTGCAGACTGGCTCTTGCCGACTGACTCCTGCAGACTGGTTCTTACAGACTGACTCCTGCAGACTGACTCCTGCAGACTGGCTCTTGCAGACTAACTCCTGCATACTGGCTCCTGCCGACTGACTCCTGCAGACTGACCCCTGCAGACTGACACCTGCAGACTGCATCTTACATACTGCCTTTTACAGACTGCATCTTGTAGACTGCCTTACAGACTGACTCTTATAGACCGGCTCCTGCAGACTAACTGCTACAGACTGCTTCCTGGCGAGATTGATTCTTGCCGAGATTGAATACTGCCGAGATGTTACTAATTTGCTGGTTGAATAACAACCTATATCTAAGTCATGTGTATATTAATTTATATACTCAGATATTTCATCGTACTTATTGAATGCCGTTTTGGGTATCGACCGTTTATCATATGGCACATGGCCATATTACTAGCTATTGACCGACGAATTATCAATCTAAACGAACAGATGCTGGATAACTGACTGTGGATACCGCGCACTCACGAGTATGCCCATGGCTGTTGAGGTAACAACACTTGATCGGGACTCGAACCGGCTACATAATCGCCAACATCTTCGATGTCCAGAAGCATGCCTCCCCTTTTGCATAGCATTTCGTAAAACTTTTCACGAACCATTCATCCACTGTACGAACTTGCCCACTTGAATCACTTTACAAAACACATTGTGAATGTTTCATCTTCTTGGAGGAAAATTCCTGGCACTTCTCTTTTAAGGAGCCTGGCTTATGCTCACAAAAGGCCACCTGCTATACATTTTAAAAAGTATAAAATTATGGGAGCCCTCTGAGAAAACCCAAATATGCGCCTGGAGTAAAAGGTAATTGGAAAATACATAAGAATACATAATATATTACTTTGATATGCCTGTAGTCATATGTATATATATATAGAAATTTATATCATTTAAAATTTATTCTGTAAATTGTTATGCATATTCCTACCTTATATTTCTTTGTTTATACATACGTATGTCTGTATATATAATATGTCATTGTACAGAGCAATACTCTTTTCTAACGATTCTTGATCACTGTATAGACGTGTGTGGGTGAATGGAGTCGCAACTGTCAAATGGACTCCTGTGCCCTTGACCTTGTAAGAGTGTACACACCCCTTTTTGAGCATTGATCGTGTATTTATCGTGCCGGTTGTTACCCTCTTTTGGCACCTTGTATTTATTTAACTTATTGGTATTTCTAATCTTGAACCAAAGAAGTAACAGCGGGCTTTGATTGACCCTTAGCGTTGCCCCGCATGTTTTGCTGCTAACGTCCTTATAAGGTGGTTATTTAAATAATTATTTTATTAGTTGTAAGAGTTGTGGTGATATTTTTTCTTTTTTTTTTTAACCTTATTGAGTGATCACTTGTCGAGCTCTGCATAGGTCGTAGACGGCCGTTTCAGGCCTTGAGTTCTGTCTTTACTAAGGGTATTGTCTTGCGTAGTAAATGAAATGTAAACGTTTCATGAATTTGTGTATAGCTTTGACGTGCACCTGATTTTTTATTAAACTATATATTCTTTTAATAAATAGTAGTGCCTTTTGTGTAGCATGGTGTATATGCTTTTGTGTTGGATTTGTTTCTTGTGTTGTACCCCGACAAGCAAGGGTGTTTCTGTTAGGGTGAAATAAGCTGCTTCAGCTCTGCTCTTTTTTTACCTCAGAAAATATTTTGCTTTCTGTTTTGCACAGTAATGAGAGATGTGTCGTCGCTGTATAAATTATGTAAATAATAGATGCTGCAGTTTCTCCAGGGTTTTGCCATGATGGTGGAAAACTTCTGTAGATATTTATCGCTCCCAACACAGCTCTGGCAGCGAAGGCGTCTAACTCGGTGGGTCAAACTGGCCCCTTTCATTCAAAGTTTACTTGTCCTGCAATCCTGGTGGAATTTATCATAGCTGTGTCGGAAGTAGTGTTGTTGAAGGTAGTGGCGGAACCAGTCTTGATAAGGGCATTGACGAGTAAGAGCACCGGATTCCCAAAGCAATTGCTGCCAGAGATATTAGCTGGCAGTGTGTGTACCTTTAAGAATTTAAATGTAAATTGTTGGCAACTGTGATTCCTGCACGAGAGAGCCATACATGGGGAACATACTTTGTTTACCGCAAACAAAACCCAAACGATCCAGTTTACGTGTTTGTATCGACAATTATAGATCACTAGAAGACTTTCAATCTCGTTACCATGGGAGAGACGTTCTTGGTATTTATATTTGATAACTTGACTCCTCTTGCGCGACAGGGTAACGCCTTAACGAAACTTCCTAGCACCCTGGCTGAGTTGCATAGCTTCGCGAGCGAATTTGACAAGTGCTTAGTGGAGAAGAGAGGCACTGCGATCCAAGTCCATCCTATCCCTCTCCCGCTGTGCATACAATGCAGGCGAGTGAGAATGCACGTTATCGTCCACCCCCACTGTGGAACTCGGCCAACAGGAGAACGTGGTTCGTGTACATTGCGGGAACTGTTCGGTGTCAAACCATATTTCCAGGGAATGTCCGGTGCCTCCTTTGCCCTTCCATGACAGGTGGTGTTTTGTTGTGGGCGCATGGGTTACATAAGGAAATCTTGCCCTGAAAACTAAAGTAGGCTGGAAATGGTAGCGGTGTTTCTGGTCGTCTTTTTAGTTTGAAAAATTCGCCTCAGCTATTAGGCATGTGGCAGGGACTGTTATGCTTTGATGGATACAGGGACGTCACATAGTCTCATTAGTGAGGATTTTGTTTCTGAATTGGTTGCCTTTTGTCTGTCGATAAAATTGCAAATTGACGAAAATGCACTGCAAGTGTTTTATGTGGTAAATGGGAACGTGGTGTGTGCAGAGCGCAGTGTACTTTCAAACATTCTAATTTTGGATATCGCATTCTTTGAGCAAGAAGGCAGTGATTGGTTTACATTTTTTGGACATGTGTATACTGTTGTGGATTATTGGTATTTTAAGTTTAATTTTTGATTTTGCACCGGACATTAGGGTGTGCCTGTACACTAGTATGGCGGAAGAAGTTACGGAACCCGAGACAAATTGCCAAGCAGTCTCCGAAGAGGATGAATTGTTGGAGGGTTTAGTAGACGAAAATAAGGATGTTTGACACATTGCATTAGAAAGTGAAATGTGCGTCCCTATAAATTCATTTTAAAGGACAAGACTCCTATAAGGGCGAAATATTATGACTGTCTGCCTCCCAATAATGTAAGTTTTAAGGGCATAATAAAACAATTGTTGGATGTGGGTGCTTTTGTTTCGTCATTTATGTAGTTTTGCTCCCCTAAGTTTCAGTGAAGAAAATAGTTCAAGGGTACTGACTATTTATCGGCCATTCGGAGCTTAACTCGTGCGTCGATACCCATTTCCTCTTCTTATGGTAGACAGTACACTACAACACTTGGGAAAGGAAAAATATTTTTCAGTATGGAATTTAAACAGCAATATTTTACCAGCGCCTTCTTAACCCCTCTTGCCAAAAATACACAGCATTTAGCACCCCGTGGAACCAGAATTAATTCACAAGAATACCTAAGGGGAGTGATTTATGGTAGCCAGACTTTGTCGCCTGTGCTAAAAGTCATCTTGGCGGAGTTTTAATTTCGTTTTGTCTTCAACTATGTTGAAGACATAATACTGCAGAGTGAAGATTTCACCACTCATTTAGAACATATACGTGCTGTGCTTTCGAAGTTCAGGGAAGTTGGTTGTTTGTGGTGAAAGGAGAGCGGTTGAGTTGTGGCCAGTGCCTCCACACAGAACACAATCTCTCCCAACCCTTCTTCTATCCCTATCACACTCATGATCACGAAATGATGGGGAAACAATCTCAAAAACTTCAAACATTTCAAAAGTAGCAGCAGAGTAAGGTTTTGTTTAAACTTTGCATTTATCTCCGTCCAATATTGGGGGAAGTGGCCAAATCAATCGCTACACTCAAAACACACAAGCTCTGATTTAATGCCTTTTTACTTAATCACTTTAGTATCAGCGAAAACTTTCTGCCAAAAAATGCTCTTTACATGAACACACTTAAAAAAACCCATTAAAAATTACACAAGTTTATTTTAATAATTCACAAAATAATACTGCTGACAATTTCCTCTAATAAACCCACAATCAGTATTGTAGGCTTATCTATGCCCGATTTGACAGAACCTCACAATACTCCAGTTATGCCTTTCCTCTCACTAAGGACAACTTCATTACTTTTCTCCAAATCAAAGTTTCATTAACTCGAAACTACATTTCCTTTAAAATGTAACAAATATATTAAAACTTCAAATTTAAAATTTCTGACAACACTCTTAAAACCAGTTAACCTCACTGACTGTATTAACTCTCGCCTTAAGTGCCTCTTGTAAAATTTAATTTATCACAGAACTCACAAACTGGGCACTTAAGACACTCTATAATTTACATTCAGGCCCTTATTACCATCTTGCCTGTATTAAACAACCTCATTACCTCTTAATTCACAAAAACATCGAACCACAGAAATTGTCTAAGGAGGTCTTGTAATTTCAATGCAAAATATTAACCTAAACAATCACTATCGCCAACTAAACTCACTTCCCAAACATACTCCCATCCAATCCGCATCAATAACACGCCAAACCTGCAGATCTATGCCCAAGGATATTGTCTCCACCATTTCCACTCCAAGAGCGGCGATACTGCTCAGAATCGCTAAGTCACTCAGCTCATCCACTCGCGCAGTGACCAGGGATATGCTCCATGACAGAACACAAGTTCGTGCTGGTAGTGCACTGACAATTTCATACACCAACAGTTTCTTTAAGACAAAACACTGGTAAACTCGAGTCCAAGGATATTGTCCCCACCGTAACACTCAGAGTGCCGGTAGTGATCTTGTTTACCCATCCACACAACACATCACAAACACCATGCCATACTGTCCTTGTTCCACATCTCCAATCCTGCGCGCTCTCCCAGTCAGTAACCCCGCAATTAAACTGCCACTCCGTAACACCGTCTCTCGAAACACGGCCACCATCCAATCTTCCTTGCTTTTACGGTTAACACTTTCCCCGAACCTCTCATTGTCATTGTTACTCACAACATCCATCTAAAGCTGAAGAACACATGACCATTCCCTCTTGAGATCCTGGTTTGCAGTCCATTCTCCAGCATAACTGTTCCACTAACCATTTTGTCACTTCCAAGATCCGCATGCAGCTTCTACTCAAAAATACGGTAGCGTAATCCACAATATCATAATTTCAGTTCCAGGCAATATTCCAAAAACGTGCATGTCTCATTTATTCCTGCGACGGAAAAACCAAAGTCCACACAAAAACCAAAACTGTACTAACTTGCTTTATTTTCCTCGCCCAGTATTTTTTTTTATAAGTCCCGACACCACGAGAAGAATCGGCTAAGTCCCACAACGCAACTCTTATGAAAATTCTAATTCCAAACTTAACCGGAACGTATTTTTTCTAAGTCCCACGCACTACTGGACTGAAAGTGTATAAGTTCCTTTGCGGCCTCCAACACAAAATAGTCTCCCACAACTGCCTTTAAAATGGCGAAGTCTCCACTAACATCATCATCTCGCAGCATGATACTTATTTTCTCTCCAATCTCGCAAATGATGATTCCAGCCTCCTTGTCCGACCGACCACTGCTCTCGGGCGGTTCAACTCTGTTGGTACTAGCATAAAGGTGAAATATGCACACATGACACACTGGCCGTGTGCGAACCACACTGCTGGTGAGGGAAGCTTAGGGGACAGTGGGGTAGCAACCGACGTCATAAAAGCTGGCCGGAGAGGGCATACATACATAGAGCCGCTGGATGCGTGCTCTCCCCCACTCTCTTACTCTTCGGCCACGTGCCGGCTTGTGTGAGGCCGCATACAGAAGACGACTTCTGAGGTGCCATCGACACGAGGGCGTCGCTGGGCAGCAGTCATTCCACGTCAGGAGACGTAATCGTAAAGCACCACATCTCCACTACTCGACATCGGGACGGAGGAGCTTCGTGCGGTCAGAGTCTAAATCAGTGGTAGGTGTCAAAAAGTTAGGGTGTGTAATACTGAGACGCTAGGGAAGCTACACGGTTAGGACAGAGATAAAGTCTGAGATAATAACTCAGATATTGCAATTATAAGCAGTATTAGTGAAGAATTAGAATTTGTAATATGAACAGATTGTGGATAATTTAGAAGTAATAAAAAGTATATTTTTGTAAATGTTTATGTTCCTGATTTCAACTATCTGGTACGTCACCCTCAGTTAGTCCTTGTGGTATTTTAGCGATAGTAGCAGTAATGAGTTGGAGAGTTATAGTAAGAGTAAAGTAAAGTGTTGCATATTAGAGTTGAACCAAGGCCAGGTTTGGCGGTCTTAGGTCAGCATGGCTTGGTGGATTCACTAGTCTTAGTAATTCTAGCGTCCATAACATACTCCATGACAACTCACTATTGAACTCCGGCTCTCCAGCCGGCTACGTCCTCCCCTAGACTCGGCCCAGCACCGGTATTTATACTCGCCAGAATCCCTTTCATCACCGAGCCCTCACTCATGAGACCATTCCCCAGCGCTCTCTTTACGACAGCACACTCTTGTCACTTGCAACGCACTCTTTACATACAAACACATTAAAAATGAGAAATGATCCTCCAATTAAAACAATTAAAACCCACAGATTTCGAGCGGCTGGAAAAAATACACAAAGTTATACTATTTACAGTCCACATACGTGGCGGGACCCACTCCATCACAGAGTGGTTGTAGGCGAAGGTGTCTTGGGGAGGTGTTAGGTGGCGATTTTTAATACAATGTGATTTATTGGAGGGGGTCAGTCGTCTGCTGGGCCTTCCGGAAATGTAAGTTTTTTAACAATTTGTTAAATTTTTTCGTATTTTTACTAAATAAATTCTTTATAAATAATTTTTAAAGTGATATATTCTATTTTTTCTACACCTTTTAGAATGTGTCATTATTTTTTCATAAATTTTGGGATTTTAAATATTTTAGATTTTTTGGGTGTTTCGAGATTTTTTAAATTTTTTGGGAATTTTTGAAGTTGTCAAGGTAAAAGGCCAACCAGAATGACAACATAAACATATCAGGCACTCCGACGCCAGATGTCATTGTGAGAAACTTGCTATTTACATTCTACAAGTCTACATGCAAGAACTACCAAAGTGACACTTCAGTTAAATACTGTAATAAATCTCATATAAATACATGGTGTATGAAACATATAATGTAGACTGTTAGACACAATTTTGACGGATAATAATGATTTTGTATAGTGAGATATAGGATCCACAGTTCGAATACCGACCTGAGTTTCTGCCTATATGCTTGTATCTATGTGAAAAAAATTTAGATGAAACCAATCTCTAAAGGCGAGGTACACTTTGGGGACCTGATTTCGAAACCCGAGTCTATAAAAATATTAATTCTCTTTCGGATAAAAAAATTTGGTTATTTTCCCCACTGTTTCGGTGTCTGTTTTAGGAATGAAGAATACAGGCAAAATGTATGTTTTATCCATGGGATATAGGAATCAGAGTGAGATCAGAGATTTGCAATTCGATTAATGACCCGAATTTTGGAAGCTTATTAGCGATGTTCGTTTGTTAATTTCACTCGCTTTAATATTCATGCACAACAGGTACAAAGTTTTAAGCAATTTGTAACTCCTAGCTGCTGCATAGGGACCTGAAGTTCAAAGCCCGATATTGTAGAAATATTAATTTTCTTGTGGACATAGCAATATTCTTACAGTTTTTCCGCGTGATAGGAGAATGTATACATAGAGCTCTGATGCATACTAATAAATTAGTTGATGTTCAGATGTTGAAAAATTAACGTCAATTTGGAAGCATTCTCTGACTATACAATGAAGATGCATTGCAAATACGAACGCCAGTTTTTGACCTCAACGAACATAGAACCACGACCAGAATCAGCGCTGCCAAATTGTCGACAGTGTCGATTCTGCGATAGAGTTTTCACCTTTGGTCAAAATTGTCTGCTAAATTAGAGGATCAACTTTACGAGAGTCCTTTTCGCATGAAGTAACATTACAACTTCAGTCCCGTGCAGTTTATGCAAGTCGATACATTGAAAGAATACATCGAGATCCGCAAAGGTTCCTCTACTGGGACCCAGCAAGTGATGTCGATATATCGTGCTGCATGAATGGGTACATATTACACAGACGATTATGGCCAGACAGTTAATTCTAATGACGGAATAAGAGACCTACGACGTGCAGTAGAGTCGGTTCATGCGAAATATACACTTGCAAGACTTTCACGTGGAATCGACAAACTTCAAAATAATCGATAGTATGCCTCAAATACTGGTGAGGACCATACAACTCCTACTACAAATAAAAGTAAATTTTATATTGAGAATGAAACAGGAGGTGAAGAAGACTATGAAGATAGCATCGATAAAAGTGAACATGAAGACAGTGACGTTGCTGAAGACAACCATTTTATCGATGCACTGAAACACCCATCTAACATATTTGCCGCAGCAAGCGACATGAAGAATGCTGATGACACTAATAATACTGCCAATATTTTCCGAAGACCCAAATGAACATGTTGATAGACTCAGATATTTGATCGCTTTCCAACGAGGTGAAGATTTCTCGCACGTTAACGAGATATCTTCAGTCATTAGAGAACTGAAGGAGAGAGGTTATATCGCATGATGTGATGAAATTCTTTCTCCTGAAATTGTAATTTAAAAAATATAAATAAATTTTTACTATAAAATCATTGTTTTTTATTTATTTTTGTATGTTTTGTCATTTTTTCCCCTTATAACTTTAAAGTGGTTCTATAAACACTCTTCTACTAAATAATATTAATGAAGACTTTAAATACAAAAATTTCATGGGCAGTAGACTACAAACAAAACATTAATGTAGTCTTCAATTACAAATGTGTGTAGACAGTTCTGAAAGAATATTTTTTTAAATATGTACGTATGTGGGACAGACGGAAAACCTATGTAGTGATTATGGAGTGATGATTGATCGAAAGATTGGAAGAAAGATTGACGAGAAGATTGTAATATTGAGGGAAAGATTGTGATATTGATGGAAAGATTGCGAGAATAATTGAAAGATTGCGAGATTGATCGAAAGATTGTGAAATTGATCGAAAGATAGATCTTATGATTAAAAGATTAGTGGAAAGATTGCAAGATTGACCGGAAGATGGGACGAAAGATTGAAAGATTAATGGAAAGATTGGGAATGACTGATAGAAGGATTGGGGAAGATGGATGGAATTATTGAAAAATATTATTGCGAACGATTAATGAAAATATTGGTGGAAATATCAAGAAAGTGATGGAAAGATTCACAGAATAATTTGAAAAATTTTGCATTGATCAAAAGTTTGATGAAGTGATGGAAAAATTGATACAATAATTGAAAGACTATTGGATTGTTCGAAAGTTTGCGAAAGATTGATAAAAAGTTTAGAAGACTGATGGAAAAATGACAAAAGATTGATTGGAAGATTGACGGTAAGTTTGCAAAAGATTGATTGGAAGATTGATGGAAAGATTGCTAAAGATTGATGGCAATATTGCGAAATTGATCGAAATGTTGTTAGAGTGATGGGAAGATTACGCAAGATTGATGGAAAGATTGGACAAAATATTGGAATATTAATGTAAAGATTGAGAAAGTCTGGTGGAAATAATTAATGATTGATGGATTGATCAAAATATTTATGGAATGATTGGATGCTTGGGCGTATTGACAGTCAAGAAGAGCACAGGATATAAGACTCACTATCACCCGAGCTGCCCTCGTATATTGCTAGTCTCAAGGGCCTAGTCCTGTTGGAATTTAAATCATGACCAACTATGTCTATCAAAGTGATGATAGATGCTGATCCATATCATGATTATAACATATTCATGCATATGATCACTACTAGTACGATGGGCTGGGTTTAGTCACAAATATATACATTTAAAAAATCCTAGTAGCATACTTATAGCTACAAAACAGTTGAGACTGGAATAATTTGCAGATTATGACATCGTGTAGTAATTAGTCTCAAGAGAGGAAACCAGAAATGTAGTATCTGAATGGGAGATTTTTGCATGTTTCCGTAATACTCTATGTACAATTTCGGTACCAAGTTTTAAAAAATTTAGGCGAATTAAATGTTTTAAAATTAAATACATATTTTTTTTATTAAATAATATGTGTAAATATTTTTATTTGGCATCCCCTATGCATATAAAACCAATATGGACGAAGTATTCCCAGAAACTGACATATGTTTGAATAATTAGTAAGCATAACCGTTGATCTCTTTCGGGTATGATCGACAATCCCGAGTCGAGCCGAAGTGGGGGTCCCAAGTCCACCGAAGGAGCGATTTTCAGGAGGTGACTGTCAGCCGCAGATGCGCATCTTCCATTTAGAATACATTGCGCTATATCTCTCACACTACTACTACGGGCGACGCCAAACAGCCTGCGTAAAGCGGTATCACCTCTACGTGCAGTGCGCTCAACTGGTGTGCAGTCTTTTTGTCGGCAACTCGTCTCAACGTGACTTTAAGCGGTGGCCCTGTAATACTATTATACGCGATTCTGCAGCAAACTCCAATACATGCCTATATCGATGTTTCACGTGTATCCAGATAGTATATTTTAAGATGTAGAAGGCTGGAAAAGCCGTTTCTAGCTACGTTGGAGGAAGTGAAAATAACGCTCCCAATTCTCGTGATGACTTGTAAGTACCATTTCGTCAACGTATTAAATGTGCTTTCTTTTCATACGTAAACATATTGAGGCGCAGTTGATAGCTTAGTCAAAAAGCGAAAGGTAAAAGCCTAAAGGAATTTGAGTGGCGAAAGATGCACAGTCTCTAATGACCTCGCTGTCGACGAGACGTTAAGCCCAATTACCTCCCTACATGCCAGTTCGGATGCACCGTCAGTAATGAACTCGCTGTCGACGAGACGTTAAGCCCAATTACCTCCCTACCTGCCAGTTCGGATGCACCTTTCTCTATTGGCCTCGCTGTCGACGAGACGTTAAGCCCAATTACCTCCCTACCTGCCAGTTCGGATACACCGTCTCTAATGACCTCGTTGTAGACGAAACGTTAAGCCGAATTACCTCCCTACCTGCCAGTTCGGATTCACCTTTCTCTATTGACCTCACTGTCGACGAAACGTTAAGCCCAATTACCTCCCTACCTGCCAGTTCGGATGCACCGTCTCTAATGACCTCGTTGTCGACGAAACGTTAAGCCGAATTACCTCCCTACCTGCCAGTTCGGATTCACCTTTCTCTATTGACCTCACTGTAGACGAAACGTTAAGCCCAATTACCTCCCTACCTGCCAGTTCGGATGCACCGTCTCTAATGACCTCGTTGTCGACGAAACGTTAAGCCCAATTACCTGCCTACCTGCCAGTTCGGATGCGAGAATTGTTTCCCACGGTACAGCCCTGAAAACTATAAATCACAATAATTTATTAACATATGTCGAAGTTACAACTGTGTTCCGGGCAGGAACACAGGCACCTCATCGCGGGAACTGGTAGACGAATCTCCCGGGGGCACTTCGGGACTCAAACCAAGCCGAGCAAGAAGGGGGAGCGTGGCGTAATTAAACTCCCGACGCCCACAGACCACGTGATGTCAAGCACACGGCTCCGCGTGCCTGTGTGTTTATGCTCTCTTGTTGGAACCTATTTCGGCAGCCCGGGTCGTCGCTATACGATGGGGGCGCAAATTGAAGCAGCAAGGCACCCCTCCTCCCCCCCTTCTCCCTTCCCCAGCAAACCCACTCGCTACGTCTCGCAGGGGATGAATTATTCCCCGCGTATCAATACGGAAGCTGTTTTGCAATTAACTGCATGGCTGAGTTCTACAGGGAAGGAAGGTATGTAGAGGGATTTGTTAATAGCATACCAGCTCCCCCCGACCTTCTCCAACATTAAGGAAAGTCCTGCGTGTAATATTCACTAAGGGTGCGTGTTGTGAGGGTAAGGTATCGTCGTGTTGCGTTTACTCCCCTCTCTCTTCGGCTGTTTCCGCCGTAGAGAGGAAATGAGATAGAGTGCGTGCAAAATGTGTGCAGTACATTGTTGAAATATTATTATTAGTTTTAATTTTACTGGAAAGTGCCTGCAAAAAATTATCCAGGTGTATATACACACACACACATATATATATACATATATCGGAACAAGATCTTTAATTTTCTCTGTGACAGTGTTCCACTGGGCGTAAATAAGACAGTTAAAAAAAGGAAAATGACTTTACATCGCAGCGAGATTTTTACCCGAGTAAAAGATTTTGCTATTTAAGACTCCAACCGCTTACCTATATGTTCTTTTCTAAAACATGTGATACATATTTTTATTTATATGGTAGGTATGTAAGTATTGTAATCAGTTTTCATTAAAATTTTGTACATTTTAAGTACTTCCAAATTTGCAATAACACCTGGTGCTACTTCTTTGATGTTTGAAGGAATAGGTCTATAGGCTGTAAGGAATAGGTCTATAGACTGTTCATGGAAAAATGACCAATTTTGAAATCCCTGCTTAAGATCTACTTGCATGCACATTGTGTCTTCTTCCGCCTTATTTAAAATTAGCATTACCATGTGCCTCATCACATTATTCATGTGTCGGTCAAGTGTAAATGTGAAATTATTACAAAAGTAAATATTTTTGCAAATCTTCTAATTCTTTCACTTCGATACTTTAAAATAAAATAAAGGCGAAATAAATAATTTAAGTTATCAGAGATGGCTAGGTGACATTTTTTATTTGACGTTAACGTATGGAACTACTTTCAGTTCATCGTTACCTACTTTACTGGACGCACGTCACTCAGTTCGCCAGTTGAAATATATGCAGGCAGGGACAGTGACATTTTTCTAAGGTTGATTTCAAAAGGCAGCCCTTAAGCGGTGTACGTATCCTAACCGCCTCAGAAACGATGGCTTTCTGATTAAAATGGCGAAGAAATCTTCCTGTATACTCGGCATTGCTCGTTGACAAAAACCGAGCCTATAGGAAATGCAGAGACTTTGCATCGGAGTCAGTATCGTAATTTTTTCCTTAATTTTTAATTGTTTTACTTAGGATTTTTTTTGTTATTTTTTTACGATTGGGTGGGTTGGGGTGATGATTGGAGAGGGGCGGGGTGAGGGATTGTGGAACCGTGGGGGTGAGAGGGGGTGTAGGATGATGGTTGGAAAACGGGGCCATGACTGCTGATTAGCCTGATATGTTGGACCTGGCTCAGAGAAACGAACCCGATTTTACTACTCTGAGCACTATGTGGCTCATTCCGCTTAGGAGTCTCGATTCCACTTTGCTCATTTGTGAACTCAGTCAGGAGGTTTGACGTGAATACGTCTTTAAATTTGCGACCATAGTGGGAGGCCATCCAGAAAATCCTATGATAACAAAATCGGGGGATACAGTTTGGCATTGCGGCTCCGAGTCTATCATCTACATTCAAAATTCGATTACACCGTTCTATTACCAAAGTATCTAAGAATGTGTTATTTTGAGTGAAGATTGTGAAGCATCGAGCACCGGGGAGGGGGGAGGGGGGAGGGCGCCGTAATTTTGAGTTTGTTTCGCCACGTCTCATAACTTCCGCGTAGAATAACTTTTGACTAGGAGAAGCTACGACGCTTGTTTAAGTTGCAATCGACAGCTCTTGTCAAGACCAATCTATTGCGTGTATAAAACCATTTGGGTGGCGTGGTTATCGTGAAATTGTATGAGTTTAAGGTAAAAAATTAAGAAAACTTAACACAATGTCGACCTATACTCGTCAAAAAACCAAGTCGAAATACAGAAATCGTATACGGCTGGAAAGAGTATTTCAAACACTATCCAGCGATACACATAAAACCCCATATGATAGAGTGAACAGGTGCCGGAAACGTAAAATAAAAAACGTAAAGGCGTCCGAGCGCGTCAACGTAGACGTATTCACTCAAAACAATCGGCCGTGTCCCCAACACAGCAAAACCCAAAATCAGCCATATTTGAAGTGATTTTTGGGGATAACATAACCGCCCAAGGCTGCCAAGCGTGACCCCGGCTGTGACGTCGACTGGCTTTGAGCTCCATTCCCATGATGCAATGTCCCCGAATCGTCATTTTCATACTACTCGTGTGTGTATTTGTTTGTAGTAAAGGATAATTCAGCTTGCAGCCCCCTTCCGACCGATTATAGTAACGTCATATAAGCTGGGACATTAGCATGTCCCATAAAGTAGATTTCAAAACGTATGAATATTTTTGAATCATCAAAAAAATCCGCGACAAATCGCAATGTTGTGAATTATTTTTAATTACAGGCAAACAGCAGCAAATAAGTTATTTCTGTTGGACAGGTAATTGATAAACACGTACTGGGAAAACCTGCCGGTGTTTGCTTGGAACATAAATCGCACTTTTCTGACAATTTTCATGGTGTCTGTGCTGCTTTTTTTTATGAGTTCTTCACGTTGTATAGTCGGGTGCAGTGCTCCGTAGGCAGTTGATTTACTTCAAACTTAAGCCGATATTACACGATACTTGCAGCCGTACCTGGTATTGTACACGCTTGCACAGGGGCTGGTGCACGAGCCGGTATACCAGTTGCTATATGAGCCGCCACCGAAGATACTTATTACGCGACAGCAGTTCGCGTACTAATATCTGACACACTCGGTGGGTGCGGAATCTGTGGTTCGTAGTAAATATGAAACTCATTAGTGTAACTGCTAACTTACGTACGTATACAAAAAAATAGCTAGCACATCTTAATATTGCTATATTATTGCTCGCTTGTCACATGAATTGATTGCTTACTAGTATATTTACATTCATTCTCTTGAAAATGATGCGAAGTCACAAGAGTACGAGTGTGTTATTTTTAATTTTGACGAAAATTACTAACCGTTTGCAAAATATATATTTTTCTTTACATACCAAGTCATTGTCGCATGTGACGTTTAATGATAACAATAAGTGCGGCCAACGGAGTTTCAAACTCACACCCAAACGTTACTGCTGCACTGCAAGCTCACAGAATATATACTATGGTCATATACTTTACATAAGTCAATCACTCGAATAATTTTATTTATTGAGTGGGTAATGTTTTAAGTATTTAGAACGGTTTTAAACAGTAATTAAAAGTTGTCATCGCCAATATTATTCGTCGTTGTGTATTTTAAATCTACTTGAAAGAGGTTCCACCTCACGGATGTATAATCAAGATGGAGGCATATTTTTTGGTTTCTTCGTCAACTCGTTTTAAGCAGTAGCCACGGGGAGCGCCCTATGCTCTGAAACTGTGATGTGATTGGCCAGATATGAAAGACGGTGTGGAACTTGCCACGAAAAATAGGACGTGTCCAGTTACCAAACCTGGTACGAAATCTGCCCGTGAAAGGCGGGAAATACCATGACGGGTGCCACACGAGCCCGTATACCGGCAGCTATGGCGGACCTTGCACAAGGTTTTACGAAATCTGGTATCATGTAACATCGCATTTAGGATGAATCCGTACAGCCAGAAATGCAAGAGAAGAGAAAAAAAATTCAGGTAACTGGTGTGAAATATGGAAACCGCATGTTACCTGTAAATAATTTAACGCTAGCTGGGTTACGCTGAAGTGTTGACGGTGTAGAACAGACGTGCGCAACTTTAAGACGTTGCTGCTTGTGACGTCAGAACAGGTGTCATGCTGCCGCAGCTATCTTGGTCATTGCTTACGTCGCCCTCCGGAGGTACGTTGGACGAGAGGATGTGACGTCACTGCTGGTTGCTGCTCAACATCAACGTGTGCTACCGTTGTTCTCAATATTGCAAGGGAATCCATCTTTATGGACCAGTAATAAGCAGGAAGAAGCTGTGTGAGTGAGTGCTGAACAGTCCTGTACAGAGGCCTCACTTCCTCACAGCAACCAATAGACAAACGATAATGTCTTGGATGTATGGAGGGCTGTCCAGCCTAGCTTGCTGCGAACTCAATCCACGAAATACTCGGGGATCTATAGTGAATGCTAAGGGCAGAACACATTTTTGAAGTTGGACCTGAAACTCCAGTGTACTACAAATACTGGAGGATTTTTTCAAGGTGGAACACTGAGTGTTTGGATTATGTGCAACGGAACAAAGATCTGTAAACACCACAACACATGTGCTTTTCTGTCATTTAAGTATGTCATGGAAGTAATTACGTTTGCTACCCTTATTTAGACCTAATATTCATGGAGCTGTAGCACACTTGGGATTTAAAATATTCGGTATTAACCCGTATGTCACAATTAACTTTACAAGTTATCCAACTTCAAAGATAAGTACCGGCCTTAATATTCATACCTCATCAATGGAATATTGTCCTTTTTCTAATCGTAAATAAATCATCAAATATTATATTTATAATAATTATAATTATAAGGGGTTTTTTCAATTTCATCAAATTCTTGATTCATAGTATGAATAGGAATAGATTTTAATATAATATCATTCTTACCTATAATTAAAGAACAAAAAAATATAACTTCTTTTTCGTGATTAACCTGTAGTCGAAGTTTGTTGGCCTAGTTTAGAGACACCTGTATGGTACTTAATATAGGTTTGTTAATTTTTAACTGTCAACATAAATACCGGGTGAGTCGCCAGCGCCTATGTTTCCATATCAATGCAACCCGCACACAATACTTCCCATCTAACACAACATCGCCTCCGCTGTGAAAGAAGTGTTTCTTGTATAGCCCGAGTCCCGTGCCGTGTACGAACTCGTTACGGCGCCTCGTCTGTTAGGTCAACACTCGACGTTGTTGTCAGCCTGCACCAATCAGCGCCGCGCAAAATAGAGATTTGCTACAACACAGCACGCGCGCCGTCGATTCCTTTCCCGTCAATACAGTTAAGCTGTGACTGTAATTATGTCACATGAAGAAACGCAAGCGAAGGAGATGTGTGTTACAAAGGACGCAATCGTCACGTAGCAATGTAATCGGTACACACAGCAATAATCTGTTTCAATGCGATAAACGGACGTGCATTATTTAAAAATTAACTGCTTCTCAACGCGTTGCTGACATAACACCAGCCATTCACCGCTTAGTGTACTGACGACGACGAATCAACGCGCACGGGATGTTATGCTACGACTGATGTTGTGTTAAACGGGTAGTAATATTTTCAGGTTGCATATATACGGAAAACTAAGCGTGGGCGACTCATCCGGTTTATAGTGTTACAATTACTCTCTCTAGAAATTAAGTGGGCTGTACCAAGTTCGGTAAGGGATGGAGGTCTTAATGAAATAAAATAATTAATTATAATTTCTTTATTTTATTTATAATCACTACAGCAAAATTCTCTTAACTCAAATTCTCACAATAAACTCAAATCACTTACTGTTCACAATTGACACTAATTAATAAAATTTATAATTACGTCAACGAAATCAATGAAATTAAATAATAAAAGATTAGTCCCAATAGACAGTGTATCAACATATTCAATTATTTTATAATTTATGCGTCCATATTTGACAGCTCGAATATTGAAGATAAAATCCGTATTACACTTCCATTCTGTCCCACCTCAGTTCAGTCCATGTCCCGCCAGTCGCAATGTTCTAGAGTCCTCCAAGCGCCCTCATGCACAGTACGCTTCACTCGTCGGTTTCACAATCTCTTGTCCATTCAAGACACGAACAGCTCACTCGCCGTCGTCCCGCAATCTCCAGTCGTAGTCCACACTTCACCTCACTTCACTCGCGCACACTCGCCAGACGGCCTCCATCAGAGACTGCCGGCCGCTGGGTTGCGGCAGTATATATATAGTGTCTTCGGCCGCCACCTAGAAACTTCCCCAACTCGCGTGATGCGTCGCGGAGGGCCGAGGCGCCAGCCAGTCTCGCCAGGATATTCTTGCGTCGCCACCACACGTATCGGAAACCCTAGCAGGCGATAGGTGGTCTGTGACGCCAGCAAGTCTCGCCGCTGTCGGCATTCATGGGATTCCCAGAAGGGCGCCGTAAGGAGGCCGCGAGTGCATCATTCCAGGAAGAGGGCAGAGCAAGGTGGGTCTCCGATGACGGCGCGGGGCAGCTGAGTCGGCGCCAGCTGCAGCACGTAACAATGGTATGTGGTAAAATGTTACTGCTCCACAGACCTTGACTGCTCTCTACCTGCGTACACTTTAACGGGCACACTGACGGCCATGTGGCCAGTAAGTGGGTAACAACGAGGGAATGTAGTTCCATTATTAACATCGAATTAAATATGTTATTTAAACGGTTGTGAACCCTGAAATAATTTATTTTGCCTTTTATTTTTAATGCATATACTTGGGTGTAAGTGTAAGAATGAGCAAATTTTTAAAATATTTAATTTTCTAATAGTTTCACATTTTCCGCCGGCGGACGCAGGAATAAAGTGATCAGGCTGACGGTGATACCAATTTTACATATGGTGCACGAATACACAACGTGCATACAAGGTAATCTTAAGCAGGGCTTTCAAAAGTGTTCATTTTACCAACCTTTACGCTCTTACTAAACGCTGTCTGTGTGCAGACACCACTGAAAAATGTATAGTTGGTTTATAAATGAAACTTTTTCTGCTGAAGACCTCCATATCTACAACTCTCTGTCTCGTCCACGATTCCTGCTCGCGAGGCGTTTCATTGGGCGGTTTTCTTTTTTGTGTTTTCGGATATCGAACAATTATAGGCTATTCAACGTAAAGCGAGCACTTTTAAAAGCCCTCTCATTTGGAATAATAATCTATAAATATTTTTTTTTACTACACACTGTGTTTATTACTTATATGGCAATATTAATTTAAAATGGTAGCAAAAGCATTAAAGTAGTTACTAGAGCCACCGTGAACAGCCTATACAAAATCTACTTTTAAGCTTTTGGTTATTGCACAATTTAATACCGAAAGCGTTTTCACTATTCGCTAATCGTATTTCGAATTATGTTTGATACTCCTCTGTCGGAAGGAAGTGAGAGTAAATAAATTCTTAAGGGTATTTAATAATAATAAAGTTACTATGGGCCATTCACGGTCAAGTGAGCACTTTTGAAATGTCTCTCATCCGTAATAACAGTTAGTAAGTTTATTTTATTGTAGCCTTAGACATTAATTTCCGAATGTGGTGAAATATACACACTGGGTTTACTACTTACATGGCAATATTTATTTAAAAAAACGTGGGTAACGGATACAAAATGGCTGAAAGGAAAACGAAACTAGGGCCGCAAAATTGCTCACGTGAAGTGGGAACAGCCTATAGGATTAAGTACAGGGTTGCATTGAAATGCTCTTCATTGGTGTTGCTAGAGTTTAATTAACGGAGGTGTGAACTTAGTTTTTCTAATATTGTTTTAGTGAAACCGTGCCTAGCATTAGAAACAAAAGTAGTTATTTTAAACATCTTATCCAGCCTTGTCCGAGACGCGAAATCTTAATAAATTAGTATTTTCTAAGAAGTTGTATGTTTTGATAATTGGCCTTATCTTTTTTACGATAAGTATTTGAATAAATATTTCTGAAGTAGGTTTCTTGTGGTTTACATTGAGAGAAACATAACATAGATGCATGGAATGGTAGAGAATATAACATATTATGTGACCTATCTAAGGCATTTGAATGCGTGAACCAAAATCTTCTACTTTACATTTATATGGCGTAACAGGTTCTCTACATAAATTAATTAAATCTTATTTGGCAAAAAAAGGAAACAAAAAGTTTTAATCGGAAACGGGATAACTTCAAACAATGTCACATTACATACTGAGTTGATCAATCACGGCGCTACGTAATTATATATTCTTAGAACTTTACTTTTTGTTATCTTCATTAAAAGCGTTTGATACGAAAAAAAATTATTATTTTATTATTGTACCAAACATTGTTCAGCTTGTACGCATTTTAGATGATGCCATTATCCTCGAATAAAAAAAATTTACATTAACATATTCGAATAATTTTATGTCGAATAAAAAATTTGTCTATTTTGCTGCAATCATAAGAATGAATACTACCTAAGTTACAAATGAAAAAATTTACAGCCTTAACTAACGCAGTGGGCTACCGCTTGACATACGTTATTAACGATAAAGTGAGCACTTCTGAAAGCCCTCTCCTTTAGAATAGCAGCCAATAAACATATTTTATTTTAGCCTTAGATGTTAACTTCCGAGCGTAGTGGAATACACACACTGTGTTTATTACTTACATGGGAATATTTATTTAGAAAGATGGTTAAAGGATAAAGTATGGCTGAAAGAAAAAAGTAACTAGGGCTTCAAAAGTGCTCACTTTACCGTGAACAGCCTATAGTATATGTATTCACCAAATAACACTTCATGCGTTTCTAAACAAATGTTAAATATTTGCGAAAAATTGTTTATGTTAAAAATTATTTTCTATATGTGTGGTCTGTTATTTGGTGATTACGTTTGTGTCAAGCGGTAGCCCACAGCTTTAGTCTATTTTTTTTTTTTTTTGTTACTATCGCTGCAGAATAACAGGAACATTTTGGATGTGACATAATAATATTCAAAAATATATAAAGTGTAAAAATGATTTATTTCAGGGAAATGACACCACATACAATGGGTGCATGTTGAACAAAGTTTGATATAAATTTAAAATTATACAATTTTTGGTATCACATGCCCTCAATGACTTACAATGTCATTTTGGGCCATGCTTTTTGTAGATTACACATGTATCTTAATTAAAATGACCTGGGTAACCAGAGAAACTTTTGTATTTACTAAATAAAACAATTCGTTCTCAGCAAATACGCTGGACACTGGAAGAACAAACGCAGTAAATAGGCTACAGACAGCGATTGTTCTTCCAGTGTCTCGCCTGAAGAATGGGACAGATTCCAGGCTCCGATACGTCGTGAATACTTGCAATTATTTTTTGTGTTATTATTTTTTCGTCTTTCTGTGTTCTCTCTTTGGTTTATCTATTTTTTCTCTGGTTATTTTTGTGGTTCCTGGGTTCTTCGTAGTGTTAAATTATTTGGTTTTATAATCCGATAAGGAATGCTTTAACTGACTTGTTTCATCGTGGTTTTTGTCCTATTTTTGTGTGTGTTTTGATATATTATTGTTCAACTGTGTCCACTGATGTTTTTTCACTGTTTTTTTCACGTGTGTGGTGTTTTGTTTTTGTCATCGTGTTGTCTTTCTTTTGGTTTTCTTTTGTTGTCTGTCCGGTTTTGTAATAATAAGTTGTTCGTCCATCTTTTTGTCGTTTTAATTATACGCATATTTATTCCCTATTGACAAGAAACCGCTTTTCCTAGTTATATGCCTGTGGTGCTGTAAAAGGTTTTTTTCGTTTTTTGTCTCGCTGTGTTCTGTGCGTGTGCGATTTTTATTCGTCTTATGGTCGGCAATGGACACAGTCCAGTAATACCATCACAATAACTTATCGTGTCTTAAAAACTTATGTTTAAATAATAAAACATTATTTAAACAAAGATTGTAAGACTGTGTACATACTAATAAGTTTTACTCAATAAATGAACACATTGCTCTACCTTGGAGATTTATATATTTAGCGCTTGCCTCATTGTATATTCAACTAATTATGATTTCCACTATTTTGTTTAACTTTACTTTTACTTGGTATAACATTTTTTTGGGAATTTTAGTTAAATATATTTATTAAGAAATTATTATTGGTATTATTTTTATTTTATATATCTTGGGAATATTGTATTTATACTTAAATATTTTTCTATACTTCTAGTTATTTTTAGTAGTGTCTTTGTATAATGGTTTTCATAGTGGATAATTGATAAATTATGATTATTATTTTATACTTGTATGCCTTTCTATCAATATAATGTATATTATTTGTAATATTTATCCTTCGTGTAGTTACGTTTTTGTTATCACATGATTTTTTTTTGTAATTTGGACTCCTTCCATATCCCCGAGTTAACCGGCTTTCATGGAATCAAATGAAATTTGAATAATAAATCAAATAATTATTATTAAAACCTCAATTCAAAACGAGTAAAATATAATTGGTTTGGAACAGTTAATATCGGTTATAACATCGCGTCATTTCGCCACTATATTAAATATTTTAAAAAAACTATTTTAACAGCGATAAGAGTGATGCCGTACACTTCGCATACACTTAGCTTCGCCGATGGCGGTCTGGGAAAGTGTTTTTCCATTCTTAATCCAGGCAAAGGTTGTAGTTTCCTTTATGCGTTCTCAAGTCCCCACACCTTAGATTCACATCCTGGTTAGCCTCGACGATGGCGGTCTGGGAAAGTGTTTTTCCATTCTTAATCCAAGCAAAGGTTGTAGTTTCCTTTATGCGTTCTCAAGTCCTCACACCTTAGATTCACATCCTGGTTAGCCTCGACGATGGCGGTCTGGGAAAGTGTTTTTCCATTCTTAATCCAAGCAAAGGTTGTAGTTTCCTTTATGCGTTCTCAAGTCCCCACACCTTAGATTCACATCCTGGTTAGCCTCGACGATGGCGGTCTGGGAAAGTGTTTTTCCATTCTTAATCCAAGCAAAGGTTGTAGTTTCCTTTATGCGTTCTCAAGTCCCCACACCTTAGATTCACATCCTGGTTAGCCTCGACGATGGCGGTCTGGGAAAGTGTTTTTCCATTCTTAATCCAAGCAAAGGTTGTAGTTTCCTTTATGCGTTCTCAAGTCCCCACACCTTAGATTCACATCCTGGTTAGCCTCGACGATGGCGGTCTGGGAAAGTGTTTTTCCATTCTTAATCCAAGCAAAGGTTGTAGTTTCCTTTATGCGTTCTCAAGTCCCACACCTTAGATACACATCCTGGTTAGCCTCGACGCGTAAAAAGAAAACAAAGATTTTATAATGCGTGTCAAATGTATAGAATTTAATGAAAACTTTTGTGGCCTTTTTTGACTGTGTAAAGCAATATTGGACTACACTTCGTTTAAAAGAAAACAAGTTTATGTTTTTTTTCGGATGTTTCTAACAATCACAGTTGCAGATGATCAACTTCATGGCCATCGTCGAGTCTCAAAATTACCGGTACATCTAATACGCTGTAAGTAAAACTATTTTTTGTAATTATGAATCACGGCCATTTGTACATTTAGAAAATATGATGGTGTTGACCAAACCTTATTGGCTTTAGCGTGGACTTAAATGCTGCGGATCCAACTGAAAGGGAATAAATATTTATATTACGACCAAACGAACGTCACGTTCATTAATTTATTGACTCTACGTGTGTATATATTCCATGTAAAATGACAATGTACGAAAAACTGCATATAACGTTCATTTAACGTATAACAATACAAGCCGTAGTGTTTATGGTGCAATATTTCCCGTGTTAGCATGACTTAAAAAACTGAAACGATTTTCTTAACGTACAAGCGTGGTGAAATAACAAAATATGCAATACCTTGGAGTTATAAAAGAGATTTATGACGTCTCTAACTTTATCGGTAATGTAACTGATTAAATAGCAAATCTGAATCATGAAAAGCCTCGTTATACGAAACTCAGAGATGGCTTTTGTTGGCAAACGCATTTCACGGAGACATTTACGAGGGTGAGTTGTCACCAGAGTTTAGGAATTGGCGACGATAGTATAAATTTATTGCGGAGACGGAGCTTGAACAAATACTGGTCGTGTGTATAGCTTTTCGAACAACCCCGCTACTAGATGCCTCCTGCACGTGATAGGTTAAGATATACAGCTGGCTGGGCTTACAGGGGTGTATTTCTTGGCCTTTTTATTTACTCGGCGAGTAAATTGGTACGTCAGATGGCACGGGAGTATGGGTTGTCCCTGTCGTTATAGACGTTGCTTTCAATCTTCTTGGCGACTGCGTCTTTTTACCGCCCTGGCTTGCAAGTATACGGTGCTGAGGTTCTCTCTCTCTCTTTTCTTCTTTCGTGTTACGTCCTCATACGACTCACTCACTCTTTCTCTCCCGCTATTCTGTGCGCTTCGAGAGGTAAATTCCGAGCGAAAATAACGTATCACTTTTTCAATCTCCTCTTTTCTTCACTTCCTTGTTGCGCGAGGAACATATTGTTGGTATGTCACGGAGCTGTTCTTGCTTACGCCAGAAAGAAGAATATTAAAGTGCCGAAAGAAAAGCCACTCTGCTGTGATACATCCAGGAGAGGAACACAAATTCCGAGAGGAAATGAGGGAGGGTGGAAAGAACTAAATAACATTGAAGAAGCGAGTGACTATATGGCCTTGTTATTGAACCAGCAAAAACGTCTGGTATTATACTCGCTTTGCTTAAGTACTGCAGAAATATTCGTTATTACTTTTTTATTGTGCTTGGCGAACTTCATTGCCAACGTCGCTAAGTGCTTTCGGCTCACTGCGAGCTACTGTATTCGAATCCTTAGTAAGTCACACATGTTATTAGATGTAAGTATACGTTAGAACATTATCACTGTTTCTAAAACCTAAAGACACGCTCATTGCTTTCGCGGGTGTATTCAAGTTCTAAGTGATGGCATTTGGAATCTTTCGCTGCTAGAGCATTCCATTGCTATCTTATTGCATTACATCGAATGAAGAGTTTTTTTTTTTTTGTTCCCTCATGTGTTAATTTTTGGCGAGTTCGAATGATTGATATGTAAAGAAAATTTGCGGACCAGCTATTTAAGTTGTAAAATGGGATTTTTTTTAAATTTCAAAATACATAAATTTTATTAAATTTTAACTATCAAAAGTCGATAAAGAGCAATATTGTTTTATGATAAGTACCAAATGACAACTTAAAAAATTACATATTTTATATAACAAATCCCTATGAATGTTTCATAAAAATAATTGTAAATTTGTGCCAGGCGTACTCATCAACACATTAACAGTGTATTATCACACAAAGAAAGTAGTTCGATTATTCAGTCTATAAGTTTTACTAGCGCCGATGCAAGGGAAGTATGTGGTTAGTTATCAGTAAAAACGACACAGCTCAAAGTTAGATGGTTTTCACTAGGTAGCTCTTGTGTCGGTTTTTTTTTTTTTTTTTTTTTCTGATAAAAGTCATCCTTCCAGTGTTACCAAAATATTTTTCCTTGCAATTTTGAGCTGCGTCACTTTTCTTGCGAAGAAACGATAAGAGCAACATTTATATTTGTTACTTGCGACACTGATTTTTTCCCTTAGCAGAGTCAATTACTGGAGTAATGTTCACACATTTGCGTTACCAAAGGCTGTTCACAATAAAGTGAGCACTTTTGTAATCAACCTTAGGGAAAAAAATCATTGCTCCTACCTGCATACATTTTAACGGGCACCCTGAGTGGCATGCGCCCAGTAAAGTTGGTAGCGATGGATGGGAACTAGTTCATTATCTTAACGTCGAATAAAAAGTGTTAGGTAACAATTTCTGATAATTCAAATTATTTCTTTCGCTTTCCGTTTTTTTTTTTATGTATCGAAGTGTAAAAATGAGCAGATTGGTAAAATATTTAATTTTCTAATAATTTCACAGTTTCACTTGACCGACGCATGACTAAAGTGATGGGGGCCCATTACAATGTTAATCTTACATAAATTGCTTAAGATCTTGCAGATGTTGATATTGACAACAGAACGCACTCAACTGCGGATATTTGTAAGTGCATTAGTGTGTGAAGATAGCGACTCTAATGCCGAGACACTATAATGAAGCATAGGTTCAACTTTCGGGGTCCGGGGTTCCTATATGCCCATAAATAATAGAAAAAAAGGGGGTGCAGCATGAAAAGCGACCCATATTTTCCGAGAAAAATGGATGATGTGACGAATTTTATAAAAATAAAATAAATAAAGGAGGGACGACCATCTTTAGGATTTATTTATGTCCGTTAAGGTGTTACGCAGTGCTTATTTAGTTCATTTGTCTTTCCTAAAATCTACTCATTTTATGTAGAGCAATAAACTTTCTAAACTTGCATGGGGTTGCGATATTGAGGGTGGAAAATGCAAGTCTAATAGTGAAGCTACGATTTTTAAATGATCAATACGGAAATGGAGTAGTGCCGCACTACATGACAGGTTCCAGCGAGCAAAATGATATTCGGAGGGTCTCTCCTCAGAATAACTTTCAAATAGTAAGAAAGTCTAAATTGTTATAAAGAAGCAAATATTCTGACCAAAAAGACACGCATATTTATCTGGCCACACTTTAATTGTTTTAAACAATATATATGTACGAATGTATACAGAGTACTCGGAAATTCCCCTTAAAAAAATCCCAGGACTTGTAGAGATGACTCAGTAGACTATCTTTTGAATGTCCGGATGTCCGGAATGGACGGAAACGTACCGTTTCCGTACTACAACCATTTCAAATCAGGTGTATCACTCGTCCACTTCCGCTGAGGGAAAGAGCAATGTCTCGGATGTGCCTGTGTTGGTATGCAACCGGGTAGGCAGTACATTACCTCAGACAATCACCTGGTGGCACGCGACGTCTACCCTGCCTCGAGCCCCATTCACGCGCCTTTGTGTCTCCGATTAACGTGGTTGAGTACACGTTTGCGGAATACACATACATGATCCTTGTGTATGGCGCAGCTGAAGGTAATGGAAGAGCAGCTCGTCGGCTGTATCAAGAGCGTCATCCACAACTTGCGACACCATCGCATACCCTTTTTGCCACAATTACGCAACGGCTCCGAGAACAAGATACCTTCACCGCCTACAAGAATCACTGTGGTGCTCCAAAGAGACGCCGCACTCCCGAATCGGAAGAGGCTGTACTGCATCGCGTTGAACAGAACCCGTCAACGAGTACGCGAACAATTGCGCGTGCAATGGGTGTTGCTTCCAACTTAGTCTGGGAGGTTCTGCATGAACAACATCTACATGTTTACCACCTCCAAAGGGTACAGTCTTTGGGTCCAGCCGATTTCGCACCACATGTTGACTTCTGCACGTGGTTCCTGCACCGCTGCAGCGACGAGCCTGTTCCCACGTCGCGTTCTGTTCACATATGAATGTAAATTCACTAGGAACAGTGTCCTCGATTCTCAAAACAGCCACGTCTGTGCAGACGAAAACCCTATAATACTACACTTGTCTAGGGATTCCAGCACAGATTTTCTATCAGTGTGGGCAGGTATTCTGGACGGTCATGTGTAAAATACCTGATTTGAAATGGTTGTAGCACAGAAACGGTACGTTTCCGGACATGGATTCATATTCAAAAAAATATCTTCTCAGTCCCCTCTACAAGTCCTATGACTTTGTAAGGGGAATTTCCGAGTATCGTATATATATAAAACTTAGACACTACAGTGTAGAAGGCACACATTATTCATGCCACTATGAAAACAAAAACAAATTTCCTTTACAGATGCATATTACACTTACAATTGTAACTATGCATATAAGCAAATATAAAACAAAAATAATTATAAAACGTAAAGAAACTTAACTTAAATTGAATTGCCTTTTGCATCATGAAAAAAAGTATTTATAAACCTAATTAAAATTAAACATGTAACAAAATAATAATGGTTTTAATATATGACATGCATTCTACTCCTATGTATCACCTCTCTCAACTATTTGGCATGGATTTGACCAATTTCGTGACTTCTCTGCCATTTTCGTTGCAGTTATTTCGTCAAATATGTCTAACTTCATGCGGTTTGAATGTTGAAAGTGTGCATAGTGTAATACGCCAACGACAATGCTGTATATTTATGATCATTGTCTTGTTGAATATCTCTGGCAAGACCCAAGTCATTTACACGTATCTCTAAGTTTTCTTTGAGAATATTCGAATAAACTAATCTATTCATGTTACCTACTATAATTGCAAGCTTCTCAGCACCATTTCTTTACCGTCCCCATGCTTCACCAGGGCTTGAAAGTTTTCAAGGTGTAGTTTTGTATTCGGTATCATCCAAATGAAAGACGTGCCATCATTTCGGAAAGTATAAACTTTTTATTCATCAGTAAATAATGCTGTTAAAGGCTGTTCGTGATAAAGTGAAATCAACCTCAGGAAAAAGTCACCGCTCCTACCTGCATATATTTTAACAGGCGCATCGAGTGACATGCTCCGAGTAAAGTTTGTAATGATGGAGGGAAAGTAGTTCGATATCTTAAAGACGAATGAAGTGTTAGGTTACCATTAAGATAACTGAAATAATGTTTTGCTTCCTGTTATTTTATTGCATCGAGGTGTAAAAATGAGCAGAATTGTTTAAATACTTACTCTTCTATTAATTTTACAGAGTTACTTGACCGACGCATGAATGAAGTGATGAGGCCCATGGCAATGTTGATTTTAAATATTCTTAAAGTATACACAATGTGCATACAAGTAGATCTTAAGCATTCAAAAGTGCTTAGTTTACCGTGAACAGCCTATACATTCATCTGCTCCATGTCTTTTCCCTTGCCCTCCCCCACGGATGTGAGACATACACTAAAGATGAGGTCGACCGATCTCGCTGGCTCCTCACAACCAATCTTGGTGTCCCCAACATTGAACTGCTTTTCTGCCAACACATCTAGCAAAAACAGCATGGTTTGGATTTTAGGTTAGAAAACTGATATGTAAACAAATTTTTTGAGATGCCTATGTCTACTGCATCTGACCAATTCGTTATGCAGTTTGATTAAATTAAAACTAGTAAAAGTATTTTATTCATGTAATAGTCTTGTCATTTAAATATTAAGATATAAACAAACCCTTTCATCACTGTTGACCAAGTGACTTAGATAGTTGTGTTCCTTTTGGGTAGGCCAATGTTGGGTACATGCGCAGAAGACAAATAATCGGTCTACCTCATCTTTAGTCAATGGTGTGAGAAGCGCAGTGCTCCAAGAACATCTCTGGTAACAGCAGAAGCTCGTGCCGAGTTACAAACGGGACGCTGATTAACACGCTCCGCGTTCTGTCATAAGGCTATCGTGGATCTTGCCGTTCCCGTCATTGCAAGATTAGATGTCATAGGATAATTGCTGCGTGAATATTCTGGTGTCGCCCCACATGATCCTCAGTGCGACTCGAAGTGAGAAGAACCTTCTCGGCAATGCCAACTGAGCTACACAAGCCACGACGTGGCTCTGGCTCCTCACATCTGGAGTCGTTCACTTCCATATGCACCAGGTCTGTGGAACCTTGATAGCGACGAATGACGACAGCGACCAGCGTGTGAGTGCAATCAGCGAACATCGGGAGATTAGAGCGTGACACTGACAGTCTGGACTGTGGGGAAGCTTGTACGTGGTGCGTGAATTGACCGGCATTTGGGATGATGTTAACGTATGATAATGGACATTTTGATCGCATGCACTACGTGATCGAGAATTATCCGAAACCCCACCTGAAAAAGAAGCACGAGTTTGGGCCACCCTCCGTCAGGAACACTGGCAGTCGATACGCCGCGCCGTCGGTCCATCCTTAACATTGACGGCAGCCTGCACTTTCAAAGGCACACTTTCAATCAGGTGGCGAAAGGTTCCCTGGGGAATGGCAGCCCATTCGTCGCGAAGCGCCGAAACGAGGAGAGGTATCGATGTGGGTCGATGTGGCCTACCACGAAGTCGACGTTCCAGAACCTCCCAGAGACTGAAGTCAGGACTGTGCGCAGGCTAGTCCATAAGTGGGATGCTGTTGTCGTCAAACCACTCCTTCAAACGCCTTGCAATATGGGCGAGTGCTCGATTTTGTTGAAAGGCACGACGGTCCTCACCAAACTAGTCTTCGACGGTAGTAAACATGAAAGCAGTTAAAACGTCAACGTTAACTTGTGTCTTGGCAGCAGTGAAATGTAAAGCAACAAGTGGGGCAAGACCCCTCCAGGAGAAACATGACGACACTGTAACCCCTCCCCCACCGCCCTTTCACAATTTCACAGTCGGCACTATACAGTCTCGTAGATGCCGTTGATCAGGCATTCTCCGCTCCCATGCACTACCATCGAATCTCCACATCTATACCGTGATTCATCACTTCACACAATGGTTTTCCACTGTTCCATTTTCCAGTTTCGATGTTCCTTACACCATGCGAGGCGGTGTTTGGCATTTACCCGTATAGTGTGCTTATGGGCAATAGCTTAGCCATGGAAACAAGTTTCCGCACGTTGCGCCGAACAGGCATGGTTCTTGCAGTAGATCCTGATGAAGGTTGGAATTCTTGTGCGATGGTGGCGATGGATGATTGATGCTTGCAATGTACGACCCTCTTCAATGCTCGGTGGTCTCTGGCTGTAAACATAGGAGGTCAACCTGCCACTTTCGTGTTGTACACGTCCCTTCACATTTCCACTTCACTATAACATCGAGAACAGTGGACTTTAGGATATTTAGGAGGGTGGAACGTTCACAGATTTCTTACAAAAGTAGCACCTGACCGCGTTGAAAGTCCGTGAGTACCTCATACAGCCCCATTCTACTGACTCGCGACTCGCACTATCTGCTGACTACTGCGATCTCTCCCCCTATGTTAAACACATGTTTTGCGAGTTGTCCGGATAATTTTGATCACATAGTATGCGTGTAATTGATAAGTTAGGATTAAGTGACTATCGCTAGTATAAAGACAGAATCGAGACTGGTATTAAATATTGCGCTCGTTGATACGAAAATTAGTGAAATAGTAGAAAGAGGCAGTTAAATGTTGTGTATAACAGTTGAGTGTGTATCTGTATTATTGCAAATAAATTAAGATATTAAATTAAATTCTTTAATTCTGTGAAGACCTCCATTCCTCACGAACTCGTGTACGCTCCTGACAACTTGTAAGAATACTTTATCCTAGAGTCGGCACTCAATACCTCGATGTTAAGGGCCGCCTAAAACTGTTTGCTTACATTGTCCCAGAGGCCTGCTGTATTGGATACATTACTGTTGCGCATATTCAATTTTTTTTTTTTTTTTTTTTTTTTCGGTACCCTGGCCCTGTAGTCCTAACTGCTGAGAATTGTAAGAATTGCCATTGGAGTAATACCTTTTCCAAATTGGCAATGCACAAATGCAGACAATTCAGAAGCAGCCAACTTATGGTTTTTCAAGATCATTCTTACTACTATTTTAGTCTCTTCTCTTTCAGTCAACTTCTTCCGTCGACGACCTCTTATTTTACCGCCTCGATTAATATTTTTCTGCAATTATAATTCTTAATGATAGACTGCACAGTCGTTCGACTTCTTTCTATTATGCTAGCAATGTCAGAATTGTACGTGTGTCTGAAATATTAGGAGACGACAATGTGTTACATTTACTAAATATGTTAATCATGTAAATGTTTCTAGTTTTGATCTTGCGCTAACACTACTCCTGGAATTATTAGAAATGATAATATAAAGAGATATTACAAGCCCTGTAAATGTAATTTTTCTTGCTAGGGTGTCAAGATAGACTGTGTTATTGCATAGGAATGTTTTAATGCTTTGTTTTCGGTGATGTATTTCGAAATGGTTTCATGATAACATCTGCTCGTATAGCGTGCTAGTAGGGTATATGGTTGGTCAATTTCTGCAACAGCTTAAATGTTTTATGCAAAATATAGAAATATTTGCTATTTGGGGGGAAAATGTTTCTAGGAGTGGGCAAAGTGATTGCTAGGAAGAAAAAATGTTTATAAGGAGGGTAAATATGTTCAGTTCGCGTTTAGATAATGATTTTTATTAAGGAAATAGGTATATGTTGCGTGTTTAACATTATATCATATCCGTCTGCGAGATGGGAAGTGGTAAACTATTTTTGTTCTGCTATGGAAATGTGATATAGTGTGCGGTATGTAGACGTCGCAGCATTCGTCTAGAGTGAATTGGAAAACCATTGGGGAAAAGAAAGTGCTCTGAATGTTTTGGAGGGGATTCGAACCCACGTCCTTCCTAATACGTTTTTAAATATAGTATTTGCCTTCACAAGATATATGACTAAGATATCTTGTATAAAAGATTAGTTAACAGAAACTTTTTTTAAGAGAGTTTTTCATAAATATAATTTTTTCGCCTTACATTTTACATTATAAGAATAGTTTAATTTCGCTGGGTATGATTATCATATATGACGATTTTAACCTCGGATGTTACTTACTTCACAAAAAGTATAAAAGTTTAGGTAGTTACGTCATTCTGTTTGTGTGTGTGTTTATATATAATGATTGGTAAAAACGAGTTTTTAGGTATTTTTCAGTGAAAAACATATAGCCCTTACGCGAAACAATAGCATTTGGGGTTTTGGATATATCATCACATTCTGTTAAGTTATATGTTCTATATGCATCTTTCAGAAGAAACAATGAGTTCGCAACAAAAGTGGTGTTATTATGAGAATGAGTAGCTCTGTGTGGGAAAATTATCTTCTCATGAACAATAATGTAGCAGTATTTTTACTCGCCATCATCATCGATGCTTGAAATGATAGCTTGATAATATATATGCATGGTATGAGATGTTGCAGATATACTCTTGAGAGGGCTAGACCCTCGCTTGAATTTCAAGATTAGTAATGTTATGTCAACTGTAACCATAATTGCAATATGGGTAGACATGAAATGAGGGTTTTTTTTTCCCAGGAAATCCTCTATTGAAAGTATACCAATGTATGATATGTCTTCGTTTGTTCATAAGAATGATAATGCATTATGGAAATATGTATTTATTTGCAATTCCTTCCTTAACGAGCTGTGGTTCGAATGCATCTCTGCCAAATATATAGATATTCTTGCGAAAAATGTGAGTGCGTTTACCACCCAAGTACATCGTGAAAGAAAATTTGTTGACTTGCGGTGAAGGTTACCGCCTTAGTGTTTGTTTTTTCACAAGTTCTGTATATATTTGTGGGTAATATGTATTATTATATACAATGTTTTAAGGATGTAATAAATATGAACAGAGAGCTAGTTTTTATTCTTTACGCAGAGGTTTTGTGGGATGGATATATTTTACAGTCCGCCCTGCGGGATTTCAACTAAAAGTTCTTGTTATGAATATAATGTTTAAAGAATGGCTTGAATTGATGTTAGCACATGGCGAATTCTGAATTGTTGGATATAGAAACCATTTAAAGAAATATGGATTAATAGTGTATGCCTTGGTTTATGTTCACAACATGTAGAATATTTGAGCTGAAGGAATGCAAAATGTTTATAGAGTTACGTAAGCTTAACAAAAATTGGTTGGTTACAGAGTTTGTTATATGTATGAAAATGTATGGTAAGAAGTGATATTTATTTTTTTCCTTAGCAATATTGGTTCACATGTTAACGGTAATTGTAAAGTAATGGGTTTAATTCATTTTAAATGTTAGTATGTAACAAGACAAACAGAAAAGATTTAAAAATGAATTTAAAAATTTTTTTTATAGTTCCATTAAATATGTGTAAGGAAGTTCTAATTGTAACATTGTGTTAATGTTTACGTAAGTATATGAGAGGCGAGTGTTGATGGAGATTACTATATCCCTCTGTTCACATGAATCATTAAAGAAATGGTGTAGGAATGATGAGGGTTTCAAAAAAACTTTCTAACTATAAGGCTACACTGTGGAATGTTGCTTGCGCAGGTGATTTGCAAATGCTCTCCTTTGCACTGTAGTAAACCATACTCATATCTATCGTTTGAGAGATCATCTCTACAGTGTCGTATAAATGCTTTCCTCTCGGAAAGATTGCTATAGATGCGCACAGTCTCTCTTGTTTTTTAAGCTATTCCATATTATAGTCTGGATGTTATTTATACGATATTAAAATTAAATTGGCATGCATTTAGTAAAACGGTAAATGCATATTCACACTCGCCGGGATTTGAAGCAAAGAATGTGATACTATAAATGTATCCACCATCGTTAGGGTTGAAGTAGGAATATATCAGTACATATGTTTTAACTTTGTCGGGGATCGAAGCAATAACTCATTTATTACAAAACTTAGTGGCAATGGTAGATGAAGCAAAGTTTTAAATCTTAGTTACCCTTGATGGGAATTTCTGATATTCTTCTCTGCTTGGTATCTGTTTTGGAAATTAGGTTAACATCAAAACTTATTCACGTTTTTATTCAAAACAATAATGAAAATTTGGTTTTCGAAGTATATCTGAGGGAAAGTGTGTTTTTAGTAAATGTAAGGGTTTTAATTATTTTTAATGGTGTTATGTATTATATAGATAAATTAAAATTGAAAAAGAGATTTTTATATTGGTATACTTTAATTAAATACATCTGTAAAATTATAATACCGTAAACACAAAGACGTATTCCCAGCCAAAGTTTTAACCTGCATCTTTTCAACTCTAGCCATGAGTCCGTTGTTCTCCCTACCAGAGATGCAGACAGACTGCCGTAGGAAGGGTGAGTGGGGTTAGGTAGTTCTTTGTTGGTCGATGACCTGCGATAACTTGCTAGAGAGGCGATGGATGCGGCACAAGAGTTGTAGACAGACTGAAATAGGTTTGGAAGGGTGCATCGTTTGACTGTTTGTTGTTTAGAGTGTTTGATAACTACTACATTGTAGGTATATAAGGTGAACATAAAAAGCAAAATTTGGGTTAGTTGGAAGTAAGGAGGTGGGGGGGATGAATGGTTATGTTGTAATTAATCTCTGTGTTTATTCATTATGTAGGTACTTCTTACATGTATTTATTCGTTACTCGAATATACTCTTGATAGGATACAAACCAAGGAGTATCTCCTCGGTCCTACAGTTGTCTTCCAACCTCGTGATTTGTATTTCATTAGCCGATGGGTACTTAGTTTCAACTCATTATGCAAATACTAGTTGCATGTGTAATTCATTATGCAAATACTCTTGATAAATACTTGTTTTGGGATTAAAAATTGTAATTACCATGTATGGTATCAATATGTAAACACTATTTGCATTCAGTTATTTCATTACATGTAAATACTCTCGCTAGTAAATCATTACATGTTAAGTGTTAAAGAGTCATATTTTATTCAATAAGAGAACAAATTATGGGTCATTCACTACACAAATGCGATAACTTCCTTTAAAGAAAAAATACAGAAACAAAATTATGATAGTATTTTGCACCAATCAGAGGAAAAGACCGACACTAGTAGCCTGACTGTTATGTCCATCATAAATATGGTTTAGATCAAATATTAATACAAGGACTCCTCTCTTAAATAATGAATAATAATGTAACGAAGTAATTATAATGGACATTTATATAGTTACCCTTTGAATAGCAATTAATTACTATTACGTAGCTGTAATGGAACCTATTAGTTGTTGTATTCCAGCCTGGATTCCATTATAATCCTAATTACATCTGGAACCGGGTGAAGATCACAAGCCTCCCGTAAAAGCTTAAATACTAATTGTCCGCAACAAAATCCTGCGAAGTCCGAAGATCTTCCGCGGACCTGACAAACTGGCTGACATCAAATCCTGGCTGATGAAATATATTTACAGCATTCTCTCGCTGCAATATCATTCAATCCAGAATTCATACTTCAAGTTCTCATAATAATAATTTATCGTAAATTAAGGGCTCAGCAACGCTTCTTGGCTGCCCTTTAACGTTACATTTTCTCAAACAGATTTTATTACTTTCCATTATTATTAAAACCTTCCTAACAGTGAAAACAAAATATGCATGCCAGACAAAATTTCCAAGTTTCCCTATTATGATTGGCACCATTGGCGCCGCTCCTTTTATAAGTAAACAAGTGGTTTCTTTTCAAACAACGTACCACAAAGAACGAAATAGTTCGTTAAACATCCATTCATAGATTAAAATTATCTCCAATCATTACCATATAAAGTATTTTGGAAGCAGTTTCACTGGCAAGGAGAAAGTTAGCAAAATGAAAATATTCACATATTCAGTAATGCAATTACACTGGTGGCACATATTCTGAAATATTAATTTGAATTGCTTAGTTGGCCAGAAAGGATGAAAACGAAATTTAATTAGAATGCCTTAAATTACTGACACAGGTAAAATAGGCATACTCAAATTCCCATATGTTACAACATACTCAACAAAATCCTTTTTAAAGTTTCTCGAAATATTGTTTAGGTGTTTTATCCATCAAAAGGTTAGCCTACGCAGATAATACTTAATAATGGCATTCTTCAGAAGCATGAGAGAACTTGACAGGCACTCATAACACAGTCTTCCTAGAATACATATAATAAAATGTCCCCGGATGCATTCGGACTTGTTAGGACTTACATCGACTTGCTTGGTGTGATGGCATTGTGCATCAGATGGGATTCCATTATATTGCCTCGGGTTAAAATCAAAGGATATATTCAATCTCAGATCATTCGAGTTCTGGCGGTCTTATGGAGAGGACGTGGTTACGCAGGAGTGTATGGAGTTGGTGCTTACACAATGTGTAAATGACACAAGTGCATGGATATTAATTGCTGATTACACACGTGTATACTTAGCCATCGCGCGATTATGTAGTCTACATAATAAACTTATATAATCGAACGATTTAATCTTATCACACATATTCACTCACTCACTTGGTACAATCTACCACTAATATTGCGGGTTGCATCACACATTGATTAAGCACGTGAACCAGTGCCTACCACTTCAAAGCTTATGTTATAAATATTTTTAGTAATATTTCCTCATATATGGGTTAATACAAATCCAATATGGCGACAGGGTTATAATAGATGAAATATGCAAACAGAGGTCAGTCGAGAGTGAGCTGTCCCTTCAAAACAGGTCCTGAATTCTCCGTTAGTCCCTAAGGAGATAGGGTGGACAGAGGGAGGGGGCAGTGCATGTGCTGTCAATTAGCTTCTGCCATTTGAAGGGACAACATGTTAGTCTCTCTCCAGCAGCCAACGAGTCAATACCTCTTGTTAAATGCGCAAGTTGGAAAAAACATTAAGTCCCCTGTCCGGGAATCGAACTCAGTACCAATCCTCCCACCAGTTGTCAGAGCTACCCTGGTGACACCCCAACCCATGATGTCAGCCAAAAGTGGTCCTGAAATTTTCGGTAGTCCCTCAGGGGGTAAGTGGGACAATCAATAAATCAATCAATCAATTGTTATTTTGTTTATTTACGCGATGCTTGCTCAGCCTTTTCAACCATTACGTATATCGCGGCCGCCAAATCGGCAGGGAAGAGGGATCACGCCCTCTCAACGCAGGCCGACCATGGATTAATGCCAACATTGGCCAGATCCAAACTCCAAACCTGGCGCACTCGCACATCCGGGTCCGCCCTCCCTCAGGGCTCTGAGACCCTCACACTCCGAAACAAAAAACCAAGCTTGAGGTCTGGCCGGGGCCTATCCAACCCCTAGTGCCTTTCCAGGGCACAACTGGAGCAGGTTGCCGCTCACCGCCCGGCCTGTCAACGAGAGTGGGAATCTCTCCAGACCTTCTCCAAGCATAGGAGTTAACCACTGCCAGCACGAATCCAACCTCACTGATCGGTCACCAGAGAGAAACTCTAATGGAGCCAACCGATCGTCCCGTGCTACCACTTAATTTCCATTGCCTTTGTGGGTTATTAATGACCGGCCGCTCCACCGATGGAATGAAAGGCGATCAGAGGCAGTCCCTTCCACTAAAATAGTTGAGAACACTTTAAGACTTCACCGGGCATAATCCTTACACCCGATTAATAGCCGGTCGCTCGCCCCCATATCCTCGTACCCACACCCTGGAAAGCGGAGCGTTACGATGACCCAGAATGGCTACTGCCCTAGTGCAATCACACCAGGGAGCAGACAGAGCTGTCCCTCGGTGCCGAAGTTCACCGGGGATAGCAGCCCTTGCTCTGACAGTGGAGGATTGATATCATCATTAATTTAGGACATACCTCTAAAGTTTCATCACTGCATCCAAGCCATTGCTCTCCTCTGACCCAACAGGCACTTACATGGCTATCCCAGTTCGAGGGAGCCGTCATCGGCCACACTCCATTTCATGCCTTTAGACTTCAACTCACATTGGAAGTCCAGGAATTGGGCCCCAACAGCCTGAAGGTCAAGTGGTCCAAAACCCCGCCAAGTGGCTGGGCCTAGGTACCATCTGTCGGCCGAAGCCATCCTGGCAGATACCCTTCACCAGTCGCAAGGAAACTGGCAACCCATAGGGAACATTCGGCGTAGCCCAATTTGCGGAATCGGGTGCGGTGCGGTAAGCATTGGGTAGCGTTGGGTGGAGAGAGGCTATAAGAGACGCATCATCCACCCTGAACGGGCATAAAATTTTCAGTGATTGGTAAGGTGAATATTCCCTGCCAGTTAGATAGTGCGTACAGGTTGACGAATGGATTTTGTTTACAAATACATTAATTAAGATATGCCGCTTTCATCCTCTAATTTAAATTTGACATGCGTTTTGTATGTAATGTATGTAAATTAATATTGGGTTTTAAAAATATTTGTTTTAGTATATTTAAGTTATAATATTCATTAGAATAGTAGAATTAGTATTATTATCTAATTTCTCAACGTCTCGTGTAATGTACCACACTGCATGGGTACTGGTTGGAAGGTATATAACCTACACTAACTTAAAACAAACAAATACCTGTGCTAGTTATTAGATCTGAACCAGTGGCCACAGTGTGTTGACAATTACAAATCGAGTGATGAAACGTTTTTCTTCAAACAACCGCACTTAATTTTTATATTTAGGTGCACAAACTACACTTACATAAGCCTGTCGTACGCAAAATATTTATCACTGTACCTATTTAAAAAATGATATTTGTAATGATCTGAGTTAGGATCGCCACAGCCCTCCCAGTTTCAAAAGTCACCAGCCGCCACTGGTCGTTAATAGCCACAAATTTAATACTCAGCAATTAATTGTATGTTATGTAATAAGATTTGGTGCAAAAAAGAGCAAAATATATTGTTACTAAATCTCCAATCAGAAATGGTATGATAAATTAACGGTGAAGAAACGTTTTTATTTTGTATTGTCTACTGCCTCGCCCCTCATAATAGATGGACTAATTTTGATCTTAGATATGGTAGGTCTAATGGCGAGAAATCTTTTTTTTATTTATGTTGCTTCCCAGAATGCTATTAGACTTCATGATAATTAATTTCGTGTCTTTAGTATTTACTTAAGTTTTATTTATTATTTTCAGGCTCACGCTGTAATATTTACGTCTACATGTAGATATTTTGTAAATAATAAAATTTATGAAATATTTCAATATATATAATATCCATTAAATGTTTCATTATACAACATTTACAACACATACATCAACAACAGTTTTGCAGTTTAGAATTTATTCAAATATTATACTTGTTTACATTCGGCGTATTGTATAAGAATTGCATACATACCTGTGCTGCCGGTCATGAATAAATTTTACGCCCAGAGTTTAAAAATAAGAATAGTTAGGGCTAATCTTTATTTTATGTAACATTTGATATACCTATCATAGTTTGAAGAAAATTCTGGGAATTTACTCGTAAGTATTATTTTGAATTCAGATTTTTTTTGTAAAACTGCTTTCAGAGACAAGCAAATAAAAATTAATTAAGACTAGAGTATTTATTAAGATGGGCCACGGTGGTATAGTGGTTAATCCATTCGCTTCACACCTGTCTTGCCGGATGATGCCGCTGGTCGGCGGGTTTTCTCGAGGATCTCCCGTATCTCCCGCCCTTTTACTGTTCCCATATTGAATTTTTCTTTATGCGAAACTGTAAGGGCGTCCCTCGAACGAGAATCGTGCGTACACGCTGTTGAGGAAATGACTAAAAAAAAATCAAGATCCCCAATTCCGACGCAGCGTCAATTACGGGTGGATCACCTGTGCAAGGTTGACGTGGCGTGGGGAAATGTGTTCGGGCTGGAACCGCCGCCTCCCCTCCCTTCGGTGGACTCGAGGGCTATCGATCGCGGCGTTCTACGCATGCGCGCGCCGCCCGAATATACTTCGCCGAGACGAACGAGCCCCCGGCCCGGCCAGTTCGCGCCAGGGCTGTCGTTCGGGCAGGTGTGTGTGTGTGTGTGTGTGCGGCGGGCCTCCTGGTGTCGGGCCGACGAGAAAGCCGGTTCCGTCAAAGCACTTCACTTGCCCACAACCTCCGCTCGACGCACACCTCTACAACAGCGTGCCGGTTGTCTCACGTCGACGAACAGTTTCTCGTGAACGTATCCCGTATTCTAATTTCAGCGTGGACGCGTGGTGCCAATTGTATTGCAACGTGTGCGCGATTCCTCGACTTGGAATGGGACCTCCCGTCTGCGGCAGATCCGTCTGGCCCCAGTCGCTTCGAATGTGGTGGCATTTAGTTCTGGTTTCGACGCTGTGCGCTCTGGGAGTATCGCAGGACCTGGATTCCGACAGTGAGTAAACTTTCCCCTCTTGTCTCGCATCAAATTTAACGCAGTGTTTTAACCCTGACACTTGTTCTGCCCTCGTGTCTGTCGCGCGTCGACCACGTCATGAAGGCCCGGTGACGTCAATGATGGCGTGACATTGTACCGTTGCCAGCTCCATTGAACGGCACTGCGAGATCTCGCAAATACCAACCGTATTTTGACGTTTCTGATCCCGGCGGTGTGCCAACACACACATACACACACGCACACTACCTCGTTACAATATTCGTAGCCAGGGTGAAACATTCCTAAAGGCTGTATACAATAAAATGAGCACTTTTGAATTCAACCTTGAAACTGCACCTACCTTATTAAATTTTAACGGGCACATGTGCCCAGTAAAGTTTGTAACGATTGAGGGGAAAGTAGTTCCACGTGTTAACGTGGAACAAAAAGTATTGGATAACCATTTGTGATAACTTAAGTAATTACTCTAGTTTTCTGTATTTTTTTAATGCATCTCAGGTGTAAAAATGAGCAGGTTTATACGGTATTTACTTTTATAATATATCCACAGTTTCACTTGACCGACGCATGAATAAAGTGACGAGGCCCATGGCCCTGTTAATTTTACATTGTGTGGAAGAACATACAACGTGTATACCTACAAGCAGATCTTAAGTACGGCTTTCAAATGTGCTCATTTTACCGTGAACAGGCAATATGCATTAGCATTTATAAATGTCTTATTTGACGTAACTTGGTTTTACTGCTTGTTCACAAAACACTGTACGTATAAAATATATTAAAAGATTTTGTTACGAAATTTAGGATCATGAATTGAAAGTATGGTATTTTAATGTGGCGTATTGTCAGGCCTACTGTAACGTTTGATTTGAGAATTTTTTTTCCATAGGCTAGCGAATACCACAGCTAACTATAGCAAATCTTCACAAAGGGTTACGTACTATAAATTTAATTGCAAAAGCTTACATCAGTTCGTATTGTAGGTTCTAACAACGAGCTGATAAACCTTTAAAATATTAATTTAGAACGTTGGATCCGGTGTTTTAAATATTTAATTTACACCAAAGTTCGTGCGTTTTTCCGTGCCTCTGTGATTAGCAAACGCGAAAATGGTAATATTCAGTCAAGAGCACAATTTTATTAGGCGTGCAGCGTTTATATGCGGCGATAGGGGCCGATTGTGAATATATAATTTAGTTGCTCACTCGATTAGCTAGAATGTAAGAATTGAAGCTGAAGGGAAGGGTGTTTGATAATTATTTTTGACATACCTTCGTATTTAAATGCATGTATTATTGGTTGTAGGAAATTACTGTGGAATTTCGAGGGATGGTTGGTGCTTGTAAATATGTATTCTGATAAATCGCACACAATCGTATAATTTTACTTATTTTAAATTGTTTTCCTTTGATTGGCTCGAATAGCCCCGAGATGTAGAACTTGTCAAAAATTCATTTTACTGTAATTAGGTCACGGCCAGTTATATTACATGAAATATTATTTCTCAAGACATTTCACAAAGTTGTTTACAAACAAAACAACGCATATGGAGAATGAAAAGTGAATCGTATTAAAACAACTCTGCAAGTTAATAGAAGTTTTTAGCATTAATTTTAATTTTTGGATATATTTGAAATTCATCAACTAGGGCGTAATTAAAAATTCCTTGGGGGGGTGCACATAACTGGGCAGGTTTACGGTTAACATAGAACGGAAGATTTTTGGCAACTAAAAGTTGAAATAGGATAATGTTACCAGCAGTATAAAACTCTTGTCATAAATAAGCTATTTAGGGAATGGCTAAACGTTATACAGGATGATTTTCCAAAAGTCTCATTCAAAATGTGTGAAGAAACCGTGAATCGACTAATTCTGCAGATCTCGGGTACGTGCATACACGATGAAAGTTTGGATCTGGAATAATCAGCAGCGGGTTGGGGAAAATCGAACGCCTAGATGCTTCGATGCGGTACCTGCGATCGTGTACCCCGGTCACGATCGGACCTGCATAATTAGCAATGATTTGCAACTTCCCTAGGTTGGCTGGTGAATGGTTGGGGGGGGGGGGGAAGAGGAGCGTTGAACCACTTTGTCCTTCACTTGCTACAACGGGTCTCCACGTTCTTAGTCCTTCCGTTGTTTCTTCACACAATTTGAATCAAAACACTTGAAAGATACCTCCTTCAATAACGTTTTACGACTTGTTTACTAAATTAGTTTTGTATTACAAACATTTTATACTTCTGTTCATATTTAACTTTAACGGGTATTGTACTAAGGAATTTTTATTTATAATTAATAGGAATAAAACCAGTGATGAAATAGGTTATATATACTATGTAGTATAGGCTGTTCACGTTAAAGTGAGAACTTTTGAGACTAGTTGCTTTTTCCTTTCAGCTATGTTTTATCATTTAACCACCTTTTCAAATATTGACATGCAAGTAATACAGTGTATAGGCCTATATCCCATCGCACTCGGGAGTGAACGTCTAAGGGCGCGTTTACACGGTCATATATAGACTATTTACGGTAAACTGAGCATTATTGAAAGCCCTGCTTAAGATCTACTTGTATGCACGCTGTGCATTCTTCGCCGTATGTAAGATTAACATTGTCATGGGCCTAATCACGCTATCCCAACGTTTGTCAAGTGAAACCTTGAAATTATTAGAAAATTAAATATTTAACAAATTTGCCAATTTTTACATTTACATGCATTAAAAAAAACGGTAAGCGAAATAAATAATTTAAGTTATCGTAATTGGTTTCCTAGCACTTTTTACTTGACGTTAAGATATGGAACTACTTCCCATCCATCATTACCAACTTTTCTGGACGCAGGTCACTCAGGGCGCCCGTTAAAATATATATGTAGACAGAGGGCCAGTGACATTCTCTAAGGATTATTTGAAAAGTTCTCGCTTTATTGTCAACAGCCTTTAGTAGCTATCACGAAAAGTCGCTGCCACGATAGGTTCTGTTTACACACAATCGAGACATGCTGTGATAGGTAAACGTGTAAAGGGACACGTCTGACAACACTTGTGTAAACACATTGATAGGCCCTTCATTTATATACTTTTGTCAAGTTTATTTGTCGGGGTGGTTAAATATCGTGACCGGATATTGACATGTAAACATATATTGTTTCCGTGGCTTATTAGCACTAATATGCTGTAAATACTGTCGTGTCATATCTGTGTGATAATATACCACCTCTCATACCGTCAAAGTGCAAGAACCGCGACAGATATTAACAGAATCAAACTAATTCTGCAATGTTACTGTCAAAATTTGTGACCCGCGCTATCACGGCAGTGATGCCACGAGCTTTGCACTGATAGCTGCACGATAGTTGCATGTTCTATCGCGACAGTTACTACAAGCCATCCAGCTCGAGCTGATGCCGCGATGGTGCGACAGTAACAATCTTGCAGTTTACACGGCGATAGTAATACGTTAGTAGCTCTCGCGCATTACTATCGCCGTGTAAACGCGCCCTAGGGATACATTAAAATTAATTTATTGACTTGTTCCAAATGAGATGGCTTTAAAAAGTGCTCACATTACCGTGAAGTCTATATAGTGTCTGGTACTTATTTCTCATTAGCGACCCGCCCAGGCTTCGCACGGGTGCAACTAAGATAAAAAAAACTGCTTAACCCGGCGTTAATTAGGTTGGGTAAACGCTCCTAAAGCATTAAAAAAAGCACATAATTTAATATTTAAATAATTTATAATTTAAAGTTTTTTTACTATTTTTATTTGATCTTTTTTTACTTTTTTATAATTTTTCATGTTAATATACGTAATATTACAATGAAATTTATCTGAAATATAAGTATTTAATATGTTATTGGCTAAGACATTTTCTGTAGACAGTGTTTGACGTCCTGTTATTGTTTGGTAGCAAAATGTACTGTTTCTCGGGACTTCCAACTCGTGATAAACCAACATATAGTTGGCCATGGGCAAAACACTCTTTTCGTAGGTCGATTCCAACCAAAGGGAAAGTTTGACCCTGGGACTTATTAATGGTAAAAGCGAACGATGTTTTTACGGGAAATTGCAACCGTTTGAAAGATATTGGCAAATCCGTGGGAATCCTCGGGATGTTTGCCAGCTGGCCGGCTGCTGGACCGGTGAGGATGGTCGCGACAATCAAATTTTCTTTCAAGTCTTTAATGAGCAATCTTGTGCCATTACACATGTTATTCCTTAAAAGCATGATAGGAGTACCGACTTTTAATGATAGTTCGTGAGGTGGCAAGCCAGAATTATTAAGTGAATTTAGAAAATCTTGAGGAAAGTGGACGACATCGTCAACATTGGTGACTGTGTCAATCGACTTATAGGTTGTGACTTGGCCGGGAACACTTTTTTATAATGAGATTGTTGATTTCATTGACAGTGTCGTTCCTAGGCGATACTATTGCCCTGGAACACAACCAGTGAGTCTCTTTCTAGTAAATTTTCGAGGCCCGGATATACTGCTTCTATAAGATGCTGCAGACTGTGTACTATCTGACCTAATGTCTCATTTAAAATGTTTTCAGCAGAATTAGTGCCCAAATTTAGAGAAGGAAAAACTCCTCCAAGTCTGAGCAATTGCTGTGGGAAATCTTTATGCGTGTCTCCACCAAGATAGGCTCTCATATTCGTTCGCAAATTTAGGTGTTGAATAGAACTCCATAAGGGAGATGATTTAAGACATGCTTTGATGATATCTGCACGCGTCCCTATTGTAACTACAGGGAGTGTCTGCCGAAAATCCCCAGCTAACACAAAAGTAACTCGCCCCATAATGGCAGTAGAGCTTCTAAGGTTGGCGCCATTCGCAGCACACAGCACATTTTATTTTCCGAATCTGTCTGTCCTGCAAAGCCGTAGTACATTATTTTGTTCTATCATCAATAGTTTTCGCAGCGCACGCAATGTAAGGAATTTTATAGGTAATTTATTTACACTTTGGGTTACATTATTGGAGTTTTAGTAGGGATCCCTATTGATTTTTAAAATAAAATATAGCCTATGACGCTCAGTGATAACGTAGCATTCTACTGGTGAAAGAATTTTTAAAATTGGATGAGTAGTTTCGAAGATTATCTCCTACATCCAAACACACAAACACACAGTTTTAACACTACCTCTTTATAATATTAGTATAGATTGGCTAACTAAATATGATCAAAATGAGTGCGCACGAATGTGGTACGTTGATCCTTCGGTGTAATTTTCTAGACTGGGATAAGCTTTGCTTATGTGAAGCTGAGGAATAGCCTAAAATTAAAACATTAGGAGGGCTTCAGAAAAGTTGGAAGTAACGGTCGTTCACCTTAGAAAAGTCACAGATCCTACCAGTGTATACTTTCACGGGCGCACTCTCAATCAGATGCGCCCAGAAAAGTTGGTAAAGATGGATTGGAAAGTATGGACTGCCTACCCCGCTCCGTTCATCCACACCTTCTAAAGCTCCTCACTGTTTCCTCTTCCTCTAAACACCCCCTTACTTAGCTTGCAGTGTAGCCCTCCCCATCCTCCCTCTTCCTTCACCATCCTGTACATTATTACTAACCGTTCAACATTCCTCCTGTCCTTCAATGAGCTCCACCCCATTTATTTCATCATCACTGATGGCCTATAGTTCCCTTCTTCCTCACCATCTTGCCCCTGCCTTCTCCACCTACACTTCACCTGTCTTGCTGCCTTTCTCTGCACCTTTTCCAGTTCTCGCACCTCCACGTCCCATACTGCTGTAGCATATTGTAACATTGGCCGTACCATTGTGCCATACCCCTTCTCCTTCACCTCACAGCTGACTCCCTTCAGCACCCTTCCCAGCATACCCAGAGCCCTTATTCCCTTTGCAACCACCCTCGCTACCTGTTTTTTCCACTTGAGGTCTCCCTGCAGTACAATCCCTAGATACTTATATTCTGCTGCTTCTATCTCATGTCCCTCCTATCTGTACATGTACCTGCTTATCATCTTCTTCCTTGTGAACCTCACTACCTTAGTTTTTCTTACATTTATCTTAATTTTATTTTTTCTAGTCCACAACCATATCTTATCAATGTCCGCCTGCAAATTTCCGCCCTCTCCCACCTCAGCATATACAACACAATCGTCTGCAAACAATCTGATTTTTCCCCTAATCCCCAAACCCATGTCATTTACCATTATGGTAAATAACAAAGGACCCAGTACGCTTCCCTGTGGTACCCATGACGTAACCTCCTCTTCCTCCGATATTGCCTCCCCCACTTTAACCCTCTGCCTTCGCCCCCTGAGAAAGTCCCCTATCCATTCCACTACCCTCCTGTCTGGTATCAGCACCTCCACTTTCCTCATCAATTTCCCATGGGGCACCTTATCAAATGCCTTCTCAAAATCTATGAAGCAGGCATCCACCTGCTTCCCCTCATCAACTACCTGGACCAGATCCTCTAATAACCCAGCCAGCTGAGTTTCACATGAGTATCCCCTCCTGAAACCATGCTGGGACTCCTCCAACCAATTCCTATTGTTCAAAACCCTTACCACATACTGCACCACCAGCCTCTCCATTACTTTTCCTGTACTTGATGCGAGACTCACCGGTCTGTAGCTTCAGGCCTCCCCCTATCCTCTCCCTGATTGTGTAGTATAGGTACCCACCATAGCATCCTTCCAATCTTGTGGTAACTTACCCTCTATTAAGGACTTTTTAAACAGCTCTTCTAAATATTTCGCCAACTCCCTGCCACCAAACTTTAGTTCTGCATTTCCTATCCCATCTGGACCCCCTACCTTACTGCTCTCCAAACCCCAAATCACCTTATTTAGCTCCCACACCCTCATCTTAAACTCACTAAACACCCCCCGAACCCTGTTTGTCCCCCTATTCCTACCCTCCTTTGCCTCAAACACTGACAAGTACTGTCCTTGTAGCCTCTCCGATGTTTCTTGGTCATTTGTCGCTTGCCTACGATCCCTTCCTCTCCTCCCCTTAACCTCCTAACATACCTAAACAATTTCCCCCATTCCTTGCCTTTTCCTTCCATGTTCCCCAGAAACACATTCTTTGCCTGCTTGATCTTCCTTTCAAGCTACCCACCCATTTGTTTCATCATTTATTTAGATCTTATCATCCTTTCATTTCTTCTCTTGGCATGTATATTTCTGCACTTCATTTTCAAAATCTCCTGTCCATAATATGGCGGATCTCCCTCAGACCGTAACCTTTCCATTGGCACAAATTTCTCCAACATAACCTCAATTAATCCTCTAAACTCTCTCCACAACCCCTCTACACCCTCCTCCATAGACCATTTTTCAAACCTATCTCAAGAAGATTTCTGCCACCTCCTTGTCTCCTCTCCCATACTGCCACACCAACCTTTCTGCCATTTGCTTGCTCTTCCCTCATCCTGCCAACCCCAATTTCCACAACCAGGATATGATGGTCGCTTATACCATCCAATACTATTGCACCAACTACAGCATTCCTAGGTCTGACGAACACCACATCCAGCATTGACTCAACACCCTCCTCATTCCATCTCGTAGGTGTTTCTGCTACCTGGACTAATCCTCTTTTGAGTAACTGTGCTGCCATACTCTGCATCATGCTACCCATTCCTTCTGCACCCTCTACCCATTTCACCCCTGGCATATTCAAATCCCCTACTATCACCCACTGCCTGTCCTTTAGTCTATCGACCCTCTCCTTGATCATCTCAATTGCCTGCCATCCCTGTCCTGGTGGTCTATACGCTGCCAGCAAAGTAATACTCCTATTACTACTACCACTCAATTTAATTTCCATTACCTCGACATCCTCACTAACCCATTCTACTGCCCCTTTTAGCCCTTTCTTTACACACACCATTATTCCTCCTCTCCCATCCCTCTCTTCTGAAGATGGTGAAATTATCCTGCCTGCACTCAATGTCCAGTACTTCCTCAGTCAACGAAGTCTCCACAGCTACCACTATATCCGCCCCATATCCTTTAACCTTTCCCCAGAAGCCCTCCTGCTTGTTGTACACACTCCTACAGTTCACCACCATTATCTTTAGTAGTTCCATATCTTAACGTCTAATAAAGTGTAAAGTAACTATTTGTGATAACTTGGATAATTTCTTTCACTTTGTTTATTTTTTATTCGTGGAAGATTAAAAATGACCCTATTTGTAGAATATGTACTTCTCTTATAATTAAGTTTCACTTGACCGACGCATGGATAGTGATGACTCCCATGATAATATTAATTTTACATAATCCCGAAGAATACATAACATGAAAACTAGATCACCTTGAGCAGGGCTTTCATAAGTGCTTATTGTACCGTAAATGGGCTATAAGCTGATAGCGGTTGATTGAATACTACAGAATGCCCTGCAGTTATTTTTTTATTATATAAGACCGTACGAATGAACCACAGGCCAGATTGAATGTCCTCGGATCTATTCCCGTCCTACAACGCTAAGCTAATGTTTAAGGTAGTTAGAGCGAAAAATATTCCGGTTGGAATATTTTATGGATTGACGCATTGATAACTTGATCAAAAAAAGAAATCATTAAAAAAATGCATTAGTTTATTTTTAGTACAGCTACCTAAATGAAACTTTAAACTGTTACCTACATATTTGAAAAAGTTATTTGAGCACAGTTTCGTTTCAGCTAAAGTTTCTTGGCGTCAGACGGTACGCTCCAATTCTTTCTTTCTTTCTTTTTGTAAGAACATTATAATTGTAAAAGGCTATTCATGATAAAGCGAGCACTTTTGATATCAACCTTAGAAAAACGTCACTGGATATATTTTAATGGGCGCACAGTGACATTCGCCCGGTGAAGTTGGTAACGATAGATGGAAAGTAGTTCCATATTTCAACGTCGAATGAAAGTGTTAGGTAACCATATGTGATAACTTAAGTTATTTCTTTTGCTTCCCAGTTTTTTTAATGCATCTATGTGTTAAAATGAGCAGGTTAAAAAAAATATTTACATTCCTAATAATTTCACAGTTTTACTTGACCGATGTATGAATAAAGCGATAAATCCCATGCCACTGTTAATTTTACATAAGGCGAAAGAATACACAACGTGCATACAAGTAGATCATAAGCAGAGCTTTCATAATTGTTCATTTTACCATAAATAGTTTTTAGTCTAGGGAACCACGTAAATTTAAAGGAAAATATTCTCATAATATTCTGACGATACTGACAATTTTAGTTGTGGCCTAATTCTTAAATATTATTTTAATTTTAAAATTGGTTTGAAATTAATAATCTAAATTGTTATGAAGCGTTTAATTGGTTTTTAATTATAGTTTTCTTCTCATACGGTTTTCAGAATATTTTATCCCGCAATGAAATAATGTACCTTATATGCTTAGTGATTTAACAGATTTATAAAATAGACTCCTGAACATTCTTATACAGAGTCCACATCGATAAAAATTAGCATTTTACGTTATGTTCCGCGAACTTTTTGTAATGCAGGAATAAATTTTCACTAATGAGGACGTTCGGGCGCACACGTTCCGGTCGCTATTGGTTTTTTGACGAATATCAAAAGAATTTGCATCACGTAGTGTTTCGGTGTTGACGCTTTCAAAATTTCCCCACACAGGCTACGTTTAGTTGTTTGTACCAGGGCATAGAACATTGGCATGTCAACTATGAATTGGCGGTAAAGAAGAAATGCGCTACATTTGATATTTTGAGCGTTTTATTAAAAAATAATAAAAATAGAAATTATTGGATCTAGTTTTTATTTCAAGGCTGAAATCACTTTGTTGGTAATTGAATATTGTTAAAATATGCGTGTCAGGTGTATGAGCTCGTGAGGGACGGATATCGTAATAAAAATAAAAGAACGGAATTTGATTTTAATTTAATCTCACAGCTATTATTTATAGCATTAATGTATTTATTTATCTCCACTACTACACTTTTTATTTCTCAGTGAGCGCAGGGGCCAAGGTGGCTGAGCGGTTAGCATGCTCGCCTCTCAAGGCGATCTGGGTTCAATCCCCGGCCGGGTAACTCCAGATCTTTGCGTATGGGAATAGTGCTGGACGATACCGTTGGTCGGTGGGTTTTCTCGGGGATCTCCAGTTTCCCCGTCCATTCATTCCTGTGCTGCTCAATACTCACCTCCATCACCCTCATCGGCTCTCAAGACCTCGATGTTAAAAGCCGTCCAAATGTCTTCATTCAGTGAACGCAATATTTAAAGTATATCGATCCGAAAAATATTGTGTGCTTTTGAAAATCCTCTCCATCGAACCAAGAACTCTTCCTTTTAATGATTTTATCAACCACATATTCATTTGGAGAACTGACTTTTTGCAGTTCATGTTCGTAGAATCCACCTTTTATTGGTTCTCAGTTATATGTTTCTATGTTACACATTCTGGGAGGTTTGTCAAATTGAAATAATTTTAAATATTTCAAAAGACCAATGTACCGTAAATGTTTTCTCAAAAATCAGTTTCTGCCTCGAGATACATATAAATTCCTCAACTTTGTACTTTGGTTTTCTTTTATAGATGACTGTAATATTATTATAAATAGTTTTCACCAAACTATTATTGGTAACTTCTTTGGGAGCCATCTTGATAGTTCTAAGTTATCTGGCATTTTAAAATTTAACCATTTCAGTCAAAACATCAACCCATTTCTAAGTCCCCCTCGACATGAAATGTTTATATATTAACTGCTTATCAATTTGTTGTAATGTTCCACAACACTAGCTTGAAGCTCCGAATACACTGCGTAGTGATTAATACAATATTCAGTCATTAGATTCCCGAAAGGTGTAGAAAAAAATTGTTACTCTGTAAGTTTGGAGCGAATTAGGCTTTCTCTTTCCAAACAATCTTCATTGCATAGGTAACCTTTTTCCCAGTTTTTTTTCAAAGGTATACCCTAACCATATTTCGAATAAACATCCTATAATGGTTAAAATATAATTTTACCCCTTATTGTATTTTGAAAGCATGTCATTTCGCACAAATCGGCTTGAAAAAGATCATTTAAACCATAACATAACTCCTCTTCTAGGATATCTTATCCTTGCAGGAGTGTGAAGCTCTTGAGCAATCTTACTAAACTTCATTTGTAATATAACAGTCTTCTGTTAACTCTTCAATAAAATAAACATTTTCGTTTGTACGTGAATATTCCCTGATTCTCTCAAGGCGATGAGTTTTCATATAATGACCACTTCATTAGGATTGTTCCAATATAAACGGTTGTTAATTTCAACTTTATATATTCCACTTCCAACTATATCTCCTATTAAATATATTTTCGGATAGTTTTCATCTTCTGAACGAATATTAACATTCGTTCGACGAATAAGTTCTTTATATTTCTGCAAATCTCTGCCAGAATATCCATGTCGAATGTTTTTAAACAATAATTCAAATAATCCTTCACTAACATCAGTTACGTAATCACCTATTTTGATTTTATTCTCAGGCAAAAATTTAACTACCGAATTTCTCAGGAACCAATTGTTTTCATGTCGATAAACACTGAAGATCGTATCCCGCATAGACATACAGTTTTAATGCTAAATAACATCGCATTAATTGAGAAAGGGATTGCTTTTTCTTTATTAAAGTTTCATTTTCTGTTTTAATTTCCAAAGCTGCTTCTTTAGGTTTATTCAACACAGAATGCAATGTATCCATTCTAGTCACAACAGGTTTAAATATTTCTTCGTTTAAAACATTCTGTTCCATATAGGCTCCTTTGGCTTGCAAATAATTCTCTCTCACAGCAGATATAACGTTTATGTAGATCCGAAACACAGGCAGACGTGTTTGATTAAGGTACATTAAATTCAATCTGTTTATATATGAATTAAGTCATTGCTTTTCTAACTGTTGTAGTAGATCGATTACTTTGTGCTTTTTCAATCTTATCGACTTTACATAAAACATCTAATTTTGCTATAGTTTTAGCTTTCAAATCGATAAAATCCATAGAAATGTTCTTCTATTCTAAATTCATTACTCTGCAAATCAGTGCTAATATTGCTAAAAATGTTTGTAACTACACTCGTTTTTTTTATAAACATCATTCAAATCAACTAACTTTATTAATTTCTCTTGAATATCATTTATCATTAGGTTGTGATTTAAATATATTTAGCGTAATAGTGTTTGTCTTCCACGTAACATTTATTTATCGCATAGCTATCTTCCACAGCCATACCCATATTATGTAATATATGTCCATTCATATCACATTTCCTATCGAGATTTTTTGTTATACATCTATTGTAATAATTGTGTTTTATATCGCTATGTCCAAACTTTGAAATACTCATTATTCTTCGCCTGGAAGTAAAAAACTGTCAACCAGACCTATAGTTACCTTTGTATAGGGGAAGTGATGGTATAATCACCAAGAAACCATATTTTTCTTTCCAACTGTAAAAACATATCTTTAAACTTTGTAAATGTCATATCGCCTAAAACATGACCATTGTAAATATGTTGTGTATTCATATTATTCATTTTAAACACAATTACCATGTTTGCATTATCGCGTAAGTTATGTTTCAGCATAAGTGTGTAACTGTGATAGATAAAAACAATCGATATTTGACTGTCGGCCAAAACTAAAGTATTGCTGTATTACACCCTGCGGCTCACACCAAACATCGTTAAAAATAACAATGGAATTCGGTGATGCTTCATTTGGAGACACTATCTTCTTTATTTGTAAAAAGAAAATATTGCATTCCTTCAATTGACGATAAAATCGTAGTTAATTGTTAATATTTCTCGTTGTATTGTTTTATAAAATACATATATGTTTTCAAATTTAAGTCCATTCGGATGTTCCAACAACTACATAACACAAGTTTTTCCAAATGATGAAGGACCACTTATTATACAACGTATATTTGATGGTAAACTAATGCCAAGTTTCTGTTCAATTAAGTTTTCTTTCATATTTACAATTAACAGCAAATGTACATTTGGTTTTATAACCTTTATTTTTACACAATTACACCATATTACGTAACATACTAGAGAAAATAAATAAATGTAGGTGTATATATATATATATATGACTTAATGCTCAGTTGAAAAAAATGCCTCGTACTAATTCTAGCCAATAAAGCAGCAAATATAAGGAAGAACCCATCTACATATGAAAAGCTAGGTGCTTGGGTTGTTGATAAAGTTATGTGCTCGAAGGTGAAGAGGCATGTACTTAAAATGCAAAACCAAACTAAAAACAGACAGGAGGAATCATTCCATTCCTATTTCCAGCATTAACAGCTCTTGGGTCAATCCTCGTGGGGGTTTCGGCAATTAGTAGAGCAGTTAAATCAAAGGTAAAGGAATAAATTTGAAACCCTATAAAGTTAGACAAGGACAAAACAACTTCAAACATGGAAAAAAAACTCATATAATCTTACGTAGTCTTCCAAAACGTCCATTACAAATAGATATTAATGTATTTGTAAATAAATTGGATATTTCCTATTTACAAGGTATGTATATGAGACAATTTACCAAAGAAACCAAACCTTCATGAATGTATAATAGTTAATTTTTATTGGAAACAAAATGAAGGAACACATTGGGTTGCATTAATTAAAAACTTAAAATCATTGTATTACGACAGTTTTGGCGACTTACAGCCTCCATTTGAAATACGTAATTATTTTAAAAACATTATACTAATGTAAACTTACAAAATGGAACAATGACCAAGTATGATCAATTGGGGACATTTGTGTTTCTGTTTTTTGGCTTTAAGTAGGGTATATAAATAATTGTAATAGTAAAACATACTAGTAATATGTCACTCACATTGATATTAAGTGGAAATTCGTCGCAATTGCATGCAGTATACGCCCCTGTGTTAGATGGAGAATGGCAAATAAGTCTAATCGATTTTGTTACTTACAGCAATATACCAAACTTTGATATGCATAACCATCTATTTACAGCTATTGGTGAAAAAACCTAAAAGATTGTCATACCAGTGGGGATCTTATGAGTTGGATGACCTTGAACAATTCATTAAAGTGGCATTACCTGAATATGTAAATTTCCGATTACATGCAAATCCAAATACGTTAACTAGTGCAATGTATAGTAGTCGATATCGATTTGTCGGAACCCAATATTCAATTGAAAATATGTTAGGTTATGAATGGAGACTATATCCAGCTAATCAATTACACAAATCACCAAACTGGGTTAATATATTGTCGGTAAATGTATGTCATATAAATGTTAATATTGAAGGTGGTTCATATTTGAATGTAAAACTGACAAATAAAATACACGAATTCACGTGTGCTGTAGCTATAGGAATAAAATAATTGAAAAACCTAATACTTTTATATATCTTCCAGTAATAGTAAATTGCATTTATTAAATAGTTGTTACAATTGTCGATAAAGATGGCAAACTTATTAATTTTAGAAACTAAGAAGTTATATTTCATTTACATAAAAAGGAGGTATATAAACACCTGCATTCCGTTGAACATTACAATTATTATGGGTGTTGTGTACAATAGTAAATTCGGACGTAAAGTGGGCAGTGCGTTCAAGAACTATATGAGTAAGGAACATCCCAAACACAGGAAGTATAGGAGGACTTAAAAACACCAACATAAAACTCTCACTTCAAATAAGTTACTCATGAAGTTAACACAAGGCAAAGAATTGTATTAAAAATAATTAGGATATACTGGTAATAGAAATGGAAGCCATTCTTAATGTTGAAGATCTTAACAGGTAGGAAGAAAATGTATTCACCAATATGGAAATAAATGTGTTATGAACCATTCCGAGCAGATCTGTACAAGTTTCCTTCAGAAATAAGAATTTCAAAACAAAATCACAAATATACGTTACTGTCGAAATAAAGTTTAAGGTTTAGAGGAACAATTAAAAAGACAGCCGATACAAGTAATCCAGCAACTACAAAAATAGTAAGAAATGGAATACTTCATTTAATCGACAGATTGTATACCTGCTAAATGGAGTGGAAATCGATGTAACACAAGATGTTGGAATTGTTTCCATGATAAAGATCTCTCTCTCTCGAACTGTAAAAAATATTTATACAGGGCTTACGGCTGAGTGGAACAATCTTAGTGTTTATTCACTAAAAATAATCCCAGGTGGAAAATAAGTTGTTATACCGATAAGTATGGTTTTGGGCTCTACTGAAGACTACACACACCTCATATTAAATGTTAAACAAGAATTAGTTATTCGGCAATATGCATTTTAATGCCATATATGATGCAGCTAATAGCAAGGAAGGTGTAACATGTGAATTAAGCAGTGTGAAATGGTTAATGTCGCATATTGAAATTAACACTAGTGAACGTGTAAATTTTTTGAAATTTATCATGTAAGGGATGAATCTAGACATTCCATTCGCATTGTGGGCTGTAGAGATTTTTCCAACACTGCCAACATCGCAGAGAGTCATTTGGAATAAAAAATCAAGTTTTTCATGGGAAAAACAGATATGTTATTTGTTTTTAAACAAATAGACAAAACAATTTAAGTAATACGATCAGTATTCAATAATTGTGATATGAAAAATATTACACTGTATCTAAACAGTCAAGCTTACAACTATGAGGATTTTCATATGGACTTTGCCAATGGGAATTCCTTATTTCGTATGATAGGTATACAAAGTTTAAATATAGTATAACAATCATTTCACCGATCCTAGAATCCGAATCATTTAAAACCAGAGGAACGTGTTGTCTGTCCGTAAGCAAGATGGCAAAATTACCAATGGTGTAATTGATTAACGAATTGAAATTATTGCGAATACACCATTTCCAGCAAATATGCAAGCTTATGCTTTTATAATTCATGACAGATTAGCGAGTTACAATGTGAGAGATAAGCTGGTAAAAATAATCGAGTCAGTATGTGAAGAACCATGGCTGGTAAGATGTTTTGCAATGTAAAAGGATTTCAGTCCGCAGAAAAAAAATTATCTTAAAAGAAATAGCTATCTCTGATATGGAAGAACTAACAACTGTTCAGCTTCAAATCACAGTTTGACTGGAAATATCTTACTCCTAAATAAAAGAAAATAAATAGATGGGTTACTAACAGTCACCATGGTTTAAAATTGGAGAGTAGGTGTATGGAGTATGAGAATGTTGTAGATATTTGCAAACATTACCTAAATAATTGTGAAATATATGTAGGTGGAGTTGAGCAAAAACTTTTTTTCGAAAGTGTATATAACAGGACAGTAACAGATATTCAAAAATAATATAATTGCCCTTCGTTCAAACAATTACGTAAAACATATGGATCTAATTCAAGGTTTTTCTCATCAGAGGAAAACTAAAAATTAATGTTAAGTTCGGCAATGAAGACTGACGGGTTGAATCATATCTGATGATTCTCCTCCTGAATCACCCGTGGTTATTATTCTAGTCATATGACATTATTTAGGATAAGTGCAAATTTAATATAAAAAGTATTTGCTTATGGTATCCACTAGTTGTAAAGATGGATCAACAAGATAATGAAATCACCTGTTCTTGCATACAGAAATCAAAATGTAAAGTGAATATTGACAAGTTATTAGCACATTGGAGCAAACTATTTAGACTTTGTTTTGGATAGAATTATTTTTAGCAACTTTTTTTTTAATAGCTTGTGTTTAGCATGGAAATATTTGGAGAAAATTCTTCTTGATAGTGTTTTGGGACGTCTTGTACTTGATTGTGTTGAAACAACTATGTTTTGAGCAAAATTTATCTACTTCCTTAAATGTTGTTTCAGTGTTATAAGTTGTACATAAATTTTGGATCATTCTTTGTTTGTATATATTTTGCAAATAAATATTATGTAAAATGAATCCATTTCTTAAAATTTATTTTCCCTATTCCTTTTTTGAAAGTGATTTTGTTTTAATAAGAACAATATTTTCTCCACAGAGAGGGAAAAGTTCTGGAAACGAGCGGTCTAAATGCTTTTCCATAACTAGCAATATAATATACTATCCTGCATAAGGCTTGGTTGTTATAAGCTGGGTTCGAGTCTTGGTTAGGTATGATTGTTTTCGTGTAAACATAAAAATAATGAACAATGAATCACTGTTCATTAAACTAATATAAATTTGTTCATGTATGTGAAAAAAGGTAGAGATGTTCAATTTTATAGGTGTTTAAAATTAAATCGTGTGTAATATTTCCGATTAAACATTGTTAACTATTTAATTTATACTCTCTTCGAAATTTTAGAATTATAGTGCTTGCCAATGTCTAAAAAAAATCATTACATTTAGAGACCTCAGATCTTAGTAGTGTACCGTTCTTTCAGCATTTTTTCTCAATACTACCCCCACAGAACGCATTCCGGTTTTATTATACCCTGGAGACAAACCCAGCGCCTAGCTTTTCACAAAGGAAGTGACCAAGGCCCTCCCTCTCCATGGAGGGGAGGGCATTTCGGGTCAATGATTTTTTTCAACCATAGAGACTAATAAGGTCAAAAGGTCTTCCTAGCTGTTTGAAATCGCTCGAGCAAAAATATTTTATCCTCTTCTTGATGAAAAAATTAATATTCACTTTGCAAACTCCATTACGCAGGAAAATATACAGAAATTAAAAAAAATACACAACACTTGTATAAAAAATGAACAATTATTTAAGAAAACAAGTTTTTACTCCCCCCTTACTAGCCTGTATCAAAAGAAAAAAAATTGATGGAAATATTTTATAAAATAGAATTTTAACCAAATTGCAAACATGTTTGAATACATTAATGGAATAAATATCCATATATATTTAACATAAATATAATTCTCAATACACGAATTATGAAAAATGGGAATATATTTACTAAAACTGAACCATAAAGTGTCTTGATTTAGATCAAACATGTTACTTTAAAAGATTAAAGTAAGCTTAGATAAGGTGAAAAGGAATTATAACAGGGTTTTTTTGTGGATAATATTACTTTCTTTTTTCCTATAAATTATGCATAGTTTTATTAAATATGTTTTTCTATTACATTGATAATTATTTATAATGGATTATTAAATACACTTTATTTGTTATGATTCAGAAGTTATTTTACTGATGAATGTTATTCATTTCTTCGACCAGGAACTTAGCAGAGAGGTTTATCTCGGAGGTTGGGAATGCTGGTTTGAAGATATTTGAAAGTCGATGGTGCGGGAAGAGACCGTAATGGGTGTTTGAACTTCTGACTTCTGGTTGGAGGGGAGAAATCGGGCTTCTCGAAGGTTTGACCAGGGAATTTGAAATTTTTATAAATAGTGCTTCAGCCTCTATGCCCCTTCAATTTATCCAGTTTGTCAGTTTGGTTTGCTTTGCAATGTCAGTCATATAAAGATTTTATTGGCTTATCTATGAAAGTTTTTAACAAAGAGCTTGATGATTTTGATTGGTAGTATTTCAATAGACTAATCAATGGTTCGGATGATTCAGTAAGCGGTTTATTAACTCCTTTAAAGGAAGATGAGTTTACCTTTACATTTCAACCAGTGATGCAGTCATTATCACTATCTAAGTGTGTGGCCACAGCAGCATCAACTACTGCGTCCACATCTTTCAAGTTTGCAGCACCGTCCGCCACAGTGCGTTTGTCTAAGAGTGTCTCCACAGTGCCATCAGCCACTGCGTCCACATATTCCAACCTACAGAGTTTGGAGCTTTAGACTAAATAAGAAGAAAAACGGGTGTGCAACGACTGCCGACACCCAAGATTTGCTCCTGTTGTAAATCGTTAATTTGACGTATCCCTCTCTAAACATCTCTTCGAAAGCTGTATTTACCAATGATGATTTGTTTCAGGAATTAGACGAATTTTTTAATTTTAATTTGGTTGTTTCACCTGCTCAGTCAGACATCTATTGAAATATTGTCACCTGAAACACTGAGAGATAAATTAATTTCCCCGCCTCCACTTATATTCAATCAGTCGCCGCAAGAAATAATTTATAGCCCAATCTCCTTACCTCCTTCACCAGTAGTTATTCCGGTTAAGAAACTCAAATTAAGCTTAGGTCTTAACCTCAGACATAAATTGTATTGAAAATTCACATTTTCAGGGATGAATTATTCCTTCTGTAGTATAATTTCACAAGTTTTTTCATTATTAAAGTATTCTAATGATTTTTTTTACTTGTAATAGCGTGAACAGTTTTTACAGTTTGATGATTGAAAATATAAGTTCATATCATTTATAAAGAAAATTCATTGATTTGTACAGATTTTAAATAAATTTTATTCAGGTCCAATTATTTTTTTTCAAGATCAATCATTCAGTTATGTTTTTTTTTTTAAGTTTAACGAAATTAATTTAAATATTTGACAATTTAAAGACTAATTATTCAGTTTGTTAAAAATTTCATTCAGGTGAAACGATTTTTTAAAGAAACATCATTCATCATGGAAATGTTATTTAAGACATTATTATTATTATCTACAGCATGTAATAATGAATTTTTTTTCACTCTTAACACCTTATGACATCGTAATGGTAAACAGGGGAGATTTTTATGGTAAAAAGCCTGTTTGGCTTATACATGTAAATTTTAACATGAACAAAAAGATTATTTTTTTTCATGTTTTGTGATGTTATATACATTAACAATTTCAGTGTGTAACGTTTGTATGAAGTTAGAGCTAAACAATGTATTTCATTTAAGGCTGTGATGTGGTATTTTTAATACGAAGATGGATAATTAATTCTGTCTTGAAAGTAATTATGAATTTTTAAATAAAATATTTTCTTTCAAGTTAAAAACAATTAGTGTGGTTATTATTTTAATACCTTATGTCACTAACTTTTTTCCAATAATATCTTACATTAAATAAGAAAACAATGCTATGAGTGGTTCTATCAGCTTTGTTGAGCTGATGACTTGTATTTAAAATTAATTTTTTGTTTGCTTTCACGTAGAATAAAATTTACTTTTCTTTATGTACAACACTTGCATAGACTTTGAAGGGCTGAGTGGTAATTATAAAATAATTTTGGAGAAAATCAAACATGAATGAAGTTTTTTTGCAAAGGATTGAGAAAGCAGGTTAGTACCTTGAGAGAACCTTGGTCAACTCTGGCTATTCAACTTGAAAGTTGGAGCACAAGATGGTCCGCTGGCCAATTTTTATGACATCCCAGGGGAATTTATTGAAAGCAAAGCCCTGCATACCTTCTCAGAGGTAGGTAGCAAAAATCTTTGTCCCTCCTTGCCTTCAATCTATGTCTACACCAAACACAGTCCAGAAACATAAAAATAATTTTTTACATAAACTCACAAATTACAAAAGTTTCTGTTCAAAATACAAGATCTCTGGAGATGATGAATATATTAATGTAAAACTAGTTTTAAATAAAATTCAAACCACTATTGCCAACTCCAAAAAAACATGATTTCCTCCTGTTTTCATAGGGTTTCATTAAACTTACTTCGGAATATGTTCAGATATTAAACAAATTCAAATATATAGTTTTTATTTTGCATGGAATACATTTTTGCTGTTGGAACATTTTTGATTAGACATAAAAGAGGGAACATATTGGTTAGCACGCTCACCTTCCCAAGCGGGTAACATCATGAAACAAATTTTGCTGTGTGTGGATGTCGTGTTAGTCGTTGCAGTTGATAAAAGGGTTTTTATGGGATATACATATTATTTACCCTAGTCTCGCGTGCTCGCACGCGACTCAGCGCTTCTGTCATTGGCTCTCAATACATTTATGTTAAGAGATATCTTATATATTTCTTAATGAGTTAATAAAATATATATTGTTTTAGTTCTGGTAAAAATAGTTATTTTTTAGCGAGTAAATTAAATAAGTCTTATTTTACAAATCATAGTTTGCTTGATTCAAATATACATTTGTTCTTGCAATGATAAATCCAAGACTTACATTGTGAACTTAATTTCAGGGATTTTTTTTCACCGTTCATATACTCATCCAGTTGTGCAAGGTTGATGGGGCAGTGAGTCTGTCCAAATCTCTCATGGCATGCATTCAGAGGACTGTGGCTGAAAGTAGGGGAACAAACATTAGAAAAAATGTGTTCTTAATTCTGTAGTGAGGAGGATGCATTGTCTTGTAACTGGTATTGCAGCGATGCTAACAAACGAAAAAATATACGAGAAAGCATTCCCAGAGGTGATGCTGAGGAACATAAACTGGTTTTTGCGAGCTCCAGGCTCTATCAATAGCAAAGGTCTTCAGAAATAAGTCGCCTTCGATAGTGGAGGTGGTAGGAGCCATGTCCCTCTGTACACATATTGGAGGGGAGGGAGTGGTTGTCATTGTGGAGTTGGAGCAGGTCTGAAATCGAGGGTGGGAGGTGCAGGAGTGTTTGGATTGGGTCATGCACCTCTGAACTGTCGTCGGTTCTGTGTGGCACAGGGTGTGGCACAAGGTAGTGTAGGTAGGGTAGTGGCTACGAGCGAGCGAGACCTGATCACAGCACAAGTAGACAGATGATGCCATCTTGAATCAGTTGCGACAATTGAGAATCTAGGACAGATGGGTGATGACTCCCAGGACTTTGTTGAATAGGGGTGGTAGGAGGTGGCTGGTACCATGGAGTCGGAGTGAGGGTTGCAGGGTAGGACTGTGGTAGACAGGTCTACTCCCATTGGAATGCAACTTATCAGTTGTCACCATCTTGCCTTAGTGCCAAAAACATTTTATCATCGCTGCCAGCTCAGGGCAGTGCACACTGGTGAGGGGGTGCAGGGAGCGAAGTAACCTTAGTTATTCCACTCGGCGCCATCTTGAGTCGCTCATGTATGCTTAGATGTAGCTTCTTCATAAACACAACACATGTACACACTTGGTGGCAGACGAGCTTATGATAAGGGGTTACCGCACCAGCGAGCATCACACCTACCTTCATCTTTATAGATCTACATAGTATTTTATCGGAAAAATATAAATTTTTGTGTTAACTTATTTTTTTCAAATCTATATTCTACCTATGATAATTAATTTTCTGTGTTCCTTAGACGAAAATACAGTTTGCGTTAACAACTTGCGGTTTTGTTACCAAGTGGCACGAATTTCACTGGTTTAACTTAAATTTGTAGTAAGTATCTATAAAGTGTTGCACAATTACTCTTCGCAGGCTTAAGTAATTCTTCACGTCATCTTAGTGCCCCTACACTAAGATGGAAATAATTTGTATTAAAAGTGATTTATTCTGAATATAGTGAACCTTTAGTTAAAAAATTGTGTTGTCTTAGGACAAATGCACGAGTTTTTCTCTTAAATTTCAACTCGTATGTCTATCGGCTTCGCTACTCGTATATAATCAGGATCTCCACACACACAGCTTATAAGACAACGTAATTGCTATGCTGAACTCCACATCGAATGGATGTGTTTTTAAAAAATACTCTAGGAATGTTCGAGAGGCATTAAGTTGTGTACGTGTATGTCTATTATGCTATTGTGTTTTAAAAATTTAAATGCGAGTTTGGAAATCTTTATTCCTACTGACTAGCTGGATTTCATTTAGTGGGTTTGCACTTGTGGACATCATATGTTATTCACGTAGTTAAAATTCTCTCTCGTGTAAATTATATTTCTAAGCTTGAGACTCGCATTATATTTAAGACCCACACAATTCCACGTATTATTCACATAGTAGTTTGAAATTTCAGATTCGATGCATGTAATTATTCATACGTAGAACACTTATTGTCTATCGTTTAATTGCATTCCGAAAACAGATTGTTTAACACGTAAATCGCATCTTCCAAAGTCTTCTATCTACAAGCAATATCCACCAAAAAAATCATTACAGTTAGGCCCCTCTTAGAAATTGTTTAAACACAGTGAATTTCTCGCATGTGTTCAATATATTCGTAAAAATCGACTATATACCACCAACAGCCCTACGAACAACTCAAAATTAGATAAATTAGAAAAAAAAGTGCCTTAGCACATTCTTGCATTAAAGTCTACACCTATATGACGTTGCATCCCACCACTCTGGTCAGTCGCTCCCAGACACCACACCATAAACATCGTACAGAGCTCCTCCCAAAAGAAAGAAAATAAAGATATAAATGTAAAAAAAATAAAAATTAAAAATTTGATCATACTAAAAATTAACACTTTTGATTGGCCCTTTTGTTTATATGTAGTCCTTTCTATTAAATGTAGTCCTTTCAATTTAATAAACTCTGAGATATCAAATCTAAAACCCGCCAACCCCTACTGCAGGGGGGTGTGGAGGGAGGAAGGGAGTGAAATCTTGGTCGGAAATCGAAAATCAAGGTAGTTAAGAACATTGTCATTGTAAGCTCGGTAATTTTCTCATACTAGACTATTCATTTGGGGTTTAGTTTTTAATTGAAATTTTCCTAACAAGTCTCTTTAAGAAGCTAGATTCAGCAACTACAGTTTAGTATGTTATATGCTGATGCTTAATTCTCTACAAAATTTAATTTTGTATACATTTTTCTGGAAACATGCCATTTAGTCAGTTTTTTTTACGAAGGATGCTCATTAATGGCGTGCCTGTTGATAAAATATTCTTAACAAATAACTTTTTAATCTAATTATTGTAATTTAATTGTATCGTTCATTTAGCAGGTGTTTTTCAGATACTTTGTAATGATGTGGTTTCGATGGTTTGGATACGGATTGACTGGCTTCAATATTCGGCGTAGCAGAGAGTTTTCAGGCACCCATATTTGTGAGAACTTGGGTAACGAGCAGAATTAGAGGTACTCTCCTCTTCTCGCTGGTTCGGTAGCAAGGGATAAGGAAAGCTGGAAGTTATCAAACCTACATCATCTCTCTTTTTACAGTTTCCTTCCTTCTTGAACCATCTAATTGATAGAATAGTTGTTGGAGGACATCGCGCACTATTTGGCAGGTCAGTTTTACTTCTCAATTTGGGGAGCACAGATCCAAGTTCTATCAACGTGGCCGTGGGGCTTGTTAAATTGATTTCGTAGTTCCACATCCACACTTGAGCCACTACTTGAAATGGGTTTTCACTATAGGCCTTCATATTTAATTAGTGTAATTTACGACCGCATAAATCTACTTCACGGTCAGATATAATTTGTTTTTTTTTTTGTTTTTGATCAATTTAGCAAGTCGAATAGTAAATATTGTTTACAGGGTAGGCACAGTTTTTCCCACAGTGAGGGAAGTACTACTGGTAAATTCCTGGTTAAAGCTGTCCCGGAATTTTTGTTTTTGCCAGTATTTTCCGTTTGTTAGGAAAATTAGTCTGGAATCACTAAATGTTGAAGCAGTTTATAAAGGTACACTTAAATATTAATTTTTGTTATAGCGACTCTGTTTTGTAGGCCTATTATACTAGTTCAGAATGAGTTTGTAAGCAGTTGTTTTTATTCTAATGCACTCCATTATCTAATGTGGCCACTTGGAATCGTAAACATTAAATTTCCCAACTGAATCCTGGAATTATCAGGCTTCCTTTTATGAGTACCTACTGGAATAATTCTCACAGAATTAAATTCTCAGAATGCTGACTTATAATTTTGAAACACAGATCTGTGTATACTTATCCAAACAATGATACACTGATATATTCTATTGGTATTAATAAGTAAAAGTAAATGTTCTTTAAAAAACCAATAACTTGTAACAAGTAGTCCAATTTAATTACACGCCTGGATACATAATTATATTATATTTACCGGTAAAAAAAGTTTTTGGCAGTGGCATGGAATTTATTGAAAATTGGTTGTATTTGGCCAATTAAGATTGTTTACGCATTCAAGAGCGCGAGTTGAACACTGAAGCAAAAGACATTGCCATGCGTAGACTGTCGCACTCGGCGCTGTGAGAAATGACTCATCACGACCTCCCCTTCCCCGAATGCAGACTCGCTGGGCGGCACGGAATGATTGACAGCTGGCCCGACTGGAATCACAGACCGACCCTCTTCCCGCCTGTCGCAGACGACTTGGGAGTATGAGCAAGAATATTCTGGGAACTAGGACCCTCGGCGCGACAAGGCATTTGGAGAAGTTTTTTTTTGCTATTTCTTAAGACATTATAAATACCGCCGCTACTGGATGGTTGGCAGGTTCTTTATGGAAGCCACTTGGCTGAAGTGGGATTATCGGGCAGTGCCTGGTGCATAGCTGAACTGAAGTGATTGCGAGATCACGGAGGACGATGCGTTTTCTGTGTAAACGGACGAGATAGCATAGTTTCAGACGAGCTGAAGACCACTGTGCATAAGGGCGCTCGGAAGTATCTAGAACTTTCCGAACCGGTGGAATGTGGACTTAGGTGGGACTGTATGAACATTTGATACGGACTTCATTTCAATATTGGAACTGTCAAATGTGGACATAAAAATTATAAACTTAAACAGGTTTCGATACATTTGTTTATTGCGACTTGTTTGTTATTTGATTACATTAATTTCTTTGAGGTGGTTGTAAATTTTGATTGACTTCGTTAATTGTAAATAGCAAGTGATAGCGGGTCATTGTGAGATTGTAAGCAGCGAATTTTCTTTGTAGCTATTGTAATTAAAATTAAGAAATTTTAATTTATTCTTATTTAAGGCATCCAGCCCTTCAAGAACCTGGTTAAGCCTACGGAATCTGGGAAATTATAACAGAATGTGTTAATTTAGGCGAGTTGAAATGCCGAATTTTTAGTGTTTTACTATGACAGTTCCTTTCTTTTGCTTTGATATTAACAACTTTCGTGGAGAAAACAATTATATTGATGATAGTTTTTGTAAGAAGTGAATTCTTGATAATGTCAAAACCACATGGGTACATGGAGTTACAGCGCTCGTACCACTATTATATATATATATATAATATATATATAATATATATATATGTTATTTTGTAAACGGAAGGTCCTTATGTGATTCTAACCAGAGAGGATGGCCATTGCATAGTCATACATGAAATTCATGTTTAATAGGCCATGCAACCTTGATTTCCTTGTTGAATAGAAGCTTGCCAGTAGTTTGTAAAGTGACTGAAAATAGGTATTAGTCTGGCTATAGTCACATTACATTATTGTAATTACTACATGCGAAAGTAAGGACAGATTGCAAATATTGGCAGTTTATAAGTTTTATTATAAGCTAATATGTTCAGTTTACAATCGGAGCATGAACTGTATAAGCTATGTCGTCTTTGACGTCAAACAAGTATTCGTCTAGGCATCACAGTAAAATGTTTCACTCGCAGTAAACTCCTTCCATGTGATGTGCGATGAAAGAAGGCAGCTTATTGTCATCACTGGAACATTTTGTGGCAGTATTGACCGGAAATGGGACGATAAACTAGGGAAACGGCTGAAGGAAGGAAAATTTCTGTAGGGAGTTTTCGAAAGCGAAAATCCTCCATAGATATAGTGGGAATTATAAACAGACCCATCACTACAGTTAAGAACATCTGTAGGTTTCTTAAAACTAGAACGTATCAAACCAAACTAGAAGTGGTCTGTCTAGAGTAAGAGAACAACGTAAAGTAGTCAGGAAAGTTAGTGTACACCGGAAACTTGCGTTTTTGCGAAGATTGCAGCTGAAGTTGAACGGAGATTACGAATATATGTCGCAGCACACACGATGCGTAATGTTTCATGGACAAGCGTCCGGAAGGAAACTCCGTATCAGTCAAACAAACGGACGAAAACGACACCATATACTAATGAACAGAAAAACAACAGCTATGAATACCGGGGGAATGTTGTATTTACCGTTGAAAGTAAAGTAAACCTTTTCAAGTCGGATGGCGAGAAATAGGTTGGCCGAGAACAAACTGCGAACTAGAAACAAATCCTCACAGCTACAACGAAACATAGTGTGTGTTCCATACATGTTCGGGGAAGTATGACTGCTATTGGTGTAAGCGAGTTCTCTCTCATTGATGGTACCATGGAGCATCCTCTACATTAAAATTCTGAAGCCTCGCGGTCCAAAGAATGTTAACGACATTGTTCTTACTGGGGACTACGTATTAACCCAGGTAACTGTCTTAAACATAGAGGGACCAAGGTGGTGTAATGTTTGGACTCCTTCCCTCCCGTCTAGGCGAACCGGGTTCGATTTCCGGTGGGGTCGCTCCCGGATTTCGCATGTGGGAATCGTGCCGGACGATGCCGCTAGTTCGCCGGTTTTCTCGGGGTTTTAGTTTCCCCCAACCCCTTCATGCCTTCATCCCGGCGCTGCTCCATACTCACCTCGCTTCGTCCTCATCGGCTCTCGAGACCTCGAAGTTAAGAGCCGCCCAAACAGCTTAACTTATTAAACATACACAACTGTGGTTGCCATGACACGCCGTACTTAATGGTAGCACCTCCGTGGCCGCTGGACATAAACCCCATTAACCATTTGTGGCTTATTCTAGCAGAAATAATAACGCACATCTCGAATAAACATTATCTCAAGAAGACGTTATGAGATGAATGAAGGAAGATACCAGCTCAAACAGAAAACTTTGTCACGGTGGTTACCAACTCTACACGAAATCATAAAGTAGAAAGAGGATCCTACATGATATTAAGGCTACAAAAGACTACCACTAGAATGTTTTTATGTATTGCAGTTGAATACTTGTTTGGGATGAATTGACATTTGTAATTTATTTCTATATATGCGATACCAAAATGACAAAAATGTATTTGTTACGTATGTTTTGTATCAGTCACAATAAATAATTTAGTGATGATAATGTACTCGCCGTACTTACGTCCTTTTCTGTTTGATGTATATACGTAAACTTAGTCTGTGGACAGACGAATACTTCTTAGAGCCAAGTTTCAGGTTGTTACGCATTGGCAGCGTAGTCGGAAAATCCCTGGGGCCTGATTCATCCAAATTAATTACATTCCATAGTAAAGTTGCAACTTTTCCTTGGAATCTCATTTTAACTGTCGCATTCCTCGTGCACTGGCCAAGACGCAAGTTTAATTTCGGGACCTTAATTCATAGTGGATAGGCCGTCATCGGACTCCCCAATTTGGACTAGTGATGTGTGTTGGTTGGCAGTATGCCCAGAGCTCGGCGCCAATTGTTGGCCCCCCCCCCCCCCCTCATGGCTGAGCAGGGTTTCCGCTGTGTTTACAGTATGTCTGGGCCCGGTCCTTTTCATGCTAATGAGCTCCCTATCCATCGCGCTCCTTTATGAATGCTAGATTGGTGGCGGCGCTGGGGTATTTGTGCTCGGCTCTAGTGCGGCAATGAATGGGGCCCGCACGCCTAACCCTCGTCCTGGCTCTTGATTATACACGCCTCGCCGCCTCTGGAAGAGTTCGGCCACTGCTGTGTTGAACGAACTGGAGGTCGTGAAGGGCGTGTGAAGAGGGGATCTCCTATTAGCTATTATTAGCTCTTGGTACTGCAGAAGCTGTGTTATGTCAGCCCCGGAGTCACCAAAGCCAGGTCCTACATCCTTTTTCTCGAAGAGACGATCGTGTGACTAGGAAATGTGCCTCAAACTGTCAAGAGTAAATATTTTACTTGCTCTAATTTTGAATAGAACTCTTCCGTAGACAATCTTCATTTGCCTAAAATTAAAAAATTAAAAATTGATTCCCTGGAAGAGTAATTATTTTCTTACGTAACCCCAAAATGCCAGAACTCTTATTTGGACTTCGTAAGTTTAATGTCGAGGTAAAATTTGCACTTCGCGAGATAAGTTTTGATCTGAAGTTTGACTCAACTATAACTTTATTCCCACGTAATTATAATCAAGCGATCATTTAAGTGTAGGCTTGCCATGATTAATATATCACTTTTGAAATCGACCATTGAAATTTCACTACCCCCACCTGCATATATTTCAACAAGCACGCTGACTGGCGTTCGTACAATAAGTTTGGTAACACCGGGAGGAAATTAGTTCCACATTTTAAAGGTTGAAACAAGTGTGAATACTAAAATTATATGTATGTATGTTTTGGGGATTTTTTTTTTTAAAGTGAACCATGTGGAAATTATGAGCTAGTTAGTTAGTATAATATTTGCAAGAATGGTGATCAGGCCCAAGGTAATGTTAATTTTACGTGTTGTGTGCAAATAGATCTTAAGCAGAGCTTTCAAAAGTTAGGTTAATCGTGAACTTATATGTATATATATGTATATATATGTATATGCTATGCACGGCAAAGTGAGCAATTTTGAAAGCTCTGCTTAAGATATACTTGCACGCACAATGAGTGTTCTTTCACCAAACGAAAAATTATTTCGAAGGTCCTCAAAACTTAGCAAATCTGTCAAATACTGACGCATGAACTAACTCGTACTTGCATTGCTATATGCGAACCAAGCATTCATGATCAATGGTTGTGGTGAGTGCTGTCAGAGTACAGTAGGTATCAAAAGTTTACTTGCAACGCGTTAAACCATACATTATGGGTCTAAAAGGTGAGCTTATGTGCGAAAGTTTAAATGGTGTAATATTTTTTGTAACGTTCCCTTTTGTCACTGTAATATGCGTGGATGCTAGTCATAAGGTGTGTGGCAGTACACATGAGATCCAGGGAGGAATTTTACAATCGACAGGAAAAAAAAAAAAAGAAACTTAAGTGGTGCTGTTGAGTTGTCTGCTATGCTAGCAATTATAGGATGTTCACGGTAAAGTGAGCACTTTTCAAGGCCGTTCTTGAGTTCCCAGCTCATTTGTATCCTGTCGCCAATTAATATAAAAACTGCCCTGCGACTAATAGTATACGTTTTGAGTGTTGCCACCCTAAAGACCAGCAAGTCTGCTACATGCCTTCGGAAATTCGGCTCAAAATATTTAGCTAATGTTTAAACCTGAACTTGCATACCACTATTGGTAAAATTATTCCAGTGTCCTGCCCACTGTTTATTCTATAGGTGAATACCAAATTTCGTAAACTTTTTTGATAAGTCATAAAATTCAACAAAGTGCTTAAAAAATTTTTAAATTAAAACTGTATATGCAATTATGTCTAGTTTTTATATTTTTGCGTATTTTTAACGGCAAATACACAGTAGGATTACATGACCACCTGCTAAACGTCCCACCTGCAGCGCGTAGGTTATGGCATTGTCTCGTGACGTAGGCTGGTAAAGCGGGTATATACTGCGACCGACAGGCTGGCTGGCTGTACACAGTGCATTTCCTGCTGTCGTGGGTAAGAATCGATTTAACAGTGTTTCAAAAAGGGATTATCATCGGCTTTCGAACCAAGTGGAGCAGCGTTTCGGAAACAGCGACGTCTGCGAGCTGGTTCATGTGCCTTTGCGGTAAAGGTGTATCGTGAGTGGACGAATGGCGTCAGTTGGAATAAGTCTTGGAAACTCCGGAGCTCCACGCGCCATAGCTGTCTGAGGTGAACGTGGACTACGACGCGATGGTGCGTGAAGGCCAACAGAGAGGCTACCGTGAAACAGCTCGCGGTCCAAATGAGCCAGGGGGCATTGACACGTATCTACTGGAACAGTTCAGCAAACCCTTCTGTGAATGGGCTCCGGAGTAGATGGAGGGAGACTACACAAATGTTAACACAGGTGCATCGACGAAAATGACTGAAACTTGCTCGACAATATGGCGACAGGACCGCTGCTGATTCGCGATGGGTCTTCTCCGTAGTCATGTTTTCAGCTGCATATTGCGGATGGACGTGAGGAACGTTGGAGAACAGATGCCCTGCTGGACGATCACAAGGCGGTGGGGGCAGTGTTATGATCTGGGAAATGTTCTCGTGGTACTCTCTAGGTCCCATGTGGACGGCGCCCTTGATCGATTTGCTTATGAATCCATCCTCGGTGATCACGTCCACCCGTTCATGGCGATTCTTTCCTCAAGACTTAACAGTTCTTCCCTGGCCCCCAAACGGCCCCGATCTCAATCCAATTGAACATCTGAGGGACCACCTCGATCGTAGTGTTCGCAGTCTGTCTCCTCCGCCACGCACCTTCAACCCCTGTGCGTTGCACTGCATACAGCATATCCGTGTTGGTTTGCATTTCAATCGTACACACTCGCCCCTTTATATGAATAAAATAGTTTTAACTTGAATAGTTACGGGGCACGTGCATCTCCTGTTGACAAAAGGGGGGGGGGGGAAGTCAACACTACCTGCCCACCTTTACGTCGTTTGGCCGGTGAAATGATTGACAGCTACCTGGACTGGCATCATCGCCCTCCCCCTCCACTGTGCCCCTTCTGGAGAAGTCTGCAGCGGGCCATTGAATACAACTTCTGGTTATCTTGACGCAAACCGCCGTGCAAAGTAGTGTCTGGGCTAAGGCCGATGACACTATAAACACCCCTGCAGCCGGTGAACTGACAGTTTTTGTGGTATCCATCCGGCTGAAGTGTAATCATAGGGAAAAGTCCGGTGCAGCGAGGGACATAAGTGATGAGGACTGATGACCGTAGACGTGAGTGAGTAATAGTGCTATTGTGCGGGAGGGGGGGGGCGCTCGAGGCCCTCTAGAACATTCCGGACTAGCGAACTTTGGTCTGAAGTAGGCCATGTGTGCACACGTGCGGACATAGACCGCGGCGGCGGTGTGCACTGCTACATATAAGCCAAGCCCCCGTGGAACGCTTCTGCGGCGCCGCAGCTGCGCCGCGAGGACATTGTCCGCACGTTTGCACCCGACCTAAGGCGGGACTGCATGCAGGCGTTACGAACTTGACTGTAAATTTTGCAACAGTAAAATATAAACATATAATTTATCAAATAATTCACTAGGCTTTGACACTGTGAATTTGGACCAAATCAGATTGAAGTTAAGGAATTCAATGGTTATTCCCTGAATAGTAAAAGATAAAATATCGATTTCACTTGTAACGTATCACGGATATTGTTTATCGAAATTTATATTTAAAAATACAGGTTGAGAGGTTGTTACAGTAAAAATTGTATGAAGTATGGACGACTGGCCTTGGAAGGATTTCGTTAAATAGCTTACTAATCAGGAATGGCATACTGTTAACGAGTATTAGATTTGTGTTAATTTTTCACGAAATAGAAGCTGTAGGCTTAGGGCCGGCCTTAGAACAATATATCCACCGCCTCGCCCAAAAGTGTGCCTTTGTAATTTTTAAGTTAGTGAAAATTGTAGTTTTATTTAAGAAATGTAGTAAATGCGTCCTAGCAGTTTGGAACTGCCGACATTGTCAGCAGTAAACATGTTTAGGTACTGTTGTCCGAAATTTGCAGTACCATCGGAGAAAAAAAAAATTTCTCAGCTGGTATTGGCATCTTTTTTTTTGTGCCCAGGGCAGTCAGCGCCGCTCTTTCCCCTCTGTCTATCCTGTACTGTAGAGATGTGGGTAACAGATATTTTCAAGTATCTGTGACAACTGTAACTGGCAAACAAACATTCGCGATTTTTGCCTGCCGGATTGTCACTGCGATTTTTCTTTAAAAGGCAAATGCATAGCATGTTTTGTAAAAAGCACTTGCAATATCGATTACAAAAACATGCATTGGTGGGAATTTACTGCAAAATGTTACTTGAACATGAAAATATTCTGATTATTAATGGTACTTACCATTACATTTATTGTTTTACGTGGAAATGTTTCCTCGGTGAATGAGAAATGGACCACAATATTAAGCTCGGCATTTTGAAACTTCGGTTAACTTATATAACGAATTAGGTTTTCTCAGTTGATTTTAGTTTCACAAACAAAACACTACTTCATATTCCACTGATGTTTTGTGGACTAACAGTATAACAGTAAAATAGAGCGAACATAATAAATGTGAAATTAAAGCAATTCCCTTAAGAGATTTGTCTTTCTGAACAGAAGCTTTGGTTACTCAATGGATATTTTGCTTAGAAGCACGCAATTACCACATGTTGGTAAACTTGCAAACTACAATAGAACGCTCAGCTGGTCGTGACGCTGTCTCATGTCACAGGCAACTGAATTTAACTGTAACAGGCCCGTGTGCTCAGTATGACTTGACAGTCACAATCATAGACTAAATATGAGGTGGATCGCTTATTATTAGTCTTCTGCGCATGTACCCAACATTGACAGTGATGAACGCGTTTATGTCCCAATTTCCGAAAGGCAATATCTTTTATATGGGAATAAAATATTTTTATCAATTTTAATTTAACCAAACTACATTACAAATTGGTTAGAGGACGTATAAAAACATCCCAAAGCATTTGTTTACTGACCAGTCCTTTAACAACCGTAAATTAAATCCACGCCATTTTTGCTAGTCGTATAGACAGAGAAGTAGTAGTGTTGGCATGCGGAGATTCGTTGTGCGCAGCCAGCGAGATCACTCTTATCACATCTTTAGTCTTAAGGTCTCTGATATATCCTGTGACGAGGAAATATCAGTGACAAAGTAGCAGACTGCGATTTGCTGCGGAACGAGTGCAGTGTGGAGGTAGCGGGAGCTCACGTGACACAAGAGCACGGGATGAGATTCCACACGTCGGCACTGAGTAATTGCATGTCATGCTGGTTACGCAAGCGTTATCTCTGGTCCCTGGACGCTAGCGTGCCTCGCGCTCTTCTCCGCACACATTTGCCGGCTTTTATTGCGCTTATTAACGCTCCCGCGGTTATGTCGGAATGTTAAGCGAATCCCTGGTAGACATTCAAACGCCTCGACGTAAAGTCTCGTCACAGGAGAGTATTGCGAGAAGTATTTCTCAGACCGACCCCTCTCAATGCTCCTCTATGTATTCCCGGGTATAGGCTATTCTCGGTAAAGTGAGAAATTTTTAAAGCCCTCCCAACAGGCATCAGCCTCTATTAAATATATTTTATTGCAGCCCCAGGCGTTAACACTTTTGTGGTGACATATATACACTATATTAGCCACACAGCAATGGTAGCAAGATAGAAATTGGCTGCTGAGAAAAATTTAGCATGGCCTTAAAAAGTGCTCACTTTACCGTGAACATTCTATATAGTCCATTCTCGCCTCTGAAACCATTAAAGGCCGTGTCTGAATTCACGTACCAAGGGTCCTTAACTGGATTCGTGCCCTAGAAAAGTGCATCTATGGCGCGATGTCAAATAGTCGCTGTCCGAATACACCATAGAATATCCCCTTCAGCCAAGGGCACGTGTCTCATGCCCTAGATCGTTTTTGATGCTCTACTTTTCGTTGCTGTTTGTTCACTGTTTACCTTTGGGTGACGGTCTTCGAAAAAACTGAAAACTACTTAAGTATTTGTATTTTTATAAATGGTTTTTCCTGACCGTGTAACCCCGTTGTATCTCATACTTTTATTTGTGGAAGGGTCTGTGGATGAATCGGTTAGCTTGAAAATTAAAACGTAAACAAACACGTGGAATTTGTCTTGGCTTTTGGTGTAAACTGAAGGTCTCACATCGATCGATCAGTAATCTAGAAACAAACTAAAAAGGGTGTCCGAATTCTGAGATGCACACTTCACGAAGGGTTGCGGTAAAATCCGTAAAAAAAAATACGTAATACATAATCACCGATTGAAAAAAAAATTCCATATGACCAAGAATATGCATGTCACCAGTAGAACCAACTAATTTCCGACACAACCAAATCTGATCACCAAGTTCCATCTTCATCTTCTTACGTGAATACATAGACGCATTACCAAAAACACTAATTACAGCAGTAGTGTCTGCCTTGCCCTCATGAACCTGAAAAGTCTTCCAACAGATTATGAAATGGCGGCTTGGTGGGGCCCTGGAAGTACATCCGGTGATAAGGTCCCAGCACGTAACGGCAATGTCTAGAGATACGGGGCGTTGCCGCGGACTTTGCCATTCGCATGTTAAATGCCGAACGAGTAGATTAATAGTAGGCGCGGGCTAATCCTGGACTTTTCTGGTTTGTTTGTGTTCTTATTGTGTTGAGGTATGTATCTGTGTTGTATTTATAGTTTTTCCTTTTTCCATATTATATTATTTTTTACGATTGTTAACAGTATTGATTGTGTTTTTGCGGACTTCATCCTGAATGAATCGGAGGCGAACTCAATCTTCTGGTTATTACCCGAGGAAGGTTTATCGTAATGTCTTTTACTAAGGATGTCAATGAAGATGACAGGTCTTGGATAGTTAAGATCATTGTCATGGTTATTTTTGTACTGTTCTGGTCTTTAAGGAATAACTGCTAAAGCTGCAGACCTGCCAACCCTTACGATTTTCCCGTAATTCTTACGGAAAAGTACGCACCTTACGATTTTACGGGTATTCTCCATATCTTAAGATTTTTCTCTCGACCGGATTCAAAATTCATGCAATAGTGGCGGCCGGGCTCTTGGCTGTTGGTCTCTGTGAATGTGTCACTTGTATGTCGTATTTTCACGATAATTCAAGGTGTAGCCACTTAACCGGAAAATCGAGAAATATGGGGAAAAGTCGTGAATTTTCCCGAGTGCCGGGAAAACTTGAAAAATGCCAGGAATTTTTCTGCGAGTCGGGAACGTGCACATGCGAGAGATTTTTTCATGCGCACGCAGCAGCTGTTAGATTCACTCTTAATGTAGTATTATTTTTATTTACATAAAATTTTTAGGTGGTTTTTATTTTCCTACGGTGCATTATTATAGTGACACTGGTTCCAGTAACTGTCAAAAACGTACGTAAGTTCATTCCGCAAAAGACTAAAATGGTTGCCATTGCCTTGAAGTGCGTTTGCCTCTCTAGACGCAGCACATCGATCAACATCTTATCTAGTATGCATCCAGTCATATGACAACTGAACGCCGCACACGCTGACTGCGTCTGGACAAATGCCAATGTCCTTGTTTACAAACTACAATTACGTTTCAGTGTTTGAAAGTCGTTAATATTGTCTCTTCATGCGAGTAATTTGTGTTGAATAGTAAAAATATTTTAAGTTCATACGACAGTATTTGTGGTTTTTTTTTTTTTTTTTTTTTAATTACATGGTACGAAAAGTCCATTAATGTGAAGCGTTTTCTATTTGTGGTCATGAAAAGTTAGATGTTGATAGTATTTCAACGTAATACCTACCATAATTTACATAGATTGTAGCGGGGTTACGTAAACTTTGCCGGTGTGTTTGTACATCAACTGCACACATTTATTTTGTGATCTGGGTGTCAAGCATTTCATGCAATAACGTCGGATTGGTGCGAAGACAACGTGGGTGTTGATATCCTGATCTTTAAATTTTTCTGCGGTAAAGTATGGGAAAGCTTTTATTCTCGTGATACAAAACGAAATAAAAACGATTTTGGTAAGTCACTTTCACTTCTTATTTCTTGGTTGGGTATGGCCAAGGCACCACGTTTCTTCAGTGTGTATTTGTAAACTGTTTTAATATTTCACCGGCTTGCTTGTCTAGCAAAAATAATATAATTTTTATGCGAAATTACCGCTTCCTGTATTTTAGGGGTCATGTGTATCTGTTAGCAGTAGTAACTCGATAAATTGAAAATGTCTGCACACACTCGCACGAAGTTGTACTGTTATATTCATGCAGCAGCAGTAACAAAACAACAGTGTGCACGCCAACATGTTAAATAACACGGCGTGGAGTTTGTGAGTTGTGGATAAACGAGGATAGGAGTATTTGAAGTGTGAAGAAACTTTTTATAGTGATTCACCTGAAATACGTCGGCTTTAGTTTGTCTTAATAGTCTGGTGCACATACATAATAGCTGTAAGATGTGTGAAAAACATAAAACAATACGTCCAAGTATTCAGTTATGCATATTCTGAGCAGATTCCATTCGTTCTGAAATTGGAGAAAGGTAAAAAGTATGCGTTTTGTAGCGTGTGTCGCTGTGACCCAGCCGTTTGTCATGGTGGGAAAAGTGACATTACAAATCATGTGAAAAGTGTTTGCCAGAATCTTTGTGATCGTATGCTAGATTTTGTAACTCACGCAATGTGCGGAAAGTGTTGGAATATTTGGTAAATAGGCCTAGCTGAATTAAAAAAAAAAAGTAATATGTGCCAGGCTACATGCAATATTATTGTTTTCTCGATTGATACATGCTCAGAAGTATGTGTTGTTGCATCTAGAAATGATTGTTGTTTTATTATCGAAATGTAAATCAATTTCGCATTTTCATAACAATACCGGTAACAGCCGATGAAGAAGAAAAAATTTATATAAAATGCCGCGACCCGATTACGCACTATTTTAACCATTCTCCAATCTACTTGAATTTGAAACTTTACAAGTTGGCAGGTCTGAAGCTGGCAGTGGTTTGTTGGAAGTGTGTTTCTTCAGAAGGGCTCATGTCGAGGAGCCTGCATCAAAAGATATTTGTGAGATTGAGCCAAACAGGATAATCTGTTGGAAGACATTTCCAGTTCATGAGGGCAAGGTAGACAATACTGATGTAATTAGTGGACAAGGGCGCAAGGCAGCGAGTTAAGACACAGCCGTAGTCTTAAATTACTACCAACTTATCCATTTAGATTTTAAAAAGGGAAATATTTGCTTGCACCGAGATTACTGCTGTACGCACTACTCCCTCCAATCCATCCTCTGTTACTTCGCACTTTTCTGAAGATTTGTTAAAGTTCTGCTTCCAGGATATTCCTCCGCCTCGTGCAAATTAAGGTGAACTAAGTCTAAAAAATCACACGAATTGGCAAAGCACCGAATTCATGCGCACTCGGTTGTAATATGATGTTCCATGAGAACTATTTCTTACTAGGTGCTACCAACACACTTGTTTTCTCACTGTTTTATTTATATTTATGATAAATGAAGTATTATAATTTGCAAATAAAATGCAGGTAAAATTTCAATTTATCGAAAAATAAGATACGTTTGTTATTTGGGTGTAAAGTCCTTGTAATTCCTGTCATGCTTAGGAAATAACTAAATACGTCATACATGAGGTGATTTTTCAAAGGTTTGATTTAAACAATGTGAAGAAACTGCGAATAGACTGTACTTCGAAATTGCAGGCAGAATATTTTCTTCGATTTTAGTGCTTAATTGAACTTGACCCCGCCAGAGCGGGGCAGCCTTTGATCCATTCCCGCCTTGTCCCTGGATTAGTAAGTTTGCACATGGGGAAACTTAAACTTTACCAATGAGCTTTAGTATTCTCAGTGCTCCGGTTTCTTCCCGTCGCCATCCGCTTTGTAAGGCGTGCCCCGTCTTTCGGGGGTTGGTTACAGCCCTTCGTTTTCACTGTTCCTAATAGTCAAGCACTTATTAATGCCCTTCATTTTGCACTTGCCTAATGGCTTTTCGGGGTCAAGTGGGGCAAATCCGACCATCCGATCTCTTCACCCTTTGCTATTAAACGAAAGTCAGGAAAATTTGAAGTGATTAGGTATGGCATTTTTTAGTTTTTTACATAAGGATAAAAAGTTGGACTTTCGGAACTACCACACTATAGGCATTTCACATTAAAGTGAGCACTTTTGGAAGCCCTGCTTAAGATGTACTTGTATGCAAGTTGTGTAGTCTTCCGCCTTATGTAAAATGAACTTTGCCATGGGCCTTATCACTTTATTCATGCGTCGGTCAAGTGAAACCGTGAAATTATTAGAAAGGCAAATATTTTACAAACTTCCTGATTTTTTTACACCTCGATGCATTAAAAAAAAACGAAATAAATAATTTAAGTTGTCACAAATTGTTACCCAACACTTTTTATTCGATGTTAAGTCATGTAACTACTTTCCCTGCATAGCTACCAAATTACCTGGGTGCATGTCGCTCAGCGCGTGCGTTAAAATGTATACAGGTAGGACCAGTGATTTTTTTTCTAAGGTTTATTTCAAAAGTGCTTACATTATCGTGAACAGCCTTTACCCTTAATTTTGTTTTATCGCGTTTCTAATCATTATTAATCGTGCACATTAGTATGCAAAACTGAGTTTCCCTAACAGCTAACAGTTTACATGTTTCAATTACAAACTTATGAATCGTAAAACTTAATAGGTCTGCTACTAGCGGTACGGAAATTTTATAAACTAAAGCGACGCTTAATAGGTAATATTTTCTTTTTGTTATCAGAGCGTTCCGTGCCTTAAATCTGCTTGCTAAAATTAACGTTGGCTTCACAGAGAAACGTGTGTACAAATTATTCTGCAATGAACACAGCACTAATGCCGATATAAACTGTATGCAAATTTAATGCACTTCACCCTTATGTACCAGTGCTTGGATTTCCCAGTTTTTCCACTTTCGTTCCTGTTGCTCATATGCCATTTATTTTTTTCCTACCGTATGCTTTTCCTGTTGGATAACAAGACGATCGTATTTGTACCAACATGGCTTCCGCTATCTGATTTAAATTTTGGTGTTTATTCTATTCATGTTTGTGTTGTATGCGCCCAACAGGATAGCTTAATGTTATTTCAATACACGTATTTTTATGAAGTGTTTGTTTCAAACGGCTGTACTATTACCCTATTTTTCCCCTTAGTTTTGGGATCCCCATCTAAACGTAGTCAATGGAAAATTTAAAATTTCTTGTTTCATACATGCATTCCGAGTTGCCTAGTTGACCCTGCTAAGGCGTAGTTGAAGAGATTTCGGAAATTATACTGGAAATTTGCTATAGATCTTCATATATAAATTTTGTGGCTGCCATTAAAAGTTTTCGCGAAAACGCACCTTGCCAAATAGAGGTGTGCATAATCTACTTATCGCTACTTAAACCCTAGTAGGCACACACAGAAATATTTGGTAACCATACCGTTTGGGAGGTTGACTTCCCTTCTTAGTCGCCTTTTTCCTGCATGCGTGTAGCCGATGGTTTTGCAGAGGTGGACAAAGGGATGACAAAAATTTCGACAAATTATTGAAATGTTTTCTGCTTGCCACTTTGTAGTAAACGTATAATTTCTAATGGGAAAGTGGGGTATTTTAATCTGGTTATTAGTTTATATTGAATGAACCCAATATTTATATCTTGCTAATAGGCCAACTTGAAAGATGTCCGAGTAGGAAATTGTGGCTGAGGGTTAAACATGTAGGACGTAAGAATTAAGCAGTAAACGCGGCTCGCGTACAAGGAACCGCATCTCCTGTATTTACTTTTCACAATCAATACATTTTTTTTCCGTGTGGCGTAGGGTCTGTAGGTACAAAGTAAAGTATTTGTGTGCTTGTTACGGGCTCTCGGGTGAAGTCAATAGCGTGTATCGCGACGAATATCGCAGGGTTGAGTCAAATGATGGCCCTGTTCGCTTCTGTATGTTGCAGTGTAATTTACTTTCAACTTCACTGCTCGCATAATTTGTTCTATCAGCGGTGATAAAATGGTATTGGGAAGTTTCAGTATTCATGACCAGGAAGGAGACACTAGATAAGGCTTACAATTGCGTTATTTCAAGAAAGTGCCTGTGGAAACACCAACATAGACATTTTACCACCAGAATTAACGACAGATCGGTTTCGAGTCAAAACTGTTTTGTATCTCATACTGATTTAACGTACATATATTCCAGATATTGATTTAGTTACTTACTAAAACGATTAGAAATATTTAATCCGTTTTTGCACTGCTTTTGCAAGATTTATTCTATTCTGTTGGTCACATTTGGAGATGACGTAAATACTTAAAATAGAGCTAACACACAACGCAGGCATATATTTAATTATTGCCGAAAACAGCCTTCGGCAACTAAATGGTGTTAGTTAAGTAGGTTCTAATTAAGCAATTTTAAAATTTCGTTCTAGAACCTCTCAAGAATAATGCAAACTGTAAACATACTGTAAGTGCTACCCTGCAAAAGCCTAATTTTTTTTGGTTAATAAGTTATTTTATTAAACAATGAACACAACGTGATTATTAGCTGCTTCAAAGCAGCGTGTTTATCACAAAGTAATAATAAAAAATCATTATTTTGGTTTAATTATACGAGGTGATTTTTTCGTAATGCGTGTCTGCTGTTGTTAATCCAGGCACCTCCCACCCACCATCCCTGAAAAAGACTTCAAAATAAGAAGAACGTTACAAAATAGAAGTGTCCGCGCTTGTCTCCTAACCTGCTCTGTGTGTCTAACAGTAGGTCGGGGAAAACTCTGCGTGGAAAACCTGGAACTGACGGAGGAAATTTTCAAACGGCGTTTCAGCGGACAACCTGTATAAGCTCCTTGTGCTGGCCTCGCGCGGCGAGGAACCCTCTGCCGGGGTGAGCGGAGGAACCCCCTGCCGGGGTGAGCGGAGGAACCCTCTGCCGGGGTGAGCGGAGGAACCCTCTGCCGGGGTGAGCGGAGGAACCCTCTGCCGGGGTGAGCGTAGTAGTGATGGGGTCGTTCGCGAGCGAATAGTTCGCCAGTCGCTCCGCTCGGTCAGTCCAAAAGGGACTCTGCTCGTCGGCACGGCAGAGATAATAAGACTGCCAGTGTAGAATTTAACAATCGCCTCCAAAGGGCTTATCTCCTCTCATTACGAGCATGCAAGCTGTAAAACCGGAGATATGAATAGTATGAATGTGGCCATGTGGACAAAAGCACTCAAGCATAATAAGCGCGAGGGTTTAAAAATATTTCCATTAATTATTTTTTATATTGCGACATCAAAATAGTTTCGGAAGGTTACGAAGATATCGTTCACTGCGCACTCTCGAGTTTTCTACAAATTTCAATTCACCAAGTCTTTTTTCAGTCTATTAAATATGTTGAAATTAATATACATAATAATTATGCTATATTTTGCATTTTGAATGAATTCAAACACAACAAAAAAGTTAACGAAAATAATTGTAGGCTGTTCACTGTAAAGTGAGCACATTTGAAAGTCGGCTCAGTTGCAATAATAGTCGATAAATGTTTTATTTTAGCCTTGGACATTAACTGCTGATTGCGGTGGAATAGAAACACTATGTTTATTACTTACGTGGCACTATTTATTTAGAAAGGTGGTTAACGGATAAACAGTAGCCGAAAGGAAAAAGTAAGTAGGGCCTCAAAAGTGCTCACTTTACCGTGAACAGCCTATAGTAGAAAATGGCATGTATTATGCGAGCCGCTCTGCACACCTATACTATCGACTATTTGAAATACGACTGGCTCGTGGACGAGAAATCACTTTCGAGCGACTCTTATGAACGACTCTCCGGCAAGAGCGAGAGCGCCAGCTCTTTGGAATGAACTGGTTTGACACATAACTACCGCGTAGTGGCTTGTTTACGACTGTAGTAATGGCCTCCGCCTCGCCTTTTGAACCTTTGATGACGCTGCGGCCCCGTGGTTAAGGCGGCGCGCTACCCTCCGTAAACAAAACAGTTGACCCTGCCTGCTCGCTCGCCTCACAACACCGCTTTTGTCATCGCTTTCCGCCTCACATTATTGTTTCCTATTGTGGGTTGTGTTACTCCATTCACTAGGTTACTTAAAACTTTTCCGAAGACCTGCTTAAGTTCTGCTTCCAGGAAATATCTGCGCCTCATGTAAACAAAGCTTGGAAAATCACACGAGCCATCGCACTGCATTCGTACGCGCTGTGTAATATTTTGCATAAGAACTATTTATTACTAGGTATTACCAACACACACATTTGCTGTCTTTATTCATATTAGTTTTTTTTAATATATGTATGTGTAAACACACACAATGATCATGGTCTTATTTCTACTAAGTGATAAGATTTTGGTGTGTTGATGTTAGTTTACTTCTCTAGCATAAAGGGTTGCTAATTGCAAATGCATATCCTTGAATAATGACAAGTGCAGTTTCTAGTGTTAATAATACAATTTTAATAATTAATATAATGGTTTGCATCTACCTATCTGTCTACTTGGTTACAGAGCGCGTGACGTTGGGCCTCTCATGACCCTCGTCACAGCTTCTCTGGTACCAAGCGCTCAAGGGAACTCGAGGTGGCGTTTGCTCGGGTTGCCTATAACCCCGCGTGATCCGATCCAAGGACACTGCCAGGTGGGGAGTTCGACTGGGGCGGTACATCTGACAAATGATAACGCATGTTTCCTAAGGCCAGCTTAGCGAGGACAGAAACTTCGCGTGGAGCAAAAGGGCGAAAGTTGGCTTCATCCCAACACTCGGTATGTGTAGGGACTGCGAAAGCACGGCCTATTGTATGTATGTATTCTATAAAGTAAGATATTTCTTTTATAAGTTCAACTTAATGAAGAATAAGGTACTTGTATGTTCACATTAAGTATAAAACGTTTGATACGCGACATATTTGGGAAACAACCAAAGGTGTAATACCTGGGGTGTACCCAAATGTTAGACTGGAAACGTGCGAAGAAACCGTGAATAGACTGTTAACCCATTTGTTATTTCCAACTTTTCTGAAGCCCTGCCTCAGTTCTACTTTCAGACCAATTCTCCGCCTCGTGCAAACAAAGCTTAATCGAGTCTAGAAAACATCAAATGGACAACGCACCGCAATTGTCCGTACTCGGTTCAATATTTCGCCTGAGAACTATTTCTTGCTAGGTATTACAAACACGTTTAATTTCTATAAGTTTTCATTCGTATTAGTCATAAACTAAATATAATTTGTAAAACCAAAATAATAGTTTAATTTATCATAGAACAAAATACTGCAATGTTGACAAACACAACGCTTGTGATCCATGAGAGATTCAGGAAACAACAAAACGCGTCATTCATGGCGTGAATTTTTTCAAAGGTATTATTCAAATAGTGTGAAGATCTACAGATAAACAATGTATGTCGAACCATGATGTTAACTTGTCCCGCGAGGCTGTTGTTGCCTTCACACTGGAGGGGTCGTGCACAGTTGTGCCATCCTCCCTCCACCAAAAGTGGTGTATCACCCACCAGCGTGGTTACGTTCGAAAATTAAAACCAGCAGCGGCAAAATGAAAGGAAGTCCTTCCGACCAATGTTTATGCCCTGTTGGAGTACATCAGCTAGACACATTTGTTCTCCCCCGCATTCGAGCCACAGAGATAAGGGCGACAATAAACGCGCGCCCGACGCCCCATCGCTCATACGTGAAATGCGCTAAACCGACGTGCAGTGCTTGTCAACACGTTTTCTGTGCTAATTAGATCTGTAACGGTGGGACTTTTAACACACGCGATGAGAGCCCACAGTTGTTGTAACTAGGACACTGCGCGGTTTAAATTTTCTCCCTCGTCTTGGGAAAACTCAGCTGTCAAACTCTGTGTAGATATGTACGGTGTATGCACGAACGTGTAAATATGTATGGTGTATGCACGAACGTGTAAATATGTACGGTGTATGCACGAACGTGTAAATATGTACGGTGTATGCACGAACGTGTAAATATGTACGGTGTATGCACGAACGTGTAAATATGTACGGTGTATGCACGAACGTGTAAATATGTATGGTGTATGCATGAACTTGTAAGGATGTATGAATGTGTATGTAAGGGCTGTTCACGATAAAGTGAGCACTTTACAAATAAACCGTAGAAAAGTCGCAGCTTTTACCTGCATATATTTTACTGAGTGACACACGTCTAGTAAAGTGCTTAACAACGGAGGGAAAGTAGTTCCATATATTAGTGTCGAATTAAAATTGTTGGGTAACAGTTTGTGGTAACATAGATTATTTCTTTAACTTTTTTTTAAATGCATGTAAGTGTAAAAATTAAGAACATTGTAAAATATTAACTTTTCTGATATTTCCACAGTGTAATTTGACCGACACATAAATAGTGATTAGGCCCATGGCAATGTAAATTTTACATAAGGCGGAAGAATACAAAACGTGAATACGAGTAGATATTAAACAGGGCTTTCAAAAATGTTCATTTTACAGTTAACGGCCTATATGTGTGGATGAATGTGTGTGTATAAGTATGTGTACAATTTTCGCAGATATCTTCGAATGTACTTAATATTGTGAAAAAAAAAACCACGCGTGCGTAAATAATTGGTTTTTATCTTTTCCGACAAAAATTCGTATTCCCAGGTTATCTGCCGAGATAGGCGTAGACGAGGAAACTACGAATGTTTCGATAATCCGTCTGGGCTTCCCTTCGCTCAGTGTGTATTAGAATTATATTTCCGACTTCGTAAATTGCATGCAATATTCTAGTTATTTTCGGTGCTGGTTTCCTTCCCTCCTTTATAATGTTAGCTAGTTAACGGGAGACAAGTAACGATGGCCCTAATCGCGGCTATATTCGCCTAATCAATCCCAGTAAAGCCACGTCAATGTGCCCTTGTAGTTGGAAACTTCCCTGCATGCTCCGGCGCTCTGCCCTGTGACGCAATTAGATCCCATCCTTATCTAGGACCTACGACTCTCAACGTAGGTTAGGAATAGTAAGGTGTTGGATAACTGTAGTTGGATATGTTCTTTCTGGACTCCTGGGGTTTTTCAGGACATTTCGCTGTACTATATACATAACATAGCGTTGTATTCTTGTATGCTAATTTGTCCTTGGTACCAGAGGATCGTAAAATCGCTAACCTGCTACGCTAGTTACCATTTAGGGTATTTGTACCACCTGTCCAATATTAATTTCAAATGAATGCACGAATTCCTGCACACACCAACGTTTCTAAAAATTCTAACTTCTACACGGAAGTGGTGGTTGGAAAACTTAATTTTAAAATGAGTGGCACAATGATTGCATTAATAGGTACAGTAACCCCGAATTATTATTCCTTGCTTGTTCCGTATGGAGCACCCCGGATGTTACGTGATGTTACGTGATGTTACCGGTGTGCATTTCATAACTAGTTTTCAGTGTCTGATAGTTTGTTGTGGCATTGTCTTGTTACCGCGTGGAACGTTAGGGTAGTTGGAGTCAAGTTTTCGTGATTTTAATATTATTCTCGTAAAATATTTAACATAGAACTTCAACTGATGTGTAGTTTTTTTGTACGGTAATTTTTTCCCCTTGTGTTAACATATAGCTAGTATACAAATTACCGTGGAAATTAGCGGAAAGTATTACTGTGTCCTCTTCTCTCCCAATCCTCTTTCTAAAAACTATGCTAAACAACCGTTGAATCGTTGAGATTTTTTCAGAATTGCTCATTTCTTACAAAAATTCTTCCTGGTTACACTTTTGGAAATGAACTTTAATATTCCTTGGCTTAGGTACAGATTGTAACATAATATTAACATTTAACATAGCCAGTTTATAAGTAAATATAACTTTATGACAATTTTATTAATATTGCAATGTTCACATTAATAACCAGAGATCGAAAAAATTCTTCAAGTGTGGTCCGCTCATATATCCTTTGGATAGGACATCCGGTTCTCTGCACCAGCCTCTTTAGTAGGCGCAGTGTTAAAATTCAGACCCTTCAGCACTTTATAATTTCAATGTCTCGTTTTTGAAGATAACTTGAGGTTAGGTACATCTGGCGCGGTAAGTCAGTCTGATTTTTTTCGGTAAGGTAAGATCTTATCGCCCCCCTCTCAGCAGCGGCTATCGCGACCCTCAAATTCGGCTTGTTTGTAACCCACGCCCTGCGTATTCTGCTGGACGCGCACAGAAAAAAAAATTTCGTCCGGCTGGTAGGCGGGGAGGAAGTTTCAAAAAGCGAGCTCGTGGAAATCTCATCCGTCGCCCACTCTGGCTACGAGCTTTGTGCGGAATATATTGCCCTCGCGTGTCGTGTTTTCGGCGGTTGGGGTTGGTATTAGCTTGGCAGAATATCGTACTAGCCCCCCCCCCCCCCCCGTTTATCACTGTTTGCCAATAGCTCTAGACTTTACGAACTTCGTCATGGGTTGGTTCAGGAGAGGAGAAGGGGAGTTCCCTCTTCTGGATATCAAGCGGTTGGAATGGGATCATTTGCTCGTGGTCGTTATTCATCCCTTCATCTCCCCTCCGGCCTAATCTTTGTCGTGCAACTTTGTCGGTGGCTTGTTGAAGCCCGTCCCATCTCATTCCGGGCTTAAAAATGTCTGTTGTTTACTCTGGCGCCTTGCCTTCCGCTCGGTTCTTTGCCCCGAATTACTCGACGCCATAGCTACCAACCTAACATGTTGATATGGACTAAGCTAGGCTCAAACTAATAAGATATGGAGGGATGACATTAAGCAGCAGGAGAAGCTAGTAAGTTATGTTGACTAATTGAGGCCGTGGTGGCAGAGCGGTTAGCACTCGCCTCCCACCCAAGCGAACCGGGTTCAATCTCCGGCCGGGTCGCCGGATTTTCGCATGTGCGAATCTTGCCGAACGATGCCGTTGGTCGGCGGGTTTTCTAGGGGTTCTCCCGTTTCCCCCGCCCTTTCATTTCGGTGCTTCTCCATACTGATCTGTCATCCTCATTGGCTCTCAAGACCTCGCTGTTAAGAGCCGCCCAGATCTCTTCACTCACTTTTAATTAAAGAGTGACTTAGGAATTTACTTAGCCATTCAGCAGTTTTACAAATTCGCAATTTACATTGAAAGTGGCCAAAAGGAATAGGATAGGGAAGGTTCAGTTAGATGCGAAGAGAAGTATGATGGAGAGGAACTCGCCTGGGTCTTGCACCCTGGACCAGAAGCCCCGGCCGCCGCCACACCGGGACTTGCCGGGACCCTCAGCCCGATGACAATCGCAGACTGTGTCGCTGACAGCTCTTGTAGCCTAGTCCGCTCTTCTCGCCCCACCACGTGTGTGTGTTGGGGGGGGGGGGGGGGACGTAATTTGTTCTGGGAGTTTGTTTTAATTACACTGGAACTTCCTTAGGTTAGCTGGACCCACGTTTTCTGTCGCTCTTTGCTCACTTCTGCGATGTTTGATGAATTCCATTTCAGCCCGATGTTGTACACAAACTCGTCTGTGACCTCCTTCCGGCTGTTTAGACAGATGGCGTACAACGGCTTCATGCGTAACAGTGTGTCGATGAAATTCGCACGACGCAGGTTTTACCTCGAGTGCTCCTTCGTAATTTTATTTCTCCTTAAATGTCGGCTCGAAACGTGTATAGGCTATTCAATGGTAAAGTGAGCACTTTTGAAATCCCTCTTATTTACAATAATAGTCAATAAATATATTTTATTTTAGCCTTAGACATTTACTTCAGGGTGCAGTGGAATAAATACTTTGTTTATTACTTACATGGTAATATTCATCTGAAAGTAAAAAGTAACTAGGGCTTCAGAAGTGCTCACTTTACCGTGAACAACCTATACGCAGATGTTAAGAGTGGAAATTTCTTGCGCAAGATTCCTCGCTGTCGGTTACGTGAACGCTGTGATTTGCTAACACTGTACTCGAAAATTCACTTCATATACGTCTGACTGGCGAATATGTTCGCGTGCTGGGAACAGTTCTCGATGCATTTGAATTAATTTTAAATTACGCTTGAATCGTTGACATTTCAGTTAAATAAGAATTTTAAATAAAACCAGTGTGAGCGGTTGTAATTGGCTGGCGAAAAAAAAAAATCCGTGATTGCAGTTTAACTTAGGTCCGAATAAATTGCGTAGCGAAAAAAAAAAAAGCTTAATTTAGTCTTTGGAAAAGTCTTAAATAAAATTCTAGCGAATTAGCCTGGGTATTGAATGTTGGAGCCCTTCGTCGTATTTGAAGCACACGCCACACCAAACTTGATTCGAAATGATAAGCACCAAGACCCGGTGTCAATTCATGCATACACTGTTATGTACGCAAACATAGGAACAGCGTCATAAATCAAGCCCTCGTAGTTTGGTCAGCTCCCTCCAGAGAAGTAATTGTTGAATGCTACTTCTCATCTTGCGTGACAGCTGTTGAAGTGGGACGGATAACCAACGGATGGTTGACAATCCAGCCTAAAGCGTAGGTTATCCTGGGTTCCTTATACAGAAACCCAATTGTAAGTGTTCCTCTAAGTATTAGGCTGTCCACTGTAAAGTGGGCACTTTTTAAGGCCCCTATAAACTTTTCCTTTTATCCAGTTTCCATCCTCCTGCTGCTTTTTAATGTAGAAATTGCAATGTGACCAATAAACACAGTGTATACATTTAACCACCACCAAAATGTAATGCCTTAGGCTGCAATAAGATATATTTACTAGCGGATTAGTGCCTGCTGGGAGGGTCTTAAGAAGTGCTCACTTTATCGTGAACAGCCTATAATAGCTTTTACACAGTCTGGATGTAGTTACGTAAAAAAATTAATGGAAGCAACCCACAAAATTGTCACTTAGTAAAAGATGTTATGTTTGAAATAGAGAAGCAATTCTTGCTACAGTTTTTGGTGTAACTTGCGGCCTATGAACCAGCCCGTTCAAACATTTACTATTGCTGAGAAGCATTGGCTTGGATTATCTTTACAGAACAAATCTACTTACGAACACTGAAGGTAGTAAATGAACCCAGAAAAAAAGTCAGAATTTTAAGTATGAATTGGAATACAATATATTAGCTTAAGTGTTTCAGATTTGGTCACATGCGAGTCTGTTCTATATTTGCAGGAGTCGGGAAACTTTAAGTAGAGGAATCTCGAATACAAAGTATTAGACATAATAAACACAAGTGCAACTGAGCCATTGCGACAGTGTTACTATGGATAATGTTAACTTATGTTAGGCTACCATTTCTATCTTTTGGCGAGTTAGTATTTCACGTGGTTCGCCTTGGAGTGCCTGGAACATAGGTGTTGGCGTTGCGCAGTTGGCGTACAGTTTACGAAGAAATATCTTAAATATTGAAACTTTGCCATGTCGGTTGGTCAGTGATAAATAAGTAAGTGGGAAGTTTCAGGAATTTTTTTTATTGCAGTGGCGTAAATAACCACCTTAACTAGGTTTAACATCTTAGTCAATTTTGAAATTTCTGTAAAACATTTAATTTCTTTAATGGTATTTATTACTGCATTGAAGTGAATAGTTACTGTGTTCTGCAGACAGGCAAAAGTTCAGACAACCCCCCCCCCCCCTTCCCCCTTCTATAATGACACGGGAATAAAATGAGCATTTCTGTTTTAGAGCTGTAGAAAATCACTTCTGTCATACGCTATGTAGTGGTAAATTGCACTTCCGTAATTTTAATGTGCACTTTGAAATTGGATTTGCATATGTAATTTGCCAACTGTCTTTCCTTTCCCAGCAATTTCATGCTTTGTGTTCGTTTACAAGTACCACTTTAAAAGCTCACCAGCTTTTCTTGTAATTTCCTCTCGAGCCTTGGTTGCGCTGTTGAGACACTGCACAGGAAATAACGCAAAGTTCATGTGCACATGCCATTACTTGCCCTTGTGTTTGCATATGTTGCCAAGTAAGTGTATTTTACTTCAGTGTGGTTTAATTGCACCTTGCATGTAGTTACTTCAATAATATCTTGGGTAAATGTCGTATGTGTTGCTCAGTTCACATTGCTTAGTTGTAAAATGTGTCTGCTGCAGCTACAGTTGTAAGTAATGTTACGATGCGATATTTCCAAAAGAAACTGGATGGAACATATTATCTCTCGCCAAATTTCAGAATGGCGTGCAAGTAGCCTGTTGTTACTTTATTACCAGAATGTGGAAGATTCTTGGAAATTGTGTGGTCAGCATTTGTCTTCAAATTAAATTGTTCGGTAGGAGAAAGTGTAATTTCAAATAATATTGCTATTATTCTTAAGCTGTGTCCGAAATGACAAATTCGTTATTTTGTAATTTGTCATTTCGTAAATTTTATTTCGGAAATTGTAGACAGTCGCTTATTTAGCACTCCCGGCAACGCATGTTTACATTAAGAGTGAAAATTATTTTTCTGTAAATTGAATGCTTAAAATGTACGTAATACTTCTACAAGCATCACTGGAATGCCACGAATATCTTAACAAATATGAAAACAATGCATTATGCAATATAGGTTTTAAAAAATTTTTAGTGCGAAATATATAAACAAAGCTAACACTTACTTGCTTTTTAAAACGTGTTTAGTGTATTTATGAACAGTTATTTGTTTTGAAAACATGTTTCAACTACACACTCGCATGTCTTTTGAATGTAAAATCCAACATGGTGCTGACTTCCTTTTGAATTTCAGCTAACATCCACTAGATACAAAATACCAAATTACCAAGTAAGTCCCCATTTGTGTATACAGAATCGGGTCACGTGATAATTTTGTCGACAAAATCTGCATTTCGAACACGGCCTTAGCTTCAGCTGAAAACTTTAAATTCTGATCTCTAAATTATGATGGTATTAAAATTGCTGGAAATTTGAACTCGCGGTAGCCCTGGAAGTGTTATAAAAATGCTAACATTTTCACGGCGTTCGGAATTTTTAGGACCATTAATTTTAGCATTCGTGTAAGATTCTTACTATAGGTTATTTACAGTAAAATGAGAGCTTTTGAAACCCCTGCTTAATATCTACTTGTATGCAAGTTGTGTATTCCTCCGCGTTACGCATAATTAACATTGTCATGGGTCTCATCACTTTATTCATGCGTCGGTCAAGTGAAAGTGTAATTATTATAAAAATTTATATTTAACTACTCTGCTCTTTTTTACACTTCGATGCATTTAAAAAAGATTGACGTGGAAGAAATAATTTAAGTTATGACAAATGGTTACCCAGCACTTTTTATTCGACGTTAAGATACGGAACTATTTCCCATCCATCGTTACCAACTTTACCAGGCGCATGTCACTCGGGGGCCCGTTAAAAATATATGCAGTTAGGAGCAGTGACTTTTTTCCAATGTCGAATTTAAAATTGCTCACTTTATCGTTTATCAACTTTTATATGCTACAAAAAATAAAATGTCAGAACACGGGAAGTAACAGCTGGACAACGTCAACACGGGACTATCGTGGCGACCTGCATGTGGTTGCGGACCCCGGTTTGGGAGCCGCTGTGCTATAACAGGGTGGGGCGGTGCCTCCGCCCGCCTTGCCAAGTCCGTCCTATCGATTGTATCTCGCGGAGGATGCGGCTGTAGGAAAAGACGCCATGGGGGGGGGGGGGGGGGATCGCGAGATGCGGTCGCGACGGAACCCCGCCAGACGCGCCCAGCTTCCCTCCCGCATCGTCCTCGCGGTCCAGATGACATCGTGGAGCGTGGGCACGGGATTGTGCGTGCTTCCACTGTTGCCGACCTAGACACCCTCGAGTCGGCTATGTGCGTTCGGGGATTCCGCTACAAAATGTAAAATTAAGGGGGTCGTCTACCTGTAGCTTGAAATGCGTTCCAGAATGTTCGGAAAAAGCGATATTTTTTTTTACGAAACTTGGTTATCACCAATAAGATTATCTACGTAAAGGAAGCGTACTCCAGACAGACTGAATGGTAATTTCAAAATAACCATGTACAAATTGTAGGTTGTAACTCTAAAACATAATTAAGGGGACTGTGTACTAGGCACTAGAAATGTGTTGCAGTGTGTTGGAATATCATTTTTTAAATGAAACTATTCACCGTTCGTCCAATGTGCTAATTTACGAAAAGAAAAACTTCAGGCGACGACGGAATGTCACTTTCATGACACTACGCATGTTAGAATCACTATATCCAAACCCTCCAACATAGCTAAAACAGCCTTTTCAGACTGCCGTATGTCAAAATGTGGTGACAGAATCTACTTGAAACACGGATACAATCCTGCATTGAACTTTGCATTACACTTTCCATCAGTAAAATAATATAGTTACCGCTTATTCCCATAAACGGTTCGACGAAAAGCTTGCGCACTAGTTTAGTACTTCTCACATGGTGGCGATGCGGCACTTGAAGCGCTTGCCAGTTTCGCCCTTAGCGTTCGCTCGCTCCTGTGCCATGTCGTTTCATGTAGGCGGTCCCCTTAAAAATGGCTTTTTCAGGCTGCGGTATTTAAAAGCATAGGACTGTTACACTTGGAATCTCGCACTGGCCGTGTTATTTGGTTATATGGTCCCGGAGCTGTGGCGAGCGAGCAACCTCGACTCTTCCTTCGCCCAGACAGACCCGCTCCCCGGTACGTCGTCCGGAGGTCGGGGAACGATACTCCTCCCTGTCAGAGGAGTCGAGGACTTTAGAGGACGAGCTAGAATTTTCTGGTAATGTCCCTCGGCGTGACCCGGCGTTTCCGGGCTATGGCCGACGACAATATAAATATAGACTGTTCACGGCAGGATGAGCACTTTTAAAACCCCTGCTTAAGATCTACTTGTATGCACGTTGTGTGTTCTTCCGCCTTATATAAAATTGTCATTGCAATAGGCTTCATCGCTTTCTTCATGCGCCGGTTAAGTGGAACAGTAAAATTACTAGAAAAGTAAATATTTTAAAATTCGTCGTTAGTATATGTATGCAGGTTCATTTCTAAAGCGCTCACTTTATCGTGAACAGCCTTTGCTACTGCAGCCCGGAGGATCTGAAGTTTCTATGGTATCGATCTGGCTGAAGTGCAATAATCTGGAGAAATCTGGTGCAGCGTGGGACGTTAGCGGAGGGTGCGAGACGACGGCGGACGAGAGTGCGGTGTGTGTGGACGAGCGGACGTTATACCAGACAGTAGTACTATCGTGCATGCGGCCGCTTGGAGCACTCTAGAACAGTCCGGACTGCCGAAATGTTTATGCGAACTGAAATTAATTCCAAAATCATGACATGTTTAACGCAATGTTCAGTTACTCGTCGGTGTATCTATCCCTATTCATGATATTTACAAAGATACGGGCGATGGTTTGAATGCCAGTTGAGTTTGTGCTCCGGCTAGCTCTGGCATTACACTCAAATTACAGGAAACGTATTGTACAAATCGATGTATCTTCCTGTTTCGCTCCCCCGAATCATGCCTTATTCCTTAGCGATCCACACAGTTTCATAGTTAAAAATTCCACGACTAATTATACACGAGCCCGGGTGCGCCTACCGCGGCGTCAAACCCGCTACCCCTCGACCAGACGAGAAAATTCAAGGCAGACTGCGTCTTCTCACGGTTCCCTCCACGAGCCAACCAATCACAAAGCTCTGTTACTTGCTCCTCTCACCGAATATAGCATCTTTCCTAGGAAAATTGCCCGATTTTTTCTTATTGGTCTACTGTTATTTCATGTACTACAAAATTTAACCATTAACGTTTACTTTCTACTTTATTAAATTATTCGAGGCTAGCATTTTAAATATTATATATATATTACGCCCACTGAAGGTGTGGCTAAACTAAGCAGCTTGCTGGGAAAGGGGGGGGGGGCGGAGATGATTAACCTGTTGGCGTTCCTTGAATGGGCAGCGAGTCACGTCACAAAAAACGAGAATTGTCTGCGCGTTATTGTTCTAGCGCATCCTTTCTCCAGCAAGCCATTTCTTTTCAAATTTACTTCCCTTTGTCCGTCGGGTCGTGAGCCCTCCCCCTCCATGGTATCACGAACCCCACACCAACAGACTCCAGCAGTATGCATAAACCCACCCATGAGGTGCTCAATGGGAGTGGATCTAGTTGTGCTGGCGTGTCTATTGAGCACGAAGTTACGCCCGGGCGAGTCTAAGACAGTGTATCGGAGATAAAAGGGCACTGTGCTACAAATATGAAAATTTACAGTAGTTGTTTACCCCTATAACATGATAGCACACAATGCCCTTTCCTACAGACTGGATCGCGTGTTATTTCGTGTAGTTGAGTGCTCAGCTACCCGAAATAACACGGAAAATACAGCAAGACTAGATAAAAACGTCGGTTTTGTAAAACATGCATAGTGCCCTTTACCTCCGATGAACAGAAATGTATTACTTACAGCCGACCACTGTCAACTACCTGGAATAATGCCAAAATCCAAAGATAACAACCGTACGCCAAAGTTAGGTTAGAATAAAAATTATTACTTAAAAAAAATTTTATTTATCGTAAATGACACACAGTAATGTCTCGTATTCATGGGCCTTTTTCCTTTTACACTGACTATTACATCAATATCGTTAATTTTTTTAGGTGATAAACTCACATTCAAATATAAATAGTTACCCCATAACATAAGAAATTAATATGAAAGTTATGGACTTACGTTGGTGTAAATCATAAAAGATTTTTCTGATAAAATTATATATCTAATACATTTTGTACATTTCTTTTTTTTGCCTGGTTATTTATAATGATTGCATAGTCTTTGTTAAAGATTTTTCTTTATGGTTTAGACTACCAATAAACTATAACATGTGTTTTCGAGGACTACTTGGAATCTCATTAAACCTAACAAGAAATTGTGCTTTTCACTTAAAGTTAGTCTGTACAAATAATTAAATTAATGGCAGGTTTTTTCTGAATTCATTATCCAAGACGAGAAGGTACAGGGGGGCAAAGTTGCGGGCAGATATATATTACAATTTTTATGTTGAAATGGACAGTTATTTGATTCGAAAGTTTGTTTGGAAAGTGTAGAATCTACTGTGTACGCTATGGAACTGCAGATAGAGCATGCTGCGTGTGGTGGGGTCGCCTCTCCTGAAATTCAGAACGGACACACCTGGCTTGCAGTGTGAAGGCTCACATTAGCGCACGCTGACGTCATCACACGGATCCAGGTCAGTTTTTGTGGCGGGTACGAATAGGCTAGAGGGAGGGAGGGGGGGGGGATAGGGCGACTGATTCTGTAGGCCGGATTTGGGAACACGGGCTGTTGGAGACGCGAGCAGCGGCCAATCAATAGCGGGATTCTCCCCTGGGAAAATTTGCAATGTGATCGTTCAGAATCCTGATGGATCGCTCAGGCTGCTCTGCCATCTCTCCCCCCCCCCCTTCTTAAATCCGTAATTGGATGTCATTCACGTCGCGACAAAGACACACAGTCCATCGATCTCGCTAATTGTGGCCGCGTCTGCAAGCGAGAGTTCCTACCCGCGTGAAATGGCTTCATATTGGACATGGCGTCAAGCTGGTTACTGATTGTCAAACGATGAAGATACATGCGGTGTCGGTGTGTTTTCAAGGACGAGGATAGATTTACTAGTTGTGTGAAAACTCGAAGTGGCTGGTTGGTTGTGCATAATTTGGGGGAGGGGGGGGGGGAGGACGCACACTGCTTGTCTGAAATTATTTCATTGGGTGGCGTAAGACACAAGCCTTTCAGATTGCAGCGGCACCTAATGTCCATTGTAGATACTTGGGGAAGTGTGTGTAATGGGGCGCAGTCTATTACGTATAGGCTGTGCACGGTAAAATGAGAACTTTTTGAAAGCTCTGCTTAGGACTTGTACGCACGTTGTTGTATTTTTCCACCTTGCACAAATTAACATCGCCAAGGACCTCGTCACTTTATTCGTGCGTCGACCAAGTGAAACTGCGAAATTGTAATTAAAGTAAATAATTTACGAACTTTTCCATTTTTGTACTTTGATGCATTAAAAATCGGAAAGCGAAATAAATATCACAAATGTTTACCCAAAACTTTTTATTCGACGTTCAAACATGGAACTACTTTCCATCCTTCGTTACCAGCTTAACTGGACGCATGTCCCTCAGTGCACCTGTATGCGGGCAGGAGCAGTGATTTTTTTTTCCTAAGGCTGATTTCAAAAGTTCTCACTTTGTCGTGAACAGCCTTTAAACAAAACCACTTAGAGAGAGTTGTCCAATTAACGAAAATGCGCTGTCTTTTTATTCATTTTCATTACGCAGGACCAGAATTTTTCTTTGATCGAAGCTTGAATGCCAGTTAATTAATTTTATTGTTACAAGAGTGCTGATGTAACGCGCCTTCTGGAAGGCACCTCAGGCTTGCCTAGTTCTCCAGGGCCTGGAAACAAACCGGTGACAGTTTTGAATGGATACTGCAGCAGAAACCTCAAGTCAATCTGAAATATTTCTAAGCCGCTATGTAGAACAGCTGTGATTCTGGAAATGCAGGAATCGGGGGGAATGCAAAAAGTCGCACGTGGCCTGTGCTTTGTGCTGCAGTTGGACAAAGTTCGGATCCTACGAAGCGTATAGCCTTTCTTTCTTAGTTTCCATTTATACGGTTTTTTCTTACAATCTAGGCATTTGTTCGTCAGGTGGGATTGAGGAACCTCCTAACACCCGCGATCGTAAGGTTACCTCGAGAATACCCAGGGTTAATGCTATTCGAACACCCGAGTGAGCGAGCGAGTAAAAATATGGGTGAAGCGAGGTGAGGATATGGAGCAGCGCCGGGGGGAAACGGGAGATCCCCGAGGAAACCCGCCGAACAGCGGCATCGTCCGGCGCGAGTCCCACATGCGAAAGTCCGGGAGCGACCCCGCCGGGAATCGAACGCGATTCGCCTTGGCGGGAGGGTAGTATTCTAACCACTGAACCACCGTGGCCCCCCGAATACCCATGTGATACAGCTGGTTTGCGGTTAAGCAATTCTTGGCAGTGCTTATTGGTTTTTATTCATGCCATCGCGTATAGCTCCTAATACATTTTAATAGCATCGGTGGTGTAGAATTAATATCCATTAGTTGACACTGAAATTCCGAAACTAAACAATTTTCGACGACACAATTTTATTATTTTAATGTTCATGTAATTAAAAAAAATTAAGCTTGTTAATTACCGAGTTTCAGAATTGCACGTAAAAGTTGACGTAAAATTGCTACTGAACCAAGTTTTACATTTTTTACTAGCTGATTTGAATCAGGTTTGCGTGTATTCTGGCAGTGTATGTGAGCATCGTCCCATTATTTAGATTTAGTTAACTGTAATAACCCACCTTATAATTTTGAGCTGGAATTTGGAGACATTAAAATATGTATTCATGTTTCACTTTGGAGGGGGGTGGGGGAGTCGGTGGTGTAGTGGTAAGACTACTGGCTCCCACCAAGGCGAACCGGGTTAAAACCCGGCCGGGTCACTCCCGGATTTTCGCAAGTGGGAATCGTGGCCGCCGATGCCGCTGGTCGGCGGGTGTTACTCGGGGATCTCCAGTTTCCCCCCGCCCTTGCAATCTGGCGCTGCTCCAGTGTCGCGTCATTTCACCCTCATCCGCTCTCAAGACCTCGTTAAGAGCCGCCCAAATCTCTCTTTCTCATTGTATAGTGTTTTCGTGAGCAATGGAGTTATATTGGCGGGACACTGGTTTGGTACGATGTCTCGGGGATTTCACGGAAAGAAAATTGTCACCGTTGGTCTTGCAGGGGCAGTACATTCCCCCCCCCCCCCCACTGCCGCCACCCCTGTCTCCCCGAGAGGAAAGCGTGCAATGGACAGCCACTCAAGTGTAGGATCAAGTGACTCAGCCGAGGGGAATGTCTGACAGTATTCCACCCTCATCCCCCTGCAGCCTATTTTCCAGCAGCCGAGCTGGCGGCCTCCCATTATTTCCGCCTTCTCCAGCCCTTAAATTCCCTCTTACCCACGCTTCCGCCCGTTTCATCTCCAGCCCTTGATGGAGTCGTTACGTTCTGCTGGCCTTCTCAATCCCCTCCCTCGACCTGATGGCTTAGGACGGGGGAGGGGTTTGGCGGTTAGAGCTTCTGTGGAGCCGTGACGAGCCCATTCCCTGCAGAAGATTCGCGAAGCTGCGAACCGTGGTACGGCGGACACGCGGGGAATGTTACTGCAGTCTCGCTGAAACTGCGCCGAGTGGCCTTTGAACCTCCTTCACTTCTCCAGGCTGCTCACGCGCACTCAAACTATTAGGTGCCTGTGGACTGATTACAATTATTTCGCAGAGTTTCCGGGTAACCAGAACACGAAACGAACGATACTGCTGTGACTCCGCTTTCGCCAGATGGTCACGCAGTCATTAAGGCATCGTAACAGAGAAGGTAAAGTCGGAATTAAGACCTAGTTGTGCCTAACGTCTTTATGTTCATTAGCCAATATACAACTAACCCAACTTGTACAAATTATTGCTTTACTCGGGGGAGTTAGTCGATATATTTAATTAACCATTAATTAAAGCAATGGATATCAAGTCTAATCAGTCTCTGACTGGAACGTGGTCACCTGAATGTAGCCGAAGGCTGCTGTGCACAAGTCTCGAGTCGGCGGCAACGGAACCTCCTCTTGCGGTCCGTCTTCAGATGGCAGCTGTCTAGAGGTTCGCCTGCGGCGGGCCACAGGCACTTCTTAGATGCCCCGCGCGCGTTAAATATGCGCCGCGGGTTTATTAAACAAGCGGATGCTCAAGGCTTCGTTCCGGATTCCATCGTGGTCGGGGCGTGTTCCAGCCAAGCGTCTGATACTAGCTTGGCAGATCACAGCATCATGAACACTGACGTTGTTGTACGTCTCTCGGTAAACATTCCCATGCACCGAAACGTCAGGACGTTACCGAACGTGCATGTAGAAATCTAGTTGCGTTAACGTTCAGGTGTAAATGTCCGTGTACGAGATGTTACGGACGGGACTCTTGGTTAACGTTAGTGTGAATGTCACCGGAAAACTGCGTCTCGTAGTTCATGTATCACTCGCGTCCTAAAGGTCGCGTTCTTGAAAATAGAAAACGCCAAAATAAATGCTGCCCAGTGATACAGGCTGTTCCCGGTAAAATGAGCACTTTGGGAAGCCCTGCTTCAAATATTTTTTTTATCCACGTTGTCTACTTTCACCTTATATAAAACGAACACCGTCATGGGAGTAGTCACATTATTCATGCGTCGGTCAAGTGAAACTGTGAAATTATTAGCAAAGTAAATATAGTACAAATCTGCTCATTTTTACACTAAAAACGGTGAAAGAAATAATGTAAGTTGTCCTAAATAGTTACCCAACACTTTTTATTCGACGTTAAAATATGGAACTACTTTCCATCTTTCGTTACCAACTTTACTGGGCTCATGTCGCTCAGTGCGCCCGTTAAAATATATACAGACAGGGGCAGTGACTTCTCTAAGGTTCATTTCAAAAGTGCTCACAGCCTTTAACGGTAAAGTGAGAACTTTCGTAATCACCCTTTGAAAAAAGTCGCTGCCCATAATTAGTCCATTCATGCTACAGTGCGCGCTGGCATGAAAAGACACGGGATAAGTTGGCAGGGAAATAATTAAAATAGTTCCTACACTCGACTTTGTCGAATGTAACTGGTAAATGCATGGCCACTGGAAATAGGCCAATAGTTTGTTTTATGCACACCGAGTACGAATCTGCGTATTAGCAAGACATTTACGCTCAATAATTCAGAGTTTTCGCTTGGATGGCGCATGAAAAACGTGAAGCGGGTCCAATGACGATGTCAACTTTAGACGTCGTTGAATGATGCAGGATGAGAGAGTGGATCCTAAACACGACTCGCTAAAGGACTTAATTAAGCGTGAACTGTTTATCGTAGTATTTTTATTTATAAAGTCGGGCCATAGAGCTCTTAGTGTTTTGCTTGCACTAGATGTTTTTCGCTGCCGAAGCGACGTCCCCAAACTCCAGGAATTTATGCAACGAAAAAACTCTTGGTTCGGATTGGTTCATTTCCAAGGCGATAAACGCAAATACCGCCACTTCTCGAGGCAGTAACCGCAGTATGGGATGTTCGTGATCAGTGTGGTGGTTGTTTGGCTGAGTTTTCCTTCATTCTCAAAGTAATAACGCATTCCTGGCCATAGACGATGCGCGCAAGGTGACTAGCCTTTAATTTCACAGCCTAATATTCATTTAAACTTTTTAGTGGAAGTCACTTAGTGTTAAGGGAACTTTGGTTGAAATTGCGCTTGTTAGTGTTTTTTACGTGAAGCAGTTGCACTATTTCTTTTGGTAACTATAAATCAAGTTATTAAGATTCATTAAATTAAAATTAAGATTTGTATTCCATTCTGAGGCTGACATTTTGATAACGCAAAGGTAATGTTTTATCGTAACACTAAAATAATATTTCAGTAAACTATATAAGCTGTAATTTTAACTATAAACAGTGTGGAGAAACTTACTATACATCAAGGTGCGAATATAGGAATGCTTCTATACACAGTTGTAACTTAATTACGTAGGGAAGCTACCGTTTGATTTATGGTGGAAAAGTTTTCCATTCGTGTTGTCTCAATACGCGTATACAAAGACGTGGTTAATTTAATGCCAATTGCTTGGGGACAAACGCATGTACGTCCGCATTTTGGGAAATTCACTGAAAAAAAAACTTTGTGACCGCCAGAAAATATTTTATTTACCCTGCCAAATTATTTTGTGGTGAACAAAAAATTTGTTTTCATCACAAGTTTTGTGGTGGGAAAAAAATTTTTTGGCTACAAAATCCTTATGCATTCACCACACATTTGGCGCGGTTAATACTAAAACAATATTGTTTCCGCCACAAATTATTTTTTTCCTTGGGGGGGGGGGGATGCTTGATTTGGATAGTATGCAATACTGTCGGTACGTCCAGTGTAGTTCAAGAAACAGTTTTGTGGCGCGAGCTGTACAGTTGGGTTCCTCGCTGCTCGAGTATCTACATGCTACGTCATCGGGAGTTCTCCCCGCGATAGCGATCTCGTGTCTAGTCTCCCTCTGGCGCGGGTGTGACGTGTCTGCAGCCACTCTAACGGTGCTGAGTGCAGTCTCCATCCCCGGCGTGAAAACACGCTGGCAGGGTGTTTAACTCTTACTTCCCTACTAGATCTAGTCATTTGTATACACCTTTAGTGTTGTAGTATGTTCTCTCGCAGGGCTAGTATCCCCCCCCCCCCCCGTTTGCCCAGATAATAGTGCGGTGACAATTTCGATTTATTTGCTTAATCGTCATTTGTGCAACACCTATGGGATATCTGGAAATGTGGCGTATTATTTCTAGCTGTATTTGCAGTCAAGAAAAATTACAAGAAGTGTTCATTTTTTCTAGCAGAATTTTAAAACTATTCGAAAATACAATCCCCACGACACAAACTCTTTAAATGTGTAAATATACTCTTAAATAATGAGTTTAATAAATGATTATTTAAAATACTAAAAAATATTATCTGAAATACTAAACATTGAATGGTATATCAATATTAGTGTCAAGTGCAAGAATGACAACTGGGACATTGTCTTTTGAGACTGCATGTTGAATACGAGTTTTCACTTTTTTTATGTATTGTTGTGCACATGTTAATTTAGTTAGTGGCTTTAAATGTTCACTTCGTATATTGTAAGAGCGTAGTAAAATCACAACTGTCTATTGTGTGAAATGATATCGCATAACAATTCAGTAATTTTTCTTCAGGTCTAGTACTTTTTCCTATAGTTGCTATAAAATATTTTTCTTGGTCGACACCCTGCACGCTGGCGGAACAATCGAGAGCTTTGCTGTAGTCTGCGGACTGCATCTCCGCCCTTCACACCAAAACAGACTTTCAGGAGGGTATTGCAGTCTTAGTCGAAAGGATTTTTGGATGGGATGGGGTGGTCTGCGCTTGAAGCCCTTGTCACACGGTCAAATTTTCGCTTTAAAAAGTATTTGACATGCAAAGTTTGAAGACTAATTACGGCCATCAAACTTATCGTTCCAGCAAATTTGATCAAATCTTGAATATGTTTGAAAATGCCACATCGTAACTTTGTGCTGGGAGGATATAATATGAATTTTAATTTAAAAATTATTTTCAATGTGATATACTGTTTCCATGCAGCCATTAACAGGAACAGATTTAACGAATGTGGTGATGAATTTTCGCTTTTATACTAAATTCAGATTGTATTTATCGCAAATATTTTCTGCGCGATGCAATTTAATGCCTCACTGTTTTTATAATATTATGTGAAATACTCAAAACAGCATTCATGCTTAACAGCGTCTACATAAATTAAATAACGTCAAACCTATTTAGTTTCCAGCAATTGTAACATGATTTAAGGTTTCGTGACGTCCATTTTTGTCATGCACGATTCTGATTGGCTGAGCCTGTCAGTTGTCAAAGACATTTTAAATCCGGTCCAGTCTTCAAATGTTTAATGGGTACAGGAGCCATTAAACTTTTTCAGACACATGGCGGCGTTCGACGTCACAAATGCCAAGTTGTTTGACCAACTTATTGGAAGCAGTTGTTCTACAAAAAAAAAAATTGATAGTGACCGGGGCTTTATGGAAACTTTTCACCCCTTCCGCTTCCGAAAACCTCGTCAACCAGTGAAGACTGTGGCATCGAATACATATTTTTTTGCTAAGTCTTCGCTTCGAGTCTCGGGCATCGTTTGGGCAGGTTACAGTGTACCAGTAACAATACTGGAGCCTCAACCTTTACGAGAGGCTTGACGGGTGATAGGCAAGTTGGCCTGATACTGATGCTGTTGCTGCACTCCGTAGGGAAACAGACTAAACTATCTATTTTGACAACTCTGTCCACACATTTGTACAAATTTTTCATCCCTTCGAATAACTAAAGCAAACTTGTTAACATTACTCAATCCTCGTAACATTTCTGCCATTTTTATACATCTTTCTATCGATTCACTTCCAAAACTACAGAAAAAATGATAGTTTGTGTAAACTGTTTTGTTTTAAACATTCGTATTTTAATGCCACTCTAATACTGCGTTGAATATATTTGTAGTGAATTAAAAACTCAGTTTTGTAAGAATTTAAAGAAACAGTCTTGCTATTGTTGTGACATATGATTTTTTACAGTTCCCTAGTTGATTGCAAGTTCGTAGTTTTGACAGTTTGAAAGATTAGCGGAATGTTCCCACACACATAGATACTGTGCAGCTGGACTAGACGCTATATCCCAACTCAACTTTTGTCGGAAATTATATAATATCTATATAAGTTTCGTTTCCCTTAAGGCTGCAGAAAATTTTATAACTTAGCAGGATCAAAAGTTAAATAGTAAATTTTCGTTTACTGCGAAGTAAGTGAAATACATTGCGCGATATTTTAGATGGAAGGTAACTCACGGAAAACTCATTTGAACATTAATGTTCTTAAAGTTTTGAAATTAAAAAAAAATTCTTTAATTACTTTCTATGCATTTATACAACCAACTTTTTAAAGGAAAGCACACAGTCTTTCATGTTGCTGAGTTATTGAGGAGTTCCGAAAAACACATTTAACTCACTTTCGCCTTTTTAGGGGCTGAATTAAAAAAGTCTTGAAATTAGTTTTAGGTATTTCTGACTAAATTTTGAAGCTCAGGGTGTAACTACCCTTCACCGTGTTAGTGAGCATTTGAGGAGTCCTTTGAAACACATTTTACACTCCTTCACCCTCTTAGGGGTCGAATTTCGAAAAATCCTTTCTTAGTGGGTGCCTGCGGCATAAGGGAAGCCATACTTAAATTATCATGGTTTTGCGTCCTGCGTTTTGGGTTATGCGTTGATGAGTGTCAAGGCATTTCATTTTATATATGAAGATAACAAAGCATTTACTTGACACTATACGTATCAACTAATAAGGCAGCTTTCAAGCGAACATGAACCGATATTATAGTATTAAAAATAATTCTTATTTTATACTTACACAATTTCACATTAAATAAACAACACTTTCAAACTAAGCGATAATTTATTAAACCATTTAATACGAGCACATTTAACACCTTTCTCTTGAGATTTTTCCTTTTTAACTGGTAATGTATTTTTTCCTAGTGTTACACATATGCATCACTATTTTTCTCATAGATGTTTGGTTTTACAATAATTAATTATATATATATATATATATATATATATATATATATATATATATATAGATATACTGATAAAGTACGAATTTTTTTAAAATTAAGTCTTAACAGAATGGAGGCTTTTAATTCTGTAAATTATATCTTCAATGCATTTTTTTACGCGAAATATTTGTAAGTGTTCGATGATGTCTAAAAAAATACCATGAAACATGACTGACAATTCTGAACGTAGTCATTGGACTCTTCATATTGTCACTTGCAGAGTCTGTCAAAAGTATTAACTCTTTCCAGCTGTAGATAAGCATACAATTAATTAGAAGCGTAACAAAAATACAGTCGAGTTTTTAATTTTTTGTATTTTTAGAACTTTGAGTACCAACGTAACGCCCTGTCTTATCTCGAGACACAATTGAAATGTTTGTGTTTATTGGCGGCAGAAGATGATGATGTCATCGGAATGCAATCACAAGAACGAATGTCTCGCCTCGCGCGAGGCATTTTTATTACTGAATGCATTTATCTTTTTGTGCATTGTGCATAATTTCATCAACTTCTTTCCCTACGCCCCACATTTAGACCACAGTGCCTGGAAGGGTTGAACGGGAATGCGAACTAAACGAAGTAGATGCAACTTGCAGGAGTGTCAGATGCGCATGTTCCCAGGCTACTGGCCCGAGGGCGGGGACTCAAACCCCCTCATTGCTGAGCAGTGGTCGCAGTCCCCCGGGGCTGGCTAACGACCCTGCCAAGCGGGGGGGAGGGGCGAAGATGGCGCTTTCCCTCGTCTTGCGATCACTTTAATTACTGGGCGCAATATACTCGGTCCCGCTAATGCCTGCAGCTCTCTTTTTTGCCCTCCCTCCTAGGATTATGGACCACGGATGCTGCATCCTCTGCCCCGCAGTCTGTGGGCCGAGCCGCCTGAGCTGCGAGGGGCCGTTACGCCCCGTCAACAATCGACTTGGCTTAAGTCACATTACTTACAAATCATAAGAAGCGAAACCGTATGTCTATAATTGGCGTGAACGTGAAAGAAAAACTTCCTCTTCTCACAAATTAGAAAGCGCAAACAAATAGGAAATCATTTTTCCAGCGCACCGATAAGTAGGCTACAGTAGGTTTTTATGGCGTTTCACATTCTCATTGGCCAGTACTTAAAACTTAGCGTAAGATACACGGAGATGACCGTCTTAACGCTAAGCTAGTCATGCCAAATTCTGGTTATGGACGTTGCAATCTCAAATACAGGGTTACGTAAATCTATACGCGCACAATGAATGCCCTTTCAGTCCCGACTTAAAGCTAGCGGACTCTATACAGGATAATTCTCAATTAGACCGACAAACTTCGGGAGGTGATTCTTCATTAGAAAGTAAAAGGAGAACATATGTGACACTTTATACATAAACCGAATATTAAGAAAGGTATGAACCTTTAAAAAACTAGGTTTTAAACAGTATTTGTGCAAAATATCGGTAACGAAGTAAAATACAATGGCAACTCTCGGTATGTTATCGCGACCTTCAACGTTAGAGCCGATATTGTGCACATATACGGCTCAAAATCTAGTTTCTTTAAGGGCTCATACCTCCCTTAATATTCGGTTTATGTATAAAGTGTCGCATATGTTTTCCTTTTAGTTTCTGATGAAGAATCACCTTCCGAAGTTGTTCGGTCAAATTGAGTATCATCCTGTATAGCGAAGTTCAAATGATAGAATATTCTTCGCGCAGTTTTGAATGAGGGGGCGCAGGGGAGGGCTCTCCCCGAGCGCCTCTCGCTGGAGGGAGGGAAAACACGTGACACTGATGGCGCCATACACACCAAACTGATAATATCGCTCTCAATCACCACGCTGTTAAATACGCCGTTGCGCCACGTGCTTTTTTTTTTTTCAGACACGTGTTATATGAACACGTGGAGCAACTCTCGCCCAATCGCTGTCGGCCGCTGTCGCTACTGAACAACCCCACCCCTTCATGCAGCGTCAATGGATTCTTCCCAACTAGTTTCAGACTTCTGCGTATTTTTCTCATTTGGATTTTTCTATACTAAAATCTTAAATTTGATTACTTTCTAAAATCTCTATTTTTGGTTTCCGAAAAAATTTTTACACTGGATCACCACTCTGTATATTAACAGGCCATACTAACGATATTCAAGCTACTCATGATAGTTTGATTACGCTGGTTTTTACCTTGCTTGTGAACAGTATTTGCGATGACTTGATCTATGTCTATAGACTCGGTCAAATTTGAAGTGCACAGCTGTGCGGAATGCACACTGATTCGCATGAAAGCTTCTTGATATAGTATATTCACGGTTTCTTCGCACTTTCCGAATCAAACCTTTGGAAAATTACCCCATGTCTGACGTGTTATTTCCTAAACATGCAATTTATCACAAGCGGTTTATACCTCTATTGACGTAAAAGTGTCTTTATTTTTCGTTAGTTGTAGTTTAGCTATAATTTCTTTATAATTTATCATATTACATTTACAGTAAGTAGTTATAAAGACAGTGAGAGAACGTGCGTGTTAGTAGCGCTTAGTATTAAATAGTTATCATGCAAAATATTAAAACTGAGTGCGCACGAATTCGGTGCGTTGTGCTATGGTGTGGTTTTATAGACTTAGTTGAGCGTAGTTTGTAAGAGGCGGAGGAATATCCTGGAAGTAGAACTTTTAGTAGGGCTTCAGAAAAGTGCGAAGTAACAGTGAACGGATTATAACGTTGATTCCAGAAGTATAAACTTCGCCATTCAGTATCGAGCGAATTTAAAAACTACGCGGGACTATTGTAAATCTCGTTGCAGACGTCTGCTCATATATATTTCTTTTTTACGTCCCCTACCCCCTCCCGAAGCTTCACACCCGCTTCCCAGGCGCCTTGGCGCGTTCTTTAAACGAGTTTGATTCGTGGACCTCGTATTCTTCGCGAGAACTCGATTTCGTAAAGGACGGGAACGAGTGGGTTGGGGGGGGGGGGGGAAGAATAAATGCGCACACGAGAGACGTCGTGCGGAAATGGCTGGAAAGTTGGGCGAGAACGCCAGGTAGAACTTCTGTGTGAGAAATTCTCAGCATGCCCACCATTCCACCACTTTTATCCTCTCTTTCTTCGTCGGACAGCTTAGTCATCCGCCTTCCTTCTCTCGCTGCGCGGGACTGGTGCAATTTCCCCGCTAGTCACAATCGCGCGAAGAAAGTTTCTGGTGAACGAAGATGGGAAAGGGGAGGGGAGAATCTTTTAAAATCCACTCCTGGCCCGAGATGCTTGTGCTTTGACATCTGCGAGGTAGTAGGTTGGATTGGTGCCTAGGGCAAGATAGTTAGTTGTTCGTAGGACTCACATTAGCCTTCCCACCGCCCCGTCAGGGATGTAGCGATTAGGACCTTGAACTGCACAGTTGATTGCAGACGTCGTCAACGACGTCTAAGCTGAGAACTTCGTGGAAATGACCTGATTTTGAAAGGTCCCCGCGAAAGTCCTTGGCTGAAAGTCACAGTGGTTTGATTCTATTTAATATAAATGTCTTTAAAACAAAATTGTAGGTAGGCGTTGACTCCTACCGCTAGATATTCCGTGAAATTCGATGTGCATCGAGGTCGATAAAAACTTAAGTCGGCGGAGGTAGGTGAGCTGATTTGGATGTATACGCGAAGCCTTTTAGAATTGCTGAGCTGGGGAATCTCTCCCCTCGTTTGTTGGGTATCTCGTGTGTGTTATCTTCGGACTCGTCGCTTCTCTCCAGACACGATAGAATCTTCGCTTGCTTCTTGGGACGCACTTCGCGAGGTGCTATGCGCCGGACTTGCCTGACGCTTGGGTAGGCCGCTGGTTCCGGACCCACTAGGGCCGGGCTGGGCTTCCACCAGAGCCTCGGTCTGCTGTTCTTGCTGCCTCAATCGATGTAGGTGATTCCTCTGTGCTCTTGAGTGGTTGGACTCCTCGGTTTGGCTTTCTTGACGTAAATTGGCATTTTGGTCTGGGCTTGGCGACAAGATTCAACTTCTTGGGCGCTGCTGCGTCCAGGTTTTTGAAACAAATAATTTGAATAAAGTACTCTAAGATTGAGAATTTATCGGGGTACATGATAGTGTAATGCGGTCCCCCCCCCCCCCCAATTCGCAACAAAAGAGGGGTTATTCAATGTTTTAATCAGATGGTCCGACGCAGAATCGCGATTTTGATCACTAATTTTAATGTGTCCCCACAGGAAGTGTTATGTATTGATCCGAATGGTTTAGTCGCCAGATAGTTTGCGCAAACTTAGGCCCTCAAACGTCACATGTAACTCGAGTGTAGGGAAATGACTAAGCTATGGGCGTCGCTGAGGAAAATGTTTTCGTCCCGCATACTTTACGGCGCAGAACCCCTGCCTAGTGACCGACCGAGAAAGACGTTCATTCGAATTTCACCTCAAAAGAAAAAATAATTCTCAACGTGCGTCTATTACGAATTAGCTATTAACCTTACCCTGCAGTACATAGTACGTTCTAAGTCTGGATCGGTGAGAATTTCACGGTTTAGCTAAAGTAAACTAAAAGCGCCTGACTTAAGTCACTTCAGTTAAACTAAGTGATGAATAAGTAAAAGAATCCCAGTTTGCTTTACTTACTGGGCGAAATTTTCCATGGCGTGTTAACCAACTGTGCTGCTGAACCCTCAGTATTTTGGTGTCTGTTATACGTTGTACCGTAAGACTAAATATCTTATAAACGTACACATTAATAAATTAAACCTCTAAATTATACTCTTTTAAATCGTGGGCTTCATGTTAATAGCCCATTTCGTATAAGTGGTCTCAAATTTGACAGACAATATGACCAACCTACACACTATGTAAACAATAAATGCTCACGCTCCTACAGTATTGTATCAGCTGATGAACTGCTGCTGGATCCGTGTTTTTAGGTTGGCTATTTTGATGTCTTTGAAAGAAAATAGTACTCGTAACTACCAGTTGTAATTTAAAATTTTAATTATACATACATCATTTATTGTTTAAATTATGTTTCTAAAGCAATATTAAATTTTGTTGGCTATTAGTAACGGGACTTTGAAAACATGTTCAGCATTTATGACAGTATGTCGACACATACGAACAGTAAACGTGTTTCCAGCCAATGGCTAGCCATGTTTGTTTTTTCAGCCCGACGAAGGCAGTTGTGCGTGCGCTTTTTTCCTCATCGTGTTTATTATACGAATATCTTATTGGTGTCGTCGGGATATTTAATCGGTAGTTAATTATTTTTCATTTGCTTTTTCAAACATGGTTGGTTGTAGGTACTGCTGTAGTGCGTTTTGTTGAGTGAAATGTAATATTAATCGGCATGTCATTAAAACTACTCGTTCCGTCATTTTCCCAGCATCCTTTCACAATGAAGTGACATGAATATAATTTAAGTATTTGTATTAGGAAACGTGCGCAGTGTTGATTTTACTGAATAATTTTGCAAATTATTTAATGCTATTGACGTATAAACGTGATTTTAGTGATGTAAACTCGCAAGGATTGCCATAGAAAAACGTGTCCAAGAGGTTACAGCAGTAAGTTTGCGTGTTTTCTGAATGTATTTGTAAACCGTTAATATAATTATTGAAATGCACGTGGCCTGAAAAAATGCCGCACTTTCCACACTTTTGTAGTGAGTGAACAATATTTGTTTGTCTACATCGTAAATTCAAGTGTAAGGATAACTTCGGTCAAAGTGTGTGCGTGTATATATTGCTGCATCTGTACGAATACGAACAGCGACGTATGTATCGCGTTTTGTATTTTAATTAAAGTTATAATTTTCGAAGTTAAATAACTTAAATGTTATTTCGATACGACCAAATTCTCCACTGAGCTCGATAAAAACAATATGCAACTCAAAATGCCACACACTCGTGTCGGAATCGCATAGCCCCGACCAACAGAGCACGACACGACCAAAAATCAACCACGACACATTTCAATGGGACTACTTGAATTTGCAGCATGAACGACACCACACTCTCGGCATTTAACCTAACTATTTAGAAGGCGCTGATAGGCTACGTTAGTCTCAAAGGCGGTGAACAAGACGGAAATTTTTAATACATAATGGTGACAAATTGGTATCGCTAATGCATACAAAAGTAGAATTATTATTTTTAAGAGTTAGGTACAGTAGTTTTCAATTTAATTTTCTTATAAGCTGCGTATTTACCATTGTAGGGAAAGCTTGCCATGCAAATCCATTTTGCAATGTTGTACATTCTTTTCTCGTGCCGTACGAAATGACTAAGAATAGATATAATTTCTAATCCAAAATTGCTGGTTGGACGACAGAATCGGTCGGGCTTACGATAATCTATGTAGTATTTCATTGGCTGTTGGCCGTCGTGTCGTGCACGTTGGGGTTATGTGATTTCGGCATCTTAAGAACATCAAAATAATCCCGTATCATGAAAGACTATAAACTAAAGCCCCTCCCCCCATCCGGCCCTTTTTCTGTTTCCTTCGAAATAAAATAAAGATTATACCCTAATTGGGCCCACATTTCATTGCTATGAACATTTATCTGTGTTGTTATTGATTGAAACTCCAACACTCTGGTTCTGGAGGGTTTCAAAATGTAAAGCTTACTGGCCATACAAACTTGTAAGTTGTATCACTTGTATTTTCTTAGAACGTATATACAATTTGTCAAGGTTTTTACGCAGGGATAGTTGTTAGCAAATAAATATAAAGGTTTTTCCTGTTTTTAAAGGCTGTATTTGAAAGTAACCTAATGGCATGTAGTTTCAACGTTGGAGTCTTTTATAAACGTTTTGAGCATTTTTGTTTTGCAAATTAAAAGCGCTCATATGTTTTTAAATAGATTGTTAAAAATATTATTAGAATAACGGAAGAATAATTCACATCAACAGGATTTACATTGGAAAGAAAACTTTTTGATATCAAGTAAATTACAACATGCTTATTAAACAAAATTCTTTAAATTTAAGTACCCAAGGAAGGTGCTCCAACATCATAAAGAAGTGTCTCGTACATCAGCAGGAACTGTGACATTCCAAAATTTATCGCTAAGGAAAATTAACTTTATGATTTCTTTAATCTTGGGTAGGTGGAGCATCTTTTTATTGTGTAGGCAACATGTTTGTTTGATATATTGTTGCTGTAGGTCGCATCTGCTTATCTAGAGCGCTTTGTAACATCTCTGAACTGAAATACAGCTTTTCGTTAAGTACCCGAGAACAAACCTAGGACTATATTCACAATTTTGAGGGGGGATGTTGTGCGTCTGAACTTCATTGTATATATCAACGCTGAGTTAGAAATAAGCTTTTATTCGTAGCATGACAATCTGAACACGTAGTTATTTAATAAAAGTTATTTAAGTATTTTGTATGTAGACCCTACAATACTTAACATTTGATTTACTAAATGTGAGTTATTAAAATTACTGAAATTAAGTAACATTTGCTTAAATATTATTTTGGCTACCTACATACGTTAACATCCTGAGAATTATAACCACCATTTAAGTGTTAGGCTGTACAGAGTTTGTTGTCATCATACCAAGAAGCTGAATTGTGCACTTTTAATGAAATAGTAGGCATAGTCTGTATGTAAGAATGTATGCTGTCTTTGAAAAAAGGGTTCGGGAAGGGGGGGAGCGGCGTAATTTCGGTATTTGTGAATTCCCGGGGGGGGGGGGATATTGGTATTTGATGTTTCTAGAAATAATGCTAAACTTTTGTGTTTACAAGAATTTCAGGTAAGTGTGAAAATATTAGTTGTCATTAATATATATATATATATATATATATATATATATATATATATATATATTAGTGTGTGATCAAAAACAGTAAAATTACTTATTCATTTGACAGTCAAAACACAATTTCATTTTCGTGCACCCTGGTTACAAATTTCTTGCAAGGTAAAAAAAAAAAAAAAAAATTATAGACTTATTACATGGGCTGTTAGTCATTTACATAAAATATTTATAAACTAAAAAAAAAAAAAAAAAAATGGGATTGTTGCCAACCTGCAACTGTTTGAACAGACCACAGCTTCTTAGTCATTTGGGAGGAGGTATATGCAGTTTGTTTACAAAAACAGTCAGTCATATGTTTGTTTACAAATACTGGCAGTCACATGGTGTTTACAAACAGTCACCTTCAATGACAGTTCAGCTGTGGCGGAAGGATACAAAGCCACCCAGATGCCATTGGCACTACTTTCCTAGAACTGTCAAATTTGAGACCACTTATATGAAATGGACTATAGTAATACTGATGCATGTGATGCCTGAGGGGCTCATCTGAGTTCGTGAGGGATGGAAGTCTTAATAAATTCACACAGCTATTATTTACATAATTAAATTATGTCTTAAGTTTTTTATTTAACAGTGACCGCAATATTCAGTGTATTTCAGCTCCAAGGTCCTTCTTAACGTCTGTTTGGTTACAGTCAATTTACTCATACTCATAATTAACGTGTTCAGCTTGTTGCCATCATTTGCAATGTGCTTCTCTCGCATCTATTCCAATAGTCCAGCCTGCCCGCCGCACTCTTCATTGATTGATACTTGCAGTCGCAGATTTACCTTCAGCTGGTCACTTCTCTCGCCGTCTTCTGTCGCTAGGAACTCAGCCAATCATCCATTCAACTACTACTCCTCGGCTCGGGAGCCTGTCACACATTTATATCGGTCGCACTCACCATCTGGAAGATTCAAAGCGCCCCGAGTAACGCTGAGAAAGAGGCCAGTAATCAAGAACATTCTTCAGATAATCGCAGAAATCCGATCCGCCGATGAAGTAACATTCTCGCGTTCTCACTCAAGTGTGTACACTGGCATAGTAAATCTCCTAATAATTTCTCGTGGTGTACTTTCCGAATATTTATGTTGAAACCCTTTAAATAAAAAAGAAACCAGCAAGCCAGTATGGCAGATGCCCTTTAAGCTGCAAATCATGATGCACAGCACACAGTAGAATCCCTCAGGCGAATGAAATAAGCCACGACTGCACGTGCATTGCGTAGGCCTACACGCATAAGACAGAAAACCTTTGAGAACGTGATACCTTGCACAGGTTAGGCATACGTATGGTGGTGTTGCCTTGGCTACCGACTCTGTTAAGGGAGTTCTCTGCTAGAAGTTTTTTGTTCGAACCTCCCGGAGCCACTAATACTCGGTGTAGAGGAAGATCGTGATCATTCCAAAGTTTCGTGAAACTTTCACCTGCGGAGCAAACTTAGTTCGTGCGCTGTTCCTGAAGATTGCCTGCGCAGTTCCTGAAGATTGCCTGCGCAGTTCCAGTGAAGCTATTTAAGGCCAGGCTCCACCATGCGCGGCCGTATAGGGAATCAAAGGCTAAATTCCAACAAAGATCTGTCATTTTTTTGTGGTATTATTTTAAACTAAAGTTTTTTTTTTTTTGTTGGAGATTGAACTAATCTATATTTTCAAACCTTCCAGTTTTTAATTTTTTTTTATTTCAAGTGTACGTTTTTATTATTTATAAAATTGTCATATTTTATAAATAATGAATTGCATTTAAAATTTAAAATTTGAATGGTTTACAAATGTAGATGTGTTAAATATTAAACAAACATTAGTTGAAAATACTATCACAAAAATGATCTGTGTCCGAATTTAGCCTTTGATTCCCTCTACGCCCATGAGTCGTGAAGTTTGGCCTTAACGTCTCTTGGAGGGAGAATTTAAACTGGGGTGGCCATAACGTGGGTTACTGGCGCGATTAACCCTCATTAGTGGTTTAAGAGGTTGTGGGGTGGGATGTGTGCACACACTAGTATCACTTTGCTGTTAATGTTAATCACGCGTAAGTTAGGTGCGTGTACAAACCCTTCGTGATATGCCCTCCAAATAGTTTCTTAAAGTAGTCAGTTCTAATTAGTCAGCAATATTTTATGATTAAGTTGTCTTTTCGAAAGATACAGTTCCAAAGTGGCTGGAAGCGAGCTTTATTATTCATTATGCTCTGTTTAGCTGAAATATTAGTTTTCCGCTTGTCAGTGAAAATGCAGTGTAAAATAACCCTAATTTTTTTTTTTTTACAGGAGTGTAAATGCAAATATTCGTAAATAAACATAACTTGAAAATGAGGGGAGAAATATAATATATTCGCTTATATATCGTGCAGTATATTCCAAAGGTCACAAACGTTACTGTATTTGTTCTCATCAGTTTCAACTTGGGAAATTAGTTATCTTTAATCCACAAATGTAAGAAACCCAATAACGCGTTTCCGTTCTAAATATCGTGAATCATAAACATTTTGAACCTTTTTTTCCACTTTTTACATCAAGTGTGCGAGATTCACTGTCACAAAGTTTCCAGTGTTAAAATTTTACATTTATTAGTATATTTCTGGTTGATTCAAGTTTGCCTGAACTCCATGTCGCATTGGTAGAGTATGGTAAAGCTGTAAAATCTTCGCGGAGCATTGAGGGAGAGGAGTATAGGGGAGGTCTCTCTCGAGCGCTCGCTGCTGGAGGGAGGGAAGGTAATGGAGACAGTGTATGGAAGGACTCTTCCGGGTGCGTGCCGTTGGAGGGATGGATACCACGTAACACTGCTGGCGCTTATTTGCTGTCTATTCACAATTGATATAAAACCTCTGAAAAATCACCCCAGAAATAACGCGTTTGGTGGTTTCCAAAGTATGCTCTATCGAAAGCGTTTTTTTTATATTAAACATAAAACAGCATAAAGGTAACTTACTTTTGCTTAAACTGAAATTTCGTTCATATTTTATCTATAACTCCTATTATTTCATATATAATTATTATGAATCAAAACAGAGCAGAAAGGTGTGTTGGTATCGACTGTTCACGGTAAAATGAGCACTTTTGAAAGCTCTGCTTATGATAGACTTGTATACAAATTGTGTGATCTCCCGCCTTATGTAAAATTCATATTGCCATCGGCCTCGTCACTTTACTCATGCGTCGGTCAAATGAAACTGTGAAATTGTTATGAAAGTAAATACTTTACAAATCAGCTCATTTTCACACTTCGATGTATTAAAAAAACAAAATGAAAGAAATAAGTTACACAAAAGGTTGCATAACACTATTTGACGTTAAGATATGCAACACTTTCCATCCATCGATACCAACTTTACTGAGCGAATTACACGCAGTGAGCCCATTTTAAATATATGCATGCAGGGGCAATGACCTTTTTACTAAGTTTCATTTCTAAAGTGCTCACTTTATCGTGAACAGCCTTTAATGCCTAGAAATAAATAGTTCTTCTGCAAAATATAATTGAACTCGGTGCGCAAGAATGCGGTGCGTTGCTCCTATACTTAGTTAAGTATTGTTTGCAAGAGGCGGAGGAATATCTTTGAAGTAGAGCTGAAGCAGAACCTCAGAACAGTTGGGAGTGATGGCGAATGGACTACACACACCAAAACCGATAACATCGCTCTCTACTACCGAGTTGTCGAATTATCGTACACACGAGCAAACGTTTTATCGACAGATAACATGCACGCGCCTATCCTCCCGACTCGCGCGATGCGTTCTGAACTCCTTATCTGTTTCTAATTGTAACGTCGATGTTCTAAATGAAATTCAGTTCCGTTGCTTCTTCCAAGAAGTTTAATTCTGCAAGCTTTGCCAATGTTGTGAGACTTGAGCGGAGTCGGCAGTCTTGAGGAGTGCGCATAAAGACTCTTGTGTATCGTTGGCGGTCCTGCAGGGACTTGCTGCAAAGTTTATAGCGAGGTATTTGTCAATGAAAGTAGGTTTCCTTAAAAGAGGTTTGCCCCGATACAACCGAGCAAGAGTCGAGAAAATTTGCCAGACACTTCCCCGATGTTCTGCCCCCTCCCCCCCTCTCCTACTTTCCATTCTTCTTCCGCTCCTCTTACATTGAACACTGCAGACAGCGGAGGAAGGCCCCGGAAATAAACCGCTTTTCAGGATCCTGCCGAGGTCCTTTCAGAGGTCGCTTTGTCGTTCGCAGAATCCTTCCGCGACAGACGTCGCAGTTTCCTTCCGTCTTGTCTGGTTTTCGCGTCTCTTGGCGGCACTATTTTCACCCCTCCCCCTCATTGAACCCCGCCTCTTAGTCTACATTTTAGATGTGCCCTCGCTTGTTCTTTTTTTTAGTTCTCTATCTATAGTTCAAAAGCTAAAGGCTCTTACACGCGATCAAATTTTCTTCAAATTTATTGATTTCAATTAATAGAATGATGTATGAAGTCACTCGGCCTTAACAATCGTAGTAATTTCTCTCAAATATTGTTTAGAATATATTCTATATTTTCTTGAATACAAATTTTGATAGCACTGAGAATTTTTAAAACCGATATAAAGTGCAGTTTCTCAATAATGTTACAATTTATCTCTCTAGAAATTAAGTGGGCTATACCAAGTTCGTTAAGGGATGGGGGTCTTAATCAAATAAAATAATTATAATTTCTTTATTTAATTAAAAATAACTACAGAAAAACTCTCTGAACTCAAAATCGCACAATCACTCACTGTTCACGGCTAATTACCCAAACTTAATAGAATTTATAATCACCACAAGGAAATCAATTAAATTAAACCGTTAAATATCAGTCCTAATACAGTGTATTAACCTATTCTATTATTTTATAATTTATGCGTCCATATTTGACAGTTCGAATATTTACAATAAAATCCGTATTACGCTTCCATTCAGTCCCAGTTCAGTTCATTTCCCGCCAGTCGCAATGTTCTAGAGTCCTCCAAGCGCCCTCACGCACAGTAGGCTTCACTCTTCGGTTTCACACCCTCTCGTCCATTCAAGCCACGAACACCTCATTCGCCGTAGTCCCGTAATCCCCAGTCGTCGTTCACACTTATTTTTGCTGGCGCGCACTCGCCAGGCGGCCTCCGTCAAAGACTGCCGGCCGCTGGGTTGCGGCAGTGTATATAGTCTCTTAGGCCGCCACCTAGAATCTTCCCCAACTCGCGTGACGCGTCGCGGAGGGCCGAGGCGCCAGCCAGTCTCGCCAGGATATTCTTGCGTCGCCGCTACACGTATCGGAAACCCTAGCAGGCGATAGGTGGTCTGTGACGCCAGCAAGTCTCGCCGCTGTCGGTATTCATGGATTCTAAGAAGGGGGCCGTCAGGAGGCCGCGAGTGCATCATTCCAGGAAGAGGGGAGGGCGAGGTGGGTCTCCGATTACGGCGTGCGGCAGCTGAGTCGGTGCCAGCTGCAGCGCGTAACAATACAATTATTTTTGCTCATTTAAGCTAGAAAAATATTTGCAAATTTATTTTATGCAAACAATTTATATCATTTCGAAAAACTTTGATTTAGATAAATTATTTTCGCGGCATGTGTGGTTGTGGACGCATAAGTTGTTTTCTGAACTTAAAAAATTTTCGCTGATATTTCAGTTTAAAAATTAAAATTAATTTGCCTATATGTAAGAATCTTTTCAAAACTTTGAATTAGGAAATCAATTACTGTGAAACTAATTCCATTGAAGTGCGTGTGAACACTTTCTGTATTCAATCAATTGGATTCAATAAAATATTTGATCTTGTGAAATGTCCTTAAAATTCCCCAAAGTGTAAAATTCTGTTGGCGTCCGTGGTCATACAATCAATTGCGAGCCCTGCAAAGGATCTACACAACAGCAAATTCTGCACCTGTTCGTTATATGCGAAATTAACATTGCTCTAGTCATTTGTCCACATAGTGAGATTGTGGAAAGTGCTGCTAACTTATATTTAATGCTAAAAGTCCAACTTAGTGCATAAAGTAAAATCCAAATTGAACTATCCACGAATTTGAGGCCTACTAATAGGAAAATGCCAACAAAAATTTGCTACCACGAAAATGTTAAGAGATTACTTAGCGCCCTCCAGACAATATTACTAATTCAGAAAATCCCATAACCTTTCAAAAGTGTAATGTTTAGTTTTATGTTGGTAACAAGTTTGCAAACATACCGTAGGGCCAATGTTGGGCGACTAATATTTTATGTAAAAGAATCGAACAATTTTTTTAATAAGAATTTTTAAGTGGAAAAAATTGCCATTTTTTTACAGCAGATGATTGATTACCAAATGTAATTTTTCTTTAAACTGTTTTTGTGTTGTGAACGTAAGAGTTGGTGAAAAGTTAGTTTTGTTACTTTGGGACAACAGTGCATTGCAGATATAATGCCATCATAGAATATTATTAATTTTTCCTAAATAAAACATTTAATTCATTTTATTTGCTAGCGGTGGTCCAACCAAATATTGCTACGAGGGGAAATACAGCATTAACAGAATGTTACGAGCAACTCAAATCTAAAATTAATTTTCTAGCCCGTGCGTCCCTAAAGGTATAAAATTTCGTATAGCATTATTTAAATTCGTTTTGTTATAATTATTTCAGTCTTCTAAAAGAAATTTTGCCTGGTGCGTACATGAAGAACATAAAATTTAATCTGCTTTTCACATCACGTTTTATGTCAAACCGTAAAAAATAATTCCCTTCGTAATAGTTAACGCGTCCAGAAGCAGCTTTAGCCCGTATCTGTGTTGTCAGTTTTAAATTAACTTTCGAGACTAGTCCAGCGTAGATATACTTTCGCTTCGTGTATACTGCGGGTTATCTTAGAGAAAGCTATATACGTGATTACGCGTAACTCCGAACATTGACTAAGGGTTAAAAAAAGTGATGTGTTATCGCTTAAATGGCGGACTGCTGCAGTTGAAGTTGGTTGGCATCCCAGAGGAATACAGAAACTTGCAATGAAATGCACGTTTAAGTAACTGAAGACAGCAAACCTCAGATAGTAGTCTCGTTGACTGAGACATAGCACTGTTTTACATCTCGGTTCTTAGTGGCTAGCAGTGTTTGCGCGTGAGAATAACATGCATCCCATGCTGGCTGAGCACGAATTGCAACTTGTTGATTTACCAGCATTTTGAGATTATTTTTATTTGAAAACTTGTTTTGGATCACAAGGAAAAGTATAGGAAAATCGTAACATGTATGGAGTCGGTGTGCTTCTGAGCTATAGCAATTGGCACAACGGCTTGTGTGGCCAGTGTCGCCGGTAATTTAAACAACGATTAACTTTTGAAATCACTTAAAACGGACAACAAATTCTAGTCACAGATAATAAACAACACTCGGAATGAAAAGTCAGTATCAAGATTATGTTAGAACACTGCCTCCACTTAATAATTGTCTATAGTTAGTAAAAAAAAAAACTTTCTTTTTGTGAATTTATTCTACGCACTTTTTAGCAGACATTCACAATATTTGTCGTTTTAGTATCCAGACTAGAAGAGTTGACGAAGTTCTCCTAAATAATAATAATAATAAAACTGCGGAAGTTGTTTGGATCGAACCTCCGACCCTAATGTGAAATATACGCGTATGCAGGGCAACAACTGCACTCAATTATCAGTTGTAATTCCACTGAAGAGCGTTTAGGACACGAGAGCCAAATAAATACGTCTCTTACAGATTACAGACTTGTAGAAGCCAATATTGCGAAAATATCTAAGGGCAATCCTAGGTAATTTGTGCCACAGGTCTGCGAGAGAATATTTCGGACCATCCATCAAGTTGATCCTTCGCCGCAACGACACCCAGACACGCGGCTTGAGAAACAGCTCGGCACGAATAATCGCGCTGGCAAAATACGTGCATTCCAAGTTAGTTAAACAATTATGGAAGCCCGTTCTTGTTTATTCTATATTGCTTACAAACACATCTAGAATAAGATTAACGTAATTAGTGTTTCGTAAGCCGTTAAGTTCGTTACAGCTAACTAGTAGCAATGGCCGTTTTCTCGGCTCCCAGTTTTATACTTGTGGATTTTCATTGACGCGCAAACATTTTTACCTGCACCTTGGCTTGTTGCCATTTACCTAATTTATTTAGTATAGTTAAATAAACGGTGATTTATAGTGGTAGTTATTTTGAAATGTGTAGTTTACTGTCGAGGGATATATTGGCGCTTGGAACCCGGAAAAGCACCGTGGTGTCGAACAGTAGTCTCGCTGTTTAAAGTGAGAGACTATTTGTCGCTCGTGACTTATCGGCCGGTTTGCGCCGTCGTGGGAAGTTTGTGTGTGTCTCGGGAACTCGTGTAAACGAAACAAGTCTTCCCCCATCCAAAACGTTTCCGGTGGGATAAGCGGTAGCTTTGCCTTGTAACGGTTGTCATTAAAGTTTGGGGGGGGGGGGGGATCGTATACACGTGTAAAGGCTGTTCGCGGTAAAGTGAACACATTTGAAATGAACCCTAAGAAAAAAGGCACTGACCCTGCATGCATAGTATTTTAATGGGCGCATTGAGTGACATTCGCCCAGGTAAGTTGGTAACGATGGATAGAAAGTAGTTCCATATTATAACGTCGAATAAAAAGTGCCGGGTAATCATTTGAGAACTTTAAATTATTTGTTTCGCTGTCTGTTTTTTTTTTTTGTGTATCGATGTGTAAAGTATTCACTTTCTTAATAATTCCAAAGTTTAATTTAACCGACGCATGAATAAAGTGACGGGGACCATGGCAATGTTAATTTTCACAAGACGGGGAATAAACGTGTATACAAGATCATCTTAAGTAGGGCTTTCAGAAGTGCACACGTTACCGTGAACAACCTATATTCATATCCAGATAGTGTTCACTCGGTTTAGGAATGAAATACATCCAAATAGTATTCCTTATCATCAATTTTGCACGCCTTATTGCCAAAACATTTTTTTTTTTTCAGGCCCGGTAGATTTTACAGATTAAAGCCAAAGGTTGTGTAATAACTTAAAACTGATCATGGACGAAGATGGACTAAATTACCGCAAATTAAACGGTGGTTTAGCAAACCCGCCGTAAATGAAACTATATACGGTGAACTATGCGAAATGGATGTGTCCAGCCCACATCTTCCAAGCAGTATCGTTGATGTATCTGTCACACGAACGTTGTAGTTAGCGTTCCATGGCTTTTCAAGGAAGGCGTTAGGGCTCAGTAAGCGCGGATCGTAATGCAGAGAACAGCCCGCAAACGCCTTAGACCTTGGTAATGTTTATGTAGCGCTGGCTTGGATATTATACTCGCTTATGCTATGCTACTTTTTATTGAAACCGGCCGCAGTTTAACGTAACCATAAATAGAAGTATCGAACAAGACTAATTTTGCCTGGTAATAATATGTAGATATGACTCAAATATTGCACGTAAGTAAAAGTGATTCGCCGTAATTCAGACTTACTGCAGCGTCAGCGGCGTGAGAAACTGATAAACTGCCCTCCAAGAGTTCGAAATAGCTTCCTTAATTTTACACGTAGATCTTGAAGTGAGTTATCCACGACAGTTTTTTTCTAAAGGTCGTGTCCTGCATTCCGGTACGATTGGACTCCTGAGTTATTGCGTCTGCCCACCTCGAGGCCTTTGGCGGCATGTTGCCTTGTAGAAGCAGCCAGTTTTCTCGGTTCAATGAAAGTCCTTAACGGAAAATTATCGGCACGAAATTGCTTGCTCCGTGAATGTCAGGATATCGGTAATAATGGGGATCAGTGGTTTCTTGCACAAGAAAAACATTACGAACATACTTAATTGGATGCCACAGTAAGTTGAGCCTTAAAAACATGCCCCTACAAGAATAACTGTACACTAAAACCACTAGACTGCTTATCGCACTGGCTTGTGCTTAGTCCCGAGATGTTGAATTAGTGCCACATGAGACGGTAATCATTAAGTAGCTACTGTTAAATTAGCCTGATGGGCGTATAAGAGTTTATTAGGGATGGAGTTCGTAATAAAAATTAATAGAACTAAATTAGATTGCAAATCTCACAACTACTATTTACAGCATTAATTTTTCTATCTCCGCTATTACTCTCTCCATTTCTTAGCGAGTGCAGTATTTCATTGCTATTTTAACTCTAACGTTTTTCTTAATGTATCTGTTTAGTTACAGTCAGTCAACTCGTACTAATCAGTAACACAGTCCGTCTGTCGCCATCATTTTTAATGTCTTTCACTTACGCATCTAGTCATAATTCAGTCTGGCAGTCGCACCCTTCACTGATCTGTCGCAGATATTCCTTCCGCTGGTCACTGCTCTCGCCGCGAGTTTCTCTTCTCGCTTTCACTATAGTTGATGCAGTTCTCGTCGTCCCCGGTTGAATCTCAATGTTTAAGGCCGTGGTTAGACGGGGATGTTAACGCTCTCCCATACAATCATAACAGGGCGCTGGTTATGTGGTGACCCGGCTCTGTGAGGGATGTCCCCTCCTCTGACCGCTCGCTGTTCCGTCGCCGGGCGGCCGCGGAATGAGACGATGACTCAAAATGCCACTGCAGCTAGGGGTCGTCTGTCACTGTGGTAGTCATCTGGGTAAAGTGCGGCTATCGGGTGATATCTGGTGCAACGAGGGACATCGGTAAACAGGCCGGACGGCGGCGGAGGGTTAAGAGACGACGGCAGACGAGGTTTTTGTAGTTTGAACGGACGATAGGGCAGAATACGTCACAAGTAGAGGGCAAATTTTTCGTGGAAGCACTCGGAGATCTAAAACATTTCAGACCAGTGTAATCTGGAGTGGACTAAGGTGAGTGTATAACCATGCGAGACTGACTTTATTGTAATTATTGGAACTGTCAAATGTTTATTTTGTCTGATTCTGGTTATTTTATGTTTGTTTGAGGTAACTTTGTGTTGATTGAATCTATTAATTGTGAATAGCAAGTGACAGCAATTTATTTTTGAGTTGAGTCGTGGGTACGGTATTTTCTTGTAGTTATTGTCAATAAATTAGGAAATTATAATTAATTCTTATTTAAGACCATCCCTTAAATAACCTGGCAGTGTACTGACTTTCGGAAAATTGTAGCAGTATATTTAAAAGGCCTGCCAGACATCCAAAACGGTAAAATGTCAGTTTCCTAAGCGTGCCCAAAGCGACTTATCAGTAGATTTATAACTTTCTGAGAAGTATTTAACCTAGACTCGCTAGGTTGCAAAGTTACAGTCGAGAAAAGAGCACTTGGACCACCTAACTTGCTGTTATAAAGCACACGAACGAATTTTGATTCAAGCAGTGTTGGCAAAGTTTTGAACTAATGATTTTCGGCCGTACCTGTTTATATTTGAAAGCTACAGTTCCTTAATATTAGTGTTCCTAGTAACCTTGTTACTTGATAAAAATGTTATAAATACAATTGAGTGAAAAAAAAAAAGGAAAATTTGGCCATGCGCGGACATTCGCGTGGACGGTATTGAACTATACTGAGATACACTGTAGCAACACACACCAGTTTATTTTCGCTTGGTTATACATAGTTGATTCAGTAAATGTGTTTGTTCTAAGCAGCTGATTTGCGACTCCAGCTGTCCACAACACGAATCATCGTCCATATCATTAGCCACTTGATTTAGATGGCTATTAGTAATTTAAAGCGTATGTTCTGTTCATTAGCAACTGCTATAGATACGGGTATTCATTATTTCCGTCATGTATGTTAGCGTTAAATCGATGGCCTTGAAGTTATTACCACTAAATTAGTTCGCTTCAGTATCTGAAGTGATATATGTGACACACATGCTCGGTTAGCTGTAGTGCCATGTGTTCTATGTTGCTATGCAAGATGCTATACCTGGTTGTATATTAACTGTCGACTTTTGTATGATGTGGCTAGTTGCTTCAGTCCATAGCAAAGGCAAAATTATGTTACTACTACACGAAAAAATTAGCACATATATCCAGCGTCAATTTTCCCGTTTAAAACTCTGAAATAGGTACAAAACTGTCACTTGTATTCTTCACTTATAAAAATCCCTACTCGCGAGTGGATACATTACATACATACATACACACATACACACACACATCTGCAATGTTATTGACAACGACTTAAAACGATATTAAGCTTTGTAAATGTTAGATTTTAATTCGTAGATATTTTTAAAGTGTGAAACGCCAACTAGTCTTATCTATTAATCCAGATTGGCTTTCCTCCCCCGGTTTTGAACGTATTTTTCACCTGCACTTTAATGCAAGGGTGACCATTGTTTCAAATATAATATTCTGCGTGTTTAACAAGTTTCAGCAAGTTTCCAAGTTACTGCGTAGTTGCTTGAATTTTGTGGAGACTACATTCGCCACGGACGAATGGCGTGACCTTTTCTGGGTGTTCCTCCAGAAATAGTGTCCTTTTGGGTGTGAAATTACTTTGCTATTTTGTGTTCACGTGGCTGTACGTAGCGTACATAGTTTATATAACCACATCTAACTTCCTCCCCTAGCACGACCTTTTGCCAGCCCTCTTGATTTTTGTTTGTTTCTTTCCGTCTCTGTGGTGTCCGCACCCTTCGTTGCCGCGAGTGTTGTATTCCTTTTCCATTCTTCCTTTTCCTTCCCCTTCCTACCGAGGCAGTGGTATTGTGCACTAGCAGTGTTGGAGAATTCCTCTTCACCTCGTGTCTGGACGAATCGAAAATGTGGTTTGAAAATCTGGTGACAGTGGAACTAGCAAGTATTGCTCTGCACTATAAGCTTGTCTGTGTTCCATGCAATTATTTTCGCATTTGTCGATCTGTTTAAATTCTATGTACTCCTCTGAGAAAAGTATTGAATCGACTGCAATGCTGATGTTGAAATTGATACCGCTGTAGACATATTTTCATTTAATGAGTTGATTATTGCTACTGTGTTCAGCAGAACATAATTGTTCTATGCTGTGTGAAAGAGAGCTAAGGTCGCAAATTTCAAATTTGTTTCACATACTCTCCTTCCGCTTTTTTCTCATTGACTTTGTCGCGCAGTGTTTTGTGATGACCACGGTGGTTTTAGGTAAGCCCGAAAGCCGTGTATTTATGTAGTTATGCATTTATGTATATGTTTATTTGTGTGTTTTGAGTGATTTGCTTATTTTGCATATTATTCGTCATTACACAATTCCATGTTACGAACAGTTATATAAATATCAATTTTCATAATGTTTTGTCATCGGACCGTTTGGACTAGACACAGTCCGACCAAATGTTCCTGAATTTGTATCCTGCCTAGTCAGGGGGTTTTCAAACATGCGTGTACACATTAAGGGAGGGGAGTATCCAAATTTGAGAAAAGAAAAGAGCTAGGGAGTTTCAGCATTTTTCTGAATGTGAATATTTAATTTTCTTTTTTTTTTTAGGTTGTAATTAAAATTGCATGCATTCATGATGCGTATCAGCCACGTTTTTCCGTTTGTAAATGAACCCTAATTAAAACAGTGTCAACCTTAATACACAATTCGAGATCTCTCCCCCCCCCCCCCTCCTCCACGGTTCTTAATCAACCCGAACCAAAAGTTCTAAATCTGCCCTTGTTTTCATGCTGCAGAAGTAAGGAACCGCAGCAGTAATATCTAGGATGTGCTAAGTGTCCACAAAGGGGCCTTGGATTAATGCTCTTAAATTAACTTTTTTTTTTTTTTTTCTGTTTCGAGGATATTTTGTAGTTTTGTGACATATCGTGATATCTTTATAAAACTAAGAGTTCATTTGACAAACAAATATCACTTAGTTTCCATGTTTGCTTGGCGTAAATATGAGCATTTTAACTTTTATATCTTGATTCGTACAGTTAAAAAAAATATCTGCAACACAGCTTTATTTCAACTAGTGTGGTTATTTGAAGCCAGAGGAATGCCATATAGAAATGTCTTTGAAATCAAACACTTAGTTCAGTTCATCTGTAATAAAACTATTTTGATTTCAAATTTTAATCTCAAAAATTAATATTGAAATATGTGGGAACTGCAAAAGTTTTTCAGTAAATATTCTTTATTTCAACATGAACAGTTACTTTCAGCTGTAGTGTAACGTGTTCGTTTTTACACCATTTCGTTATTTGTAAGAAAATATATACATTAAAATTGGTAAATTCCTGTAATTCGTTCAATTGTCTTTGAAAAATTATGGAAATGTAAGAAATTTTTCAAGTGTACTTTCATGTAACGACGAAAATGCTAAAAAAAAAAATGTAAAAAAAATTCTAACCTTTTGTACGCACTTCACATTCTTTCGGAAAACATAAAAACGACGGCAACCACTGGAGATGATGCACCTGGGGAGACTATTGTAACGCGGAATTATTTGAAACTGTGATTTTGGTAATTATGAGGAATGTCTCAAAACTGAAACATTGAAACAGTATGATTCCGTATCGCCTGTCGTTTTGTGTATTCAGATGTTTCTTTTTTTCGTGCGCAGCTCTTATAGCAGTAGTAAATATAGGATGTTCCTAAACTGCCACAGCAACATTTCCTGTATAGCGTTAACTTTTTTTCGAATGAATAATTTAATTTGGTTGTTGGAAAATGCTAGATTGGATGCAGTGTGTTTAAACATCTAACAACGTACCTACTACAAGGTTTCGGCAATTCAATTCCCGAAAAATTTGCGGCGTGGTGCTACACAGCTATTCGCACTAGTGTGTGATCAGCTGTGTTTTGACCTTAGCTCTCCTGGACCGCAGACCAGTTGACTGTCTTTACGGATTAGCAGGGTAAATAATCCGCTTTTACTTTTTACTCTAGCAGAAAAATTCCAGGACTCCAGAGCAGCAAACTGATCTCATGTTGTACATGAAAATGTGTAAAAGTAAGAGTGAAACTTACTCTGTTGCAATAGGCTCTGGTAAACATGTGGAGGAGAAATACAGGCTCTGGTAAACATGTGGAGGAGAAATACAGGCTCGTGGTGAACGGATCGAGGAGAAATTAAGTGGTTTTCGAATGGCATACAGCTTGAGACGGGGATACGCCTAAGACGACTCAATAAGCGGACAGCCAAAAACACAAGTTGCAGATGTGTGCAATGCGAAGCCCTCGTATGATCACGAGGAAGAAATAATGTGCTAATGTTGAGACACCAATTTAAAATGAGGTAGTAGTGCGCCCGCAGATTCTGGCGAAGGATTCGGTGATGAAAGATATATTCGTAAAGATGGTGCCACAAACTTCGAAAGATCAATGAGAACATTAAACATCACCAGATCTTTTGAAGGACGTAAGTATTTTTGACAGGGTTATCACCAGTGACTGTGTTCCCATTATATGTACTTAAATAAACCAAAGCTTGCAGCGGAAAAATAACACTCCCGAAAAAAGCTTGCGTGTCACTTCTGAGCCAAACGTCATGTTTTCCTCACAAGGCAATGGTTCACGAGGCATATGGTAAAACTGTTCACCAACGTTGTTACTTGGAAATTCTGAGAACGTTGCAGGAATCGGTCTGGGAAAGATCTGAACACCCGCCTTGTGTGGACTTCACACCACGATGCTCCCGAGAGTGCGTTACTTCACGAATTCCTGCTTCAGATTTCCATTATGAAACTTCAACAACCTCATTACTCCTTTGACTTGGCACCATTCATCTTTGGGCAGTTTCCAACTTTAAAAAAATTCTTTTTTTTTTTTTTTTTAAAGGGCGCGTGTGACCAGGGCATACATCACGTTACCACAAAGATAGTAAGCATCATTTCGATAACGGTCCCATGAATGTTTTAAGCAGTGGCCAGATCGTCGCTCCTCACTTGGTATTACTCTGAAGACTCTAGCAGCCGGTATTCTATAGGTAAGTAAACATCTTATTATAGTCCATTCACGGTTTCTTCGGCCTTTTTGAATCAAACCTTTGAAAAATCTCCCCATGTATGACGTGTTTAGTACTTATTTCCTACATATGCCATATACGTTTTATACTTGTGTTCATAAAAGTTACTTTTTTTTTCTGTTAAATTTAAATGTTATTCTAATTTGATCTATAAATCATATTACTTCATTTATAAATAATTTGATAAAATAAGAAAATGGGTATGTTGGTAGCGCCTAGTGAGAAATAGTTCTTATTCAAAATGCTGTTACACTTTGTGCGCACGAATTCGGTGCGTTGTCCCTCTGGCGTAATTCTCCAGGTTTAGTTAAGCTTAGTTTATGTGAGGTGGAGGAATATCCTGGAAGTAGAATTTTAGCAGGGCTTCAGAAAACGCTGAAGTAATCGTGAATTGATTACACAGTCCATTCCGGGATTAACACAAATCCTGTCTAAGGAAATTTGTCCCTGGCCAGAAAGATTGCCGTAGAAACTAGAAAATTTGCGGTCGATGCAGTATCGGTAAAATATAAAATTCTAGGTAGTTCTATCTGGGTCGTATTTTGAAACGTAAACGGTACAATGTAAATGTTTCACTCTGTAGTGTTGCTGGATAGCCTTCTCACTTCCTCGTAGCTAATTTGGCTGCTCCTCTCAAAAATACATTCAGGAAAAAAAAACTGTGTGTACACAACATAGTCGGCAGAAGTGATGAAATTTCACCGATCATCACGAACAATTTAATTTCGGTTATTACTTTTCCGGTCGTTTTGAAAGCGACATAATTCCAGGCTCTGCTCTGTGCTTACCTCGCTGCAATATACGGCGCGGCGACCACATGTGTCGGAACATAGGCGTCGAATGGCGACGTCCAATCAGGTAATTCCCCGCGTGTCCATGATCGATGCCATGATTTTGCATGTAAAGCTGCGGTTTTGTGCAGTCGCGAGCGGGCATATTTTTGTTTTCAGCAGCTCGCCCGGCCGTGACGCGGAATTTAAATGGAGACTGCGAGCAACATTGCGCAGTAATTCATTCTCCATTAATTCGGTCTGCGCGAGCCATTACGCTACACGGGGAGGGAAACAGTGAAGTTAATGTCCTGTGTCGGGACTGAACTGATCGTGCATGCCTGCTGTTGACGTGTTTTATATAATACCAAAAAAAAAAAAAAAGTACAGCGGGTAATGTAACACAAACAACGGAAATGTTCCCAGTTGTCGATAGTAATTCTGAAATGTTTAACATTTCTGTGAAATTATGGAATATAAATGCAAAATCAGCCGATTATAGTTTTTTTTTTCGGCGATTGTCAGTGCTGCACCATATTTAATTATCTACAGAGCCATCCTTGTCACTTTCTCTCGCTCAGATAGTTCGTACGGCTACCGTATATAGAATGCACATGCTTCTTTATGCTCTTTATTGTGAGCTCTGATCAGTGGTTATTCGGTCTGCCGCTAGAATGCGTGTGTTGGTGGTTGGCTGGTGAAGTTATGTATTGACATCTTTTTCCTCCTGCTTTAAGGAACACCTTTTACCGATGAGACGTGTGTATAAAGTAATGCGAATCAAGTAATTAAAGTCCCTTATTAGTGAAAGTGTTCATATTCTTTTTAAGTAGAGTTGTCAATAGTGAACATTGTCCTTCAAGGCCGGATATAATTCATGGCACATCTGTTACATAGTTTCACGAATCGATCTTGTCACTGAAGTGTTGCCGGCCGCGCCTGAAAATTTCAAACGCGTTGGGAATATCGGTAATCACTTAATGTGTAAGGCACGTTTTGACGTCTCGTCAATTGTGCTTAACGCGTACGATATAAATGTTACGTAAATGAAACTAGGCAGTTTTCTGTACTTCAAAATGTCAGTGAACTGTTTTGGAGTGGTTAAGGCGCTATTCACACTTCTGTTGAAGGAAATGGAGCGAGTATGGCTGGCCAACTTGGGATGCCGACAGAGTACACAAGTATCAGAAGTTAAAATGTAAAACAGTTATAGGCCCTTCTCGGTAAAGTAAGCACTTTTTAAGGCCCTTCCAAATTTGTCTTAAGCCAGTTTTTATATTTAAGCAATTTTTAAACATAGGCATTGTCACGTGACTTGTATACTTTGACCACTCTCAAAATTTAATGTCTGAGGCTGCAATAAAACATATTTATTAGTGGATAATGCTTGTTGGGAGAGGGCCTTAAAAAGTGCTACCTTTTTTTTTTTGTGAACAGCCTATAGCATTAATGTCAATTTCAGTTCCTTGTCTGTCTTCATGTTTCGAGTGTAGGTTCAATTTCGTCATGTAAACTCAAGTAAAAAACCCAAGTTTTTCTCGTTCGATAATAAAGGCAGCTTTTCCGATAGTAGAAGCATTTGTTGAAGGTTACTAACAAAACCCTAAACCTAATGAGTTAGGAGTAAGATTGCAATTATTACAAGAAAAATGGACACTGTTATTGTTAAAGATCAGTTATAAAATTTAATAGAATCTGTACATAGCGAACCTCAACGTGCAGACGGAAGAGAGGTATTTGTGGGCTACAAGGTTATTTGGAACAGAAAATTAAGAAGACCAATGTAAACGAATTAGAACAAGACTACACAGCCCAGGTTAAGCAGCTGTAACTGTAACTTTCCCTATTTAATGGTAACATAAAAGATTGGGTCATGTTGGTTCAAAGATACATTTGTCTTCAGTAGGTGAAAATGACAATACTCCAATTCAAAGGTGTCACTATTATCAGCTCTGCATGGTGATGCGAGAAGGTCATTCACCACATACAAATAAGTGAGGGTGGGTATTAAATTGCTTGGGAACTGCTTGTAGAAAAATACCAGAATGAGATACTCATTACTAACACTCCCATAGAAAATATAATGAATCAACCAGTTAAGGTGACTGAAAATGTTATTCAGCTGCGTCAAATGTTAGATACAACCAGAACTAATCTCAGGGCATTGCACGGATGGTGCACACGCACACATGTGATGCTTTTATGATTTATGTGCTTGTTCATAGGTTAGATAGTAAGATGAAGCTTGAGTGGGAGCTTCACTTAGTAAGGTTCTCCCAACCTTAGAGAAATAATATGAATTCTTAAGTCATAAGTGCAGTGCTTTGGAGGGACTGAAATTGAAAACTAGACAGCCAGGCAAGGCTTCAGATAGAAATCCACTAGGTGTACGCCGAAGTCAAATGGATAACTTTGTCACATGTGCTAATGATTCTTGTGCAGTATGCAATGGGTGGCATGGTTCAAAACTCCACAAAGCTCAGATAATTCAATAATGATAGATTTAATTTTGTTAAGGATAAGAAGTTCTTTATTAACTGTTTAAGCCCAAACTAAATGATCAGTGTAAATAAGGAAGGTGTAAGATGTGTGGTAATTGGCATCACACTTTGTTGCATAGGAACCAAGAATTGCTTGACAATTCCAGTGCACCACAAGGTAGCTTACTGTACACTGAAGGACACAAAATTGTCAAGTGTTTTGTTAGCAACTGCCAAGGTCACTGTCGAGGATAGATTAGGTAAGCTCCATGTATGTCGTGCACTCCTTGACTGTAGTTCTCAATAAAATTTCATTAGTGAAAACATGGTGAAACGCCTGCAACTGGAACGAACAAGGAATCCAGTGCATATCAAAGGGATATGCACTGGATTACTTGCAGTTACAACCACCACTCACTGTATTAACAAAGAATTTATTTCTATGTACACCTGCTACAAAGGAAAATTGATACGTTTTGTCCCCCCTCAGGGTAAAAGCCAAATGCTTGATGTGCGAAACGACATCTGTATGTGGCAATTGCCTGCAGACATGAAATTAGCAAACTACCAGTTCCACTCTCCTTGTGATATTGATTTACTCATTGGAGCTGAAGAGTTTTTTGAACATCTTGAAATTGGAAAATACCAACATGGATTGCCTCGCCTACAGAACATCAAACTGGGCTACATCTTATCAGGAATAATACACTCCTACATTAAAAGTCATGAGTGACAAACTAAGCCATGCATATTTCACTTAGACATATCTTTTGCAAAACCAATTAGAGAAATTTTGGTCAGTTGAAGAATTGATAGCAAATCAACTAAAAGCAGAAGAGTTTGAACGTGAAAGGCATTTTGTGGAGCACACTACTAGACAAGATGAGGGAACTTAAGTTACGCTACCTATGAGGGCTGGTCACAAGCCCCTCGAAGATTCATACAATGCAGCAAAGAAGTAGGTCCATCAGTTAGAACAGCGACAAAACAAGAACAAACAAATGCAGGAACATTATAATGAATTCCTAAAGGTATGATTTTGGTCACATGGCACATGTAGAGGACAAGAATGAGACAGTGACAAACCCGAATCCATACTACACGCAGCATCATGGTGTTGTATGGGAATGCATTTCCACCATAAAGTTCAGGGTTGTCTTTAATGCGTCTGAAAAAACAACAAATGGAATTTCTCTCAAGGACCTTCTGATGGTAAAGCCAGCAGTTCGAGGATCCTCATTCCATTGTAGTGAGATTTCGCATGTATAAAATTTCCTCTGCTGACATGGCAAAAATATACAGACTAGTTCAGGTACATCCACAGATACTTACAGCATCATTTGGAGACCAAGATATTCTCCACTGAAGAGTAATGCACTCAAACCAGTTATGTATGGGACTTCATCAGCACCATTCCTAGCATCAAGATGCTTGTAGCAACTGATCAGGCATGAAGCACATAACTATCCTGCAGAATCAGAGATTACAGCAAGAGATTTCCATGTGGATGACCTTATTAGTGGTACGGAAACAGTAGAACAAGCATTGGAAATTCAACAAGAGTTCATTGAATTAATGATGGGCAGCTTTCAACTGTGTAAATGGTCTTCGAATGTTAGTTGCTTTACACTGTTCCTCCACAAGACAGATGCAACAACCTATGAGTTTTGATAATGAAGACACCATAAGAACTCTGGGGTTTTTGTGGCCCCTGGTGAATGAAAAGTTTATATTTTTACTGATTATGAAGGGTGTTGAGGTCTTTACAAAAAAGAATGTTCTAGCAATTATAGCATCAATTTTTGACCTGCTTGATTTGCTGGGTCCTATCATTGTCAAGTGAAAGATATTCATGCAAAAGCTATGGATATCAATGTTAGGTTGGTATGAACCCCTTCTCAGCCATCTACATAATTCATGGTCTAACCATTAACTCCAACTGCCGGCGATTGAGTTTGCAATCGATAGGATTGTAATATGCATGGACAAACAAGGGTCTTGCCGCTTCATGGTTTTTCTGATGCCAGTGAACCTGCTTATGGTGCGTGCATATACATACGATCAACAGATAAAGATGGAAATCTGACTGTCAAACTTCTGTGCTCTCGATCTAGGGTTGCCCCATTCAAACAACTGTAACTTTCAATATTGGAGCTATGTGATGCTGTACTTCTAGTAAACATGTATTAGATTTCAGAAGCATTAAAGTTAACTTCTAGCCAGGTACGACTCTGGACTGATCCGATGATAGTTTAGTTTTAGCATGGCAAAGAACACAGTGATCTAAGTGTAAATTATTCGTAGCCAATATTGTGTGTGAAGTATAGCGACGAACCAACATCAATGACTGGGACCATGTCAGTTAACAGGAAAATCCAGCTGACAATCTCGAGAGGAACTTAACCACTAATACTGAAGTACTCTGAGCTGTGGGTACACTGGCTCAGATGCCATGAATCTAAATGGCCTACAGCATCTGAAGAAGTGATGTCAGAGGAATGTAGCAAAGAACAGAGGGGACAGCAAATAAGCAAAGTCCTGATTCTCCTCTGCCATTCAATTAAGGACTTGCTGACAAAATTCTCAAGTTGGTCAAGGTTTCAAGGAGTAACTGCTTACTGTGAGAACAATGACAACAAACATCATGGTAATCTGAAAGTAAGTGAACTATCAGAAGCAGTCATACTACGAATTAAACAAGTTCAGGCAGAAGTGTTTATGCGAAAAATTCATGACTTGCTGTCGAATCACACGATGTCGAACAAGAGTTCGTTGAAGAGCTTGAGCCCATTCCTAGATGGAAGAAATTTCCCCAAGTTGGGTGGAAGGCTGGAGTAATAATCATTGGAGTTCGAACAGCAACATACCTTACTTCCAACAAAACACCATATTGAAAGATTTATACTTGAAGATACTCACAATAGAAGTCCTCATACCAGTGGACAATTGCTATTGTCAATAATACGTCAAAATATTGCATACCAAATGTAAGGAATATAAGTAGAAAATTTTCTCACCTTTGTATTTGTCTAAAACTGAAGGTCAGTACATGCCAGCAATTGAAGTGCCAGTTACCAGAACATCGAGTTAGTGTCAAGGCCATTCAAATACAGGCATAGAATTCGGCGGACCTTTCAGTATCCAGTCAGGATTAGTTCGAAGTAATGTTAAAGTGAAATGTTATGCCATTATTTGTATTTGTGGCTACAAAGGCAGTTTAACTTGTAAGTGATCTGCCTTCAGAGGCATTCTTTGCTTCTCTAAGAGCATTGTGTACAAATATATACGGTCACAATGACACAAACTTTGTTGGAGCACATCGAGAAATGAAGGAATTTTTTTTCATCGGAGAGAAATATGTTTGATACTTTATTTTAGCTGGTAGAGAAGAATTGACTTTCACTTCCTGCTACCAAGTGCATGGCACATGAGGCGTGTGGGAGGCGGACATAAAATTAGTGAAGTTTCATTTGCAGAGAGTTATGAATGCTTGTCTCACCTTCGAGGTATTCAACACTGTGAGGTTGAAGCCTGCTTAAACTCTCGTCCGCTGTGCCAATAATCTAATCATCCCATGGGTTTGCAGGTCATTTCCTCGTTGGATCTTCCATTCTTTCTCCTGATCCCAATTTACTATCCCTGAATGCTAATCGCTTGCTTGGGGACCAACAGGTTCAGCAGTTCACCCAGCAAGTTTGGAAAAGATGGTCAACAGACTATCTCGAGACTTTGCAACAATGAAAGTGGAAGGATGTGCTGCCTATTCTAGTGATCGGCTGTGTTGTTCTGATAAAGGATGACAACCTTCCTCCACTTGTATGGAAGAAGGGTATCGCAACTGAAGTCGTTGCTATCAAGACAGTAACAGGAGACTTGAAAATACCAGTAGACAAACTTTGCCGGATTCCAATGATAGACTGATCTAATATCTGTTCATTACGCATTCTTGGTTAACTTTGGTTTTGGTATTTATCATTGTAACAAATGATCATTATTGTATCACTAGTGTAATATCATTGTATATTGTGTAAGGAGTAAGTGTTAGTTTGATTGTTTAACTTGGAAGATGTATGGGTATTCATGTTTAGTTTGTTATAGTTTTGATAAAACCATTATAGGCAGGGGAATTTCTGTGCAACAGCACATTTAGTTATCTGCAGAGCCATTCTTATTTTCTCTCGCTCAGCTTGTTAGCATGGATGCCGGTAAGTAGCATGCACATTGCTTCCTTGTGCTTGTTATTGTGAGCTCTGAGCTGAGGTTAGTCAATCTGCCGTTAGAATGCTTGTGTTGGCGGTTAGCTGGCAAAGTTATGTGTCGAGGACATATTTTCTTTGTTTTATGTTGTAAGGAACGACTGATGCCGTCGAGACGTGTTTTTGTAAAGTGATGGGAATGAAGTAATTACACACTATTATGTGTGAAAGTGTTTATACTGTTTTTTATTACAATTGCCAGTAGTGAAATTCACGAAAAGTTACTGTTCACAAGCGGTAGTTCAAAATAATTTACATAAATTAATCATTTTCCCTCCATACCTTTTATAGCAGACCTAATAGCATAATAAAATGTCACTTTTTCTATTTGCGTAGTGAAAGGAGTGAAAAGAAACCCAGCATGAATATAATAGTACAATTCAGATCATCTAATCAGTCGCTACGTTTGAAACTTTGAAGACATTTCAAATTTAGTAGCGTGTGTCGGCATGTAAAGTTTTCAGTATATTTGAGGATTTGAAGTATATGCGTTGTTACATGGTTTGAAAATGTTTGTCTAGTCGAATGTATGGCTGCAACTTTGACGTGATTATGGTAACTGGTGCAGGAACGAAAATTTTACACAATTACAGCAGCGCAGAAAACTTCCCGTAGAAGTTCGTTACTAACGGCAGATGATGCTCGCAATATAAAGAGCTTACAATTAATGTTTTTCGGTTTCGCAGACATTTCATTACTTACTTTTCATTTGCACACTTTCTCGGTAGTTTGCGAAAGTGAAGTATCTCTGAAAGCTATGGGGAAAAAATCATAATTTACTTTGCTGGGGTACAAACAGCAAGGATGGCTGGATCAAAGAAATTTCACCACCGGGATGCTGATGTTGTCACTGACTACCTTTAAAACAAGTACACCAAAACCAGAGACTAAAAGTGGATTTAAAATAAAAATGACGGCAGAGAGAAAGTAGTACAATATTGAGTCACAATTAATTTTTCAAGTTAACCGAAGTAGGAAATGAATTTTTTTTTTGTACTTAAAATTAGTCACTGTAAGATGCGTCTGAAAATTTCGCGCTCCAACTTCGTAAACAGACCGAGAATAGCCGTACGTCCTTGTGCCATTCAACTACTGTTAATTTTACAGGCTCCCGATTGGCTCTGTGCCAGACGTAGCATCTCTCGCGGTCAAATTATCCCAAGTCGTAGTAAGTTGGCTTTGAACGAAAGGTGCTAGCTATTGAAATATTTGGCCATGGTGTTTGTAATGTCAGTGGTTGATCTAGCGCGATAAAAGAAGTGTTTCCAATCACAACCGGGCCTTAAACAACGAATTGAAGCCGTGTTTCATGTAATCCATTCACGGTTACCTCCAACTTGTCTGAAGCTCTGCTGAAGTTTTACTTCCATGGCATTTCTCCGCCTCTTGCAAACAGTATAACAGTCTAGAAAATTGCAGCGCCTTCGTGCGCACTCTGTATAACAATATTTTCCATAAGTACTATTTCTTGCTAATCATTACCAACACACCTGTTTTCTTTGTTTTAATTTACATAAAGTATAGATGAAATTATAATATACAGATTAAATATGAGCGAAAATTCATATCGGCCATAAATAGGTAATTACGTTAACACGCACCGAAAACTTTTGTGACATGTAATTTAAGAAATAACCAAGCACGTCATACATGTGATGATTTTTCAAAGGTTTGATTCAAAAAATAACACCTGCGAATAGGCTAACTATATGTAGCTTAAGTGTTATGTTGAAGACTGGCTGTCAATGAATTACCAAAACACAATCAAGAACAGAATTTTAACTAAACATTTATTTATAGGGCAGAATGCTGGTATGCCATATGCAGTAATGTTTATTGTCTTTAGTTTAAGATTAAAAAATTTCCAACATTTCTGCGAAGTTAAAAATATAATTAAACCACAAAATCAGTAAATTTGCTGAAATAATTATTACAATGAACGAAATATTGTTTAAAACCATATAAAAAATCTATGTATTTTGATGTTTAAATGTTTTCCCTTCATTCTCCAACGTGAACTTTTAAAACGTTAATGAAATTCAGTTCAAATAGTTATTTTATTATATAAAATGGTTGTACATTATAATTTTATGGACAAATCATTTTTTTTTGCATCTGTACATATTTCGTGGTACCTAAATTATTAAAGTTGAAAAGTTATTCGAAAACTATAAATTGTAAGTTATTGCTGTATTATGGTTTTGTTAATTAACATACACAGTGGATAAAGAAACCGCAGTTAAATATACTAAACTCCTGTTTTCGAATTTACGTTTTGGTAATTCACGCACCGAGATGTTTTCTTAACCCTTAAGATCGCATTCATTTATGTGACTGCGCTGTTACTAAAATACACACTACTGTTAGATACTGCCGTACTTTACATTTGCTGCCACGGTAAGTTTTGATTCCACTTGGAAAACAAACCTTCAATAGCATATACAAAGGGGATGGCTTAAAGACAGCCTCCCTTACCTCAATACCTTTCGAACTGATTAAAGTTCTTTAACCCTAACGTGTACGTCACTGTGCATAAACAACCACTTATCTATAAAAATTGGTAGCACAGTAATTATGTAGATATTAATACTAAATATCAGCCCTTCCTATATACACAGAAAATTAATACGCTTCTTTTAACTATGTCTTCGGTAACATTTTTGGACAATTCAGGGCGACCTTTGGGCGAGACATTTCAAATTAAAAGGTAAAATTTGGTGCCCAAGTAATTTTAATGGGAATTTTTAAGAAATTTATACTTAACGCACGCAATGATAATTTAGTGAAAGTCCAACATCACGAGAACACATATTTGGGTGTAGGCAAACGTAAAGTGTTTTTTTTTTTTTTTTCTCCATCCTTGCTGAAAATGTTAACTGAGAACATTGGCATGTATGTTGTAGTCCCGTAAGGTTTGTCTTCAATCCTTTTGGAGAAATTCGTTTACGCGTCATCATTTTCAATTCATAGTAATTACTGACTATGTAGGAGTATAGAAAATTTCTATTTTACGGGTTGTTTACTATTTTTGTACGTAATTTCAATTGTGCTATCTGCTTGTAAAAAGTCGAACTTGTTAATAAAATGTCAATGTGTACCTGTGGGACTTTGAGCGATAACTTTTATAATTTTATTGATGAAAAGTCTGTAGCAAACTTCAATACAGGCTCCTATAGTAGAGTACGCTAGAGTTTTTTTTTTAAGATACTGCTGTCTGAAAAAGCAGTTTTGAACTATATTGGGAACCTCCAAAATAATATTTACACCAAGTATAGAAACTTAAAAGTACCATTCTGTCCTCGTCTGGGGTATGTTTCTTAATAGGTAAACATACCGGAGGACCGTTTAATAGCTGTAAAAAAAAAAATTCAGACATTGCAACGCAGTTAAAGGGCTACGCGGAACCCTTTACAAGTATGTCTTAGGGCCTAAGTGGAATGGTGCACGAAAGCAATATACTTACCCGATTCCAAGAATAACGAACGCAGATGATTTTTTACCGCGTTAAAAGGTGTTAAAAAATTGTTATTTACGTCTTGTCGAACCAAAAATTTCCAAAAATCCCCTTCAAAAAATTGTGACTATAAATATAAGATTTTCGTGCCCCATTCCCCTTAAAGGCTATTGCGTGATTTGAAAGAAGCGAGAAGTTGGACTAGGGAAGTATATGTTAATGAAATTCGTTTTCTTATTTTGCACGATTGTTAAAGATAGGTATTTGCAGTGGCGTGTTGCAAGGCCAGCTGCTGTACATTCTCGGGGCACACAGTAGGAGCCAGTAACAACCATGCAGCACAGGGAGACTGAATGCATTCCGACCGTTCACAAGCGAACAGCACGGGGCACAGTACAAGTCTCCTGTGGCGTCAGCTGCCGAGCTACGTTTTAGTGGCAAGTGTGAACCAGCAAGCAATAGAGTACAGGCTACCTTGAAACTGTTCACCACACGCCGCTTCTACCACCACGAACTTTTTTTGAGTCGAAGAGTAAGTGCTTCTTGTAATTGAATCCTTTTGTACGATTAATATATAGCCTGATTACTGGTAAAATAACATATTCTAACATCTCAATATTTGCCTTGGTGCACAGCTTGAGAGTATAATTTCTCACGCTTAGGTTTTTGTTTCAAGACTATATCTTCAATATTGGATTAAAAAAAAAAAAAACGAATTTCTTTAACATGTATTTCCGTATACTAAATTCTCACGGTTTTCCAACCAGGCAACAACCTTGATAGTTCAATATAGAATGGTAAACGAACCTAGAGGCTGAAGTCGGGAGAGAGGAGGGATATGTAGGGCTGGAGATATGGCGTGGCAGCGGATGTAGAGCGTCTCACGCTTAGATCGCAGTGAGAGATATAATGGATATTCTCTCTCCAATACACTTTCTGTCGTTAACACTGTCCTTGTTCCTTCGTGTGCTGTTGCCTTATAAGGTATCTCTTTGTAGTCTCGTAAAAAATTAACCGATCCAGGATGCGTGCGCCCTACCTAATATCAGTGATAGGGTTTCTCACAGGTTTCAGTTTCAAAGGAGCCGCTTAGCTATGCATCGCAGTATTGGATTCTCTTAAGGGTTGTCAAGCAGATCAAATTCTCTTAATCAAGCCGTTCCCTTCGTCTCCCATTCGTTACTCAGCCTGCCAGTTACGTCGCAAAGCTGAAGTAATCTGACAACAGTGCGCGCCATTCACACTCTAAGGGCCACGGTGGTGTAGTGGTTAGACTACCCTCCTCCCACCAAGGCGAACCAGGTTAATTCCCGACGGGGTTGCCCCTGGATTTTCGCTTGTGGTAATCTTGTCGGACGATGCCACTGGTCGGCCGACGGGTTTTCTCGGATCTCCCGTTTCACCGCCCTTGTATTCCGGCGCTGCTCTGTACTCGCCTCACTTCACCCTCATCAGCTCTGAAGACCTCGATGTTATGAGCCGTCCAAATCGCTTCACTCAATCACTCTTCACACTATACTGCAATCTGGCACGCTCTATAGTGTATGCGGGCGGGCCTGATGGTGTGGTCCAGAGTGAGGCTGCGAGTGTGGGGGGTAGTGCCTTCTGGGCGGCGCCACGGATCAATACGCGGTGCGCACCCCCGACCCGCGGCAGCTCTCCCCCTTCTAACTCCCTCTCTCTCCACCTCTCCCTCTCTCTCCACCTCTCTCTCTCTCTCTACCTCTCTCTCTCTTTCCACCTCTCTCTCTCTTTCCACCTCTCTCTCTCTCTCCACCTCTCTCTCTCTCTCCACCTCTCTCTCTCTCTCTCTCTACCTCTCTCCTCTACTCTCTCTCTCTCCACCTCTCTCTCTCTCTCTCCACCTCTCTCTCTCCACCTCTCTCTCTCTCTCCACCTCTCTCTCTCTCTCCACCTCTCTCTCTCTCTCTACCTCTCTCTCTCTCCACCTCTCTCTCTCTCTCTCCACCTCTCTCCTCTCTCCACCTCTCTCTCTCTCTCCTCCTCTCCTCTCTCTCTCTCTCTCACCTCTCTCTCTCTCTCCCACTCTCCTCTCTCTCTCCCTCTCTCTCTCCTCTCTCTCTCTCTCTCTCCTCTCTACTCTCTCTCTCTCCACCTCTCTCTCTCTCTCTCCACCTCTCTCTCCTCTCTCTCCACCTCTCTCTCTCTCTCTCCACCTCTCTCTCCACCTCTCTCTCTCTCTCTCTCCACCTCTCTCTCTCTCTCTCCTCCCCTCCTCTCTCTCTCTCTCTCCACCTCTCTCTCTCCACCTCTCTCTCTCCACCTCTCTCTCTCTATCCCCTCTCACCCCCTCTCTCTCTCTATCCCCCTCTCACCCCTCTCTCTCTCTCTCTCTCTCCACCTCTCTCTCTCTATCCCCTCTCACCCCCTCTCTCTATCTCTCCACCTCTCACCCCCTCTCACCCCCTCTCTCTCTATCCCCTCTCACCCCCTCTCTCTCTATCCCACCTCTCTATATCCCCTCTCTGCTTATGTCGCAGGTGCACTGGCCGCGCCGGTTCATTCAGCTCTCTTTTTGCCGCTCCTCTCCTTGGCCCTTGTCTGTTCTCCATCGACAGACCAAATTTATACATTGAGTGGGATGGATCCTCGCTTTTTTTTTTTGTGAAATAGTTTGCGCGAATACGCGTATCTCGGGCAAATAAATGTTCTGCAAATACGACTTTTTGTCAGGAAAAGACTGAAAAAAACTATTCCCCTATATTTTACTTTTGTCATATTAAGTGTATTCTTGGTGAAAAAAATTTGTGAAATTTGTCAAATATCGCATGTTTAAAGCTTACCTATGGAGTTTCCTTAAGCGGCAAGAGGAAAGTACAAATATACCGGAGTAGTTTAATCTGTGGTCTGTCATCGCGTACGATAGTCCCACTGTTACAGATCTAATTTCCACAGTACAGCGCTACGACGGAAACGCTGCACGCCTTGCGCGTAGGAGCGATAATGCGCTGGAAGTGCGTGTTAGTGTCGCCCGTATCCCTCGCTTCTTGACGTTGGTAACGAGCCTGCCTACAAGCCGGCAGTCGCGAACTTCAAATAGGGAGTCAATTTTAAAGACAACTATTTAAAACAAAAAAACACGCTGACGCGATTTTCTCAGAATATTGCAGCATAAAATTGTTTTTGAAAAAAAAAAAAAATGGATTTATCTATTTTTTGTATTATATGTAAATTTCAATATTTACATTTTATAACGAACATATTTAAAATGGTAAAATATTTGAACGTAGTATCATTCCTTGAAAAATTTCACGTAGAATACGATTTGTTTGAAATGGCTATCTTCAAAATGCTATCGGCTCGGTAGGCAGGCCCGTTAACATATACTCGAGTCCAAGCGACAGATAGGTCTAAGAGGACCGAGATATATAGGCTGTGTCTGAATCCACCGCCTTGCGGCCTTGTCCACTTCGTCCACTTCCCTTTGCGCCCTTCGAGATGTAAGCTCTTGATCCCCTCGTGAAGCGTGCATCTTGGAATTCGGAAATCACTGTTCGTCTGTATCTCGATTATCGACGGGTCTACGTGCGAGTTTCTGTTTACACCGGAAGCAGAGACGAGAATTTCGCGTGTTTGCTTAAATTTTCATTTGCAAGCTGACTGTTTCATCCGCCGACCCTTCCACAAATAAAAACGAGATACGTGTTGAACGGCGAGTAAACATCGAAACAGTTATAATATGCAAAATAGCTTTCAGGTGTTTCAAAGGCCGTTCGTCGCCTAGAGATGTAGTACACGAACAGCAGAGCATCGGAAAACTATCTAGGGCGTAAGACACCGGCCCTTGGCTGCAGATGATATTCTAGGGTGCATCTACGCCCTAGCCGTGAATTCGGACAGCGATTATATGACGTCGCGCCCTAGATGCACTGCTCTAGGGCACGAAGCCAGTTAGGGCTCTTGGCAGGTGAATTCAGACATTCTCATAGTATATTTGCGGTTTCTTAACATTTGAAAAAGTTCTGGGTTTTCTAAATGTCCTATTCCCCAAGCGGTTTTATACTCTTAACATATCTATTTTATTTTATTAAAATGGACTTTTATTTATATTTCATCTATAAATTAATTTCATTTATAATTGATATGAATAAAATTAAGGAATAAATGAGTTAATAATGCCTAGTAAGAAATAGTTATTGTGCAAAATATGATTACACAGTGCGCACGAACAAGGTGAAATTTTCTACAATCGGTTAAGCGTTGTTTGCCAGGCGGAGGAATATCTTAGAACTTGGGCAGGGCTTCAGGAAAGTTCGAAGTAACCGTGAATAGACTATGTAACAAATTTTAACATTGAATTTTAATCGTACATATGGCCTGGGACGCTTTCACGTAATTGCTGCCGATATATGCTGTAATGGTTAATTAGGCACCTTTTAAAGCCCGGCCAAGGATCTACGTGTCATCTTGCACCCTTTCTTTATATTGCCACGCGCGGTGGGAGGGTTGACCCAACACTAGATAGAAGGCCCGCGCGCGCCCTGCTGCGATATCGTTAGTGTTGCCAACCGTAGCGAGATCCCCCTACGCAAAGCGGGGAAATTGATACACAGATAATGTAGCGACTTCCTACAGGACGCTGCTGGCATTCCCTACCCAGAATTAACAAGTCATTGGTTGTTTACAACTAATCGGAGCAAAGGTAGGTTTTCTTTTTTCAACCTTAATCAATATTTTTAATTAGCTAGTTTTAAAATATTATTCTAATTTTGTAAACATATATATTTTTGTGCGATGACCACATAATTCAGGATCTGCCACTTAACTCCTAATGATTCAGAATTCATCTTTATTATTCAGCGACAGTCGGATATCTTCACTATTGTGATTTTTATCACGAAGGTAAGTTTTTCCTCTGGTTAATATTTGTGTAGTAGTTCTTCTGTAGCCGTCGTCCATGACAATCTGATTTTTGGATATTAACGATTTTTTGATACTTCATATGTTGAAGATTTTGTAGTCATGTTTGTTCATGCTTTTCGTTGTTTTTCTAGATTTATTGCATTTCTGGCTGTACAGGCTTCGTTCCTTAGACCAGTCGCATTAAAAAAAAAAAAAAAAAAAGTGTAGCGGAATTTTACTACAGCTGTAGCGAAATCATCTCTTTCCATGTTGGCAACACTGGTAATCACACGAGGGCCATCCTCCGCAGGCGTGCTGCCACACCACCGTTAATAAGTTGACTGCGGGAATACGTATTCCTGGCGTCACGTTGATGGTGTGCAATTGTTTTTATCACGTATGATATGCGTGCCACAGCCGACGTTAATGAAATGAGACGCGTTTTAACAACTGCTTTAAAAAAACTTCTTATTCCAGTATTAGGTGCCGATACCCTGTATTTTGCTTCATAAAAGATTTTGTTAGTATTCCTTTGAAAATTCTGTACTTCTTTACAATCTTGGCACACACGAGCTATAGACTACCTGGAAGAAAAGCATTGCATCATGAAACATTGCCTATCTGTTAAACCCCTAGCTTTTAATTTCAGAGAATGCTAAAAAATCTCCATATTTATGATAGTATTTGATTCAAAACTAAAACTAAATGTGCCTGAATTAAATTATATTTATTACGGAAACGTTAACGTTACGGAGTATCGGACTCCTTCACAGTCGTGATAATTTCCAACATTACCCCAAGATTAAGTTAATTTAGTTGGCATTTGTTTCGGTCCAACACCAAACCAAATATATCCGTAACCTACCAACAAATTGCAGGCTCGTTAGCGTCCTGCAAAAACTTTTCAAGAGATTACGTACTAATGAAGTCCACTTCCTCTTATTTTCGTTCTACAGTAACTGGATGTTATTCTTTACTTCAGTGCGATACTTGGTAATATGTTTCTCTTCGACGAAGCTATACACGTTTATCACTTGCCGTGGCTGGAAATTTCGTACATTTATTTTAAATAAACTATTAGCTTATATGGTATACAAGCAACTTCAAATCTCAATCATTCATCTTCAGTAAGTTTTTTTTTTTTTTTTTTTTTTTTTTTTTTTTTTTTTTTTCATTTCACTTAGGAATTTAAGCATGCGTATTCTGTCAGAATCAATCGATTAGCGACTAGTACTAAAATTTTATTTGACAGCTGCACGACACCATTTTATGTATAAGAACAAGAGGTGTTGGGTTTGAATCCCAGTAGTGTCCATCCTTGAATATCAGCATTCACTGCATCTACAGGACCATAAAACAATTAAATAGCTTAGACCAACTCCGGAAACACTGTGCCTGATAATTTTCTGCAGTTAATCGCAGTGTGCTGGTGGTTGCACTAGTTGGTGCCCCCCCCCCCCCCCCCATCTCACCCTCCTCTACGTTTCACGCGGCATTAGTTGCCGTACAGAACACGTGCGAAGCATGCTCGTGCTATTTTCCGCCGCCGTAACAATGCTTCCTTACGGCTGGTCGTGACCTTGAAGTTTTAAAAATCTTTTGCTAACTGTGGCCTCTAAGAGCCGACCAAAACTTCTCACCCCTTCCCCCCCCCCCCTTTTTGTTGTGGTTTTTAAAAGGTTTTGTTCTCGAATTTTTATTATAATGGTGAGGAATTGAGCACCTATCTTCTCACGGTTAGTTATTGTATTGCGAAATGTGACGGTGATGCGACGATTAAAAAAATTCTAATAATTTAAATTAAATGGTGGGAAATTAAAAGGGAGGTCGTATGGGCGTGGCTATCGCACATTCGTTGAGCGTCACATCACGTCCTGTTCCTGTATATTGTGCTGTGCCGTTCTACCCTCGCATCCTCACTACGCGACGCCGCATTGTGTACTGCGTTCATTAGCGCATGCCATCCCCCTACCCAGCCCATCTACCACCCCCCCCTTCCCACATTCCAAACCCAACTACCCCCAGGCACCGGCGCGCCATGTGGCGCCACTTTTTGTGTCGGTAATTTATAATTTGGGCGCGCGGTGCTGGCGTCTCCCTCCGTGCACGTGTGTGGTTATCTGCCGCCGCCAAGGCCGTGTTGTTTTTATTTCTCTCGGGCATCGGCTCTAGTATACAGCGTGTTCCATGCCGCGACTCTCTCCTTTATCTGCTAGTCACTCTCGTACTCTAGTGAAGAGATTCGGGTGGCTCTCAAGGACACCGCAGACGTACAATTTTTTAACGCGTTTGAGACAGGGTAAGGACGACACTGACATGTCGCGCCAGGTGCCCTTTCGCCCCTACGCACCAGGCGCTGAACTGGCGTGCAATGTTTCCTTTGTGATGCGAGTACCTACAGTCTTTAAGCGGTGACCCTGTAATTTTACCGGTCGAAGGTCTATAGCAAGGTTCAATGTAGGTCGCTATAATAGATTCGCATGTTTCCAACCTGTATATTATGAGGTACAGCTATGTGAAAAAGCAGTTTTATCTATGTTAGAGGGCTCGAGAATAGTATTCATGACGTACATGATGTTTTGAGAGTATTATACATTGCCTCAAGTGTTTTTATCTTTTAATGCATTGGTATCACGGAGACGAGTTTAATTTTTTTTTTTTTTTTTTAATTCTAAACTGTCAGCCACAACACGTACTGTTCTCCTACGCGCAATTCGTGTAGTGTTTCCGTCGTGACGCTGTACTGTGCAAATTAGATCTGTAACAGTGGGGTTTTATTACACGCGATTAAAGCCCACATATGAAACTTCGCCCGTATCTTTGTATTTTTCTCTTGCCGCTTAAGAAAACTGCATACACAGGCTTTTTTAAAAGTTTGTGTATACAGTTGCACGAATTTTTTTTCTCCAGGAATACTCAATATGCCAAAGTAAAAAAAAATAGAGCCATGGATAATTGTAGTCAAGTCGTATTTGCCGAACATTTATTTACTGAGATACGTGGATTCGCGCAAACAACTATTTCACGCGAAATATTTAAGTACATCCTCTTCTTAAGAGCCGATGAGGGTGAATCGAGGTATGGAGCAGCGCCGGAATGCGAGGATGGGGGAAACGTAAGATCCCTGAGAACACTACCACTAGCGGCATCGCCCAGAGCGATTCCCACATGAGAAAATCCGTGGTGGCGAAAGGTCAATTGGGGGGGGGGGGGCTGTAATGTGGCCCGATTCGCCTTGGTAGGAGAGTAGTCTCAACCATTACACAACAGCGGCCCCCTTGTACTTGAGTACGGACAGATACAGTAGCGGATGTAGATACCCATTGAGGGGCCTCCTTTAGGAGTGAGGCACTGTCAATTTCATTCAAACCATTATAGGCTGTTCACGATAAAGTGGGCACTTTTTAAGGCCCTCCCATCAGTCATTAACCGTTAGTAAATATCTCTTATTGCAGCCTCAGGTATGAAATTTAATGGTGGTGAAATGTGTACGCTGTGTTTATTGGTCACATTGCAATGTTTATATTAAAATGCACGAGGACGATGGAAATTCGGTGAAAGAAAACATAAGGGTCTTAAAGTGCTCACATTGCCGTGAACAGCCTGTAACCAGTAAGCATTAAATTATAACGGTCCTTATAAATTTCGATACTTTGTGTGTTGGCTGTCTATACACTCGTATTTCTTGTTACCGTACTGTGTGTTAATACTGCACTATTAAGTAATGCGAATTGTTTCAAAAATACTATTTTTTACTCGGGAGTACAGTACAGTTAACAAGGGAGGGCCCAAGCTCACTTAGTTCGCTCCCTCCGGCCGCCTGGATTTGCTTCTGCACTCGGCGGCAGCTGTTGTATACAGCGTGTTTCATATCGGGAGTCACGCATTCGGCTACCTTCACTTTCTCTCTTTTAGTAGGAACCTATGTTCTACTTCATAAATGGCTTGTAACAATTCTGTGAACGGATTTTTAAGTTATCTACCTAACTCCCCCCCCCCCCCCTTTTCCATTTGCCAACGTATTCCAGGTTAGAAATTATTATGCGAGGTAACAATGTCTCCAATCGCGGCCATGTCTACCCAATCCCAGAAAAGCCACTATGCATGTTCTTCGTAATATTAGAATATTTCCTGCATGTCTTAAGAGAATCGAACTTGATCTGACACATGCTTAAATTCCCCACACACACCCTCCGCGCAACGCACAGCTTCAAGTTGGGTAAAAAAATAATTGTTTACGTTGACCTCTCCTAATTTTGAAAGCTTTTTATATCACCGTCTATAGTTTAGGCAATATAGTCGCGAGTCTTGCAAATAATGCTGTAGAAAATGAAGACAAAATCCTTACTTAGCGACTGGGATACGCGAGCTCGTCTTCTGTTGCTGACGTCAATCACAAGCTTAATTCCCATCAGAGATAACTAGGGGCTTATCAAAGTTCGCGAGGGAGTGAGGTCTTAATAAAGGTAAAATAACTAAATTTTGTTTCAATATATTCACACAGCTACTATTTACCCCATTAATCTATCTCCGCGATTATTTTATTATTATTATTATTTTTTTTATTTTTCCGTAAGTGCAACATTTGTCTAACGTCCTTCTTAAGGTGTCGGGTTGTAGTTAATTCATAGTCATCATTTACACACTTTCAGTTAGTCTGTTTCCATCATTTGTAATGCTTTCCACTCACACCCAGTCCAATAGTCCAGTCTGCCAGTTGCACTCTTCGCTACGCCGATGCTCGAAGTAGCAGATTTTACGGGCTGGTCAATTCTTTCGCCGCTCCTTTATCTTCTCGTCCGTCGTCTATCGCCAAAACTGCAGCCATTCAACCACCCTACCACTCCGGCTCGGAGTCCCATCGCACTGTTTACTCCGTTGGCCTCGACCTGGAAAGTTCGACGGCCCCCAGAGTCGCGCTTAGAGAAACTTGGTCAACAAACCACCAGAAAAATCTTCAGATAATGCACAAAGGTCGGCAACGTGAGCCGAAAAATTACTATCACGTCGGTTCGCTTTTTGTAGCAGATACGCTGTTCCTGGTTTATCGCCCGCCTTTCATTCAAAACGTTCCCATGTGACTCGCCGCCGCTATCATATAACTGCTCTGTCCTTCACTTCCACTCGCACGCTCGGAACAGAGCAGTGAGCGCGTAACAAATACAGTGTCTCATGTGCATCTTGACACACAATCGTACAGCGTGTTGCGGTTTTGTGGACATCAAATTGTCTTTACTTAGGCGTTGTCCCTTATAGTAACGTCTGGTTTCTCGGAGAGTTAAGAGAGGGGGCTGACATTTCGATACTGAAATGCCTCCCGGAAACAGAGAGATTGGATAATGTCCTTGCTATTTCATGCCCGCACTTCATGTACAGACAGCCACATATTAAAGGAGGAAGTTGGCTTCCATAAAATACCGAATGTAGCAGCATGTCGCAAATTAACAAGTCATTCGGATTGCATTAACGACTGATAGACATCGGGTTTTTTTATTACACCAAAAACAGATTAAGTTGTCACTGTGTAAAAAAAAAGTTTCCTTTGTTAATAACTTGATATAAGAAATTTAGTCAAAAAAATTTGTTTTGGACTATAGTGTAGTTGACATACTTTCTTGTATCGTGGCCGAAATATCTCCTATAGTCTATTTGCGGTTTCTTCAAACTTCTAAAATAAAACATTTGAAGATTCACCCCATATATTAGGCGTTTCGTTGTTTCCTAAATAGGCCATGTTTCACAAGTGTTTTATACTTCTGTTTATAAAAATATCTTATTGTTCTTATTGAAATTCTATTTATTTTTCTATATCAATTATTTCATTTATAATTAATATGATTAAAAACGGTGAGAATGTGTGGAAAGCCATCGATTCGCAGTGACATTCAACTAATCGAAACAGTGAAAATGGCTCTACTTAGAATCATTGGAAAACCACTGATTGATTCACTAAAAAAAAAACTTCACTGATTGAATAAGCGACGGCCGACTACCGTGGCGAATTAAATATTTTTATTGAATGTAGCTCAAATAATTACATGAAATAAACATATTTGCGATAGTTTACTATTTATATTGCCCAATTGAGCGTATTTAAAAAAAAGTAAAAACAAATTCGGAGACGGCCCTGAAATAACTCGAACCGCCCTTCCACTTAGACTTTAGGCTGGTACCTTACTGCCTGCGCTACTGCCCCAAGTGGAAACACTCGGAGAAAAATACAGGTATAAAGTTTACTGCGAAATCGTACAAATTTAAATTGTGTGCTATTACTTTTCGATTATTATTTTTTTGTTTAATTTGTACCGTTAGGATTATTAAAAGGAGTAGTATATATGTGCACTCTCATCACATTATATGCACTTTAGACCTTTAAACACAACGCTGTGGCGATCACATGAAAACTAAATGAAAGACGTAAAAACGGAAAGAAATGCTGAGTGTTCATATTACCTCGTAAAATGGCGTTTTGAAAGACGAAACACGTTTTAGAAAGTATTTTGTTTTGGTTTTATTAGTTTATTCGATCTTATTGCACTTGAAACACATTGTTTAATGGCCATTTTTACACGCTGTTTAACTGATCCAGCAGTTAAAAATAAAAAATGACCTATAAATCAGTGGAAATGTCACTGAATCAATAAGTGAAGGAAATGACGTTTTTTCACTGATTCATCTGTTGAATCCGTCAGATACGTTTACATGATTGAAACAGTGAAATTCTCACTGATTCAGATCGTGTGGTAATGCCCAGTTATAAATAGTTCTTGTGAAAAATAGTAAATGTAGTGCTGAGGAATGCGGTGTGTGGTCCTTTGGTGTAATTCCTCAAACTTGGGTAAGCTTTGTTTGCATGTGGGGCGGTGGAATCTGGAAATAGAACTTCAGCAGGGTTTCAGAAAAGTAGCGTGAAGTAACAGTGAATAGACTATATATAGTTGATTACAGCTACAACAGACATTTCACGTTTCAAGCTAATTAGATATTCTTCCTAAATGGCAGGGTATTTTGAATAGGAGGGATGGAGGGTTTTCGTGTATCGTATTCAAAGGTTTCCGCTTCAGCAGCGTGTTAGTCGCGGTCAATCCCCGCTGACCCGCGTTGATATCTCCTAACCGCGTTAGCAGGGTTCATGCCGCCGCTGCAGATTATTAAAAAGTTATTTTGTTGTGTTCTTCACCCCCGCAGCCCCTCGCACGCTTCCTCTCGCAAACACCTCCCCACCCCTTTCCTTCTACCGCTGCCCCAACGAGGGAGCTGCGTGTTGAAGTGTGAATTCCGCTAATCCGATTTATTATTTCGTTATTTCCAATTTGCGAAATGGTCGGGGGAAGCAGACGACGCTGTCGCTCAGCACTTGGGGAAACATTTTTTTTATTTTTTGGTTTTTAGCGGTGATGTGAACGTTGGTTACTGCGTTTTTTTAATTGATCGGTTACGTATCCAACCGTTTTCTTCCAATTTTGTGAAAGCGCATACGTGTAAGGTAAAATATTTGTGATGCGTTTCAGATCATAGCACACCCAAACAAAGGACGCAGCAAGACTGGAATTAATCCGAAAATCCCAGCATAAAGTCTGAACAACCATAATGGCCAAAATGCCAGCAGTGGAAAAATCCATTGAGCAGCGAAGGAAAATTATTAAGTGGAAAAGTATGAAAACTCGTCAAGTATGTAGAAAAACTTATCTTTTGTTTTTGGTTTACCTTGATGTTTTCTGAAACAAAAATATTATAATTACATCTTCAGAGAAAAATAATTCTCAATATGCGAAATATGTTTAAAATGAAACACAAAATTTAATATGTATGTGTCCTCATAAGGAATATCGTTACAAGAAAATTCCAGCATATTACACGCAGTATTTACTGCCACACGCAGCTATATTAATACTTTACAATTCCTTTCCATCTAAATACTGGAAATATTCAGGCACATTTATGGCCATATTAACAACCTGTAAAATAATTATGGTTAAAACCACGCAAATTCCACAAAACCTTTAAAAGTCTAACTTCTGGCTTACAGGCCATCCAAAGGCCATGCTAAAAACTCGTTTATTATAAGTGAAATTCCAAGTTTCTCTTGGTCAAACTGCACATGTTTATAGCAGAAAGCCTTTAATATAAATTGCCATTTCATATTGTAATTAAATTTGCCATTTAATTTTATGAGATTCCTGTGCATGGCAAGAGTAAAACTTTATTAAAATTACACCTCCAGGCTGGGTTGACATGCCTGCCTCCTAAAGTTACACCTTACAAATGCATATTGAAATTTTCCTCGAGTCCCACTGACACGAGGCAATTGCTTACAGATAGTGTCCTTAACCTCCAAGGAGAGATTATATTGTGATAGCAATCAGTTTCCTGCTCAAAACGACTACTAAGAAAACATTCTAAAACTTAAGTAGTTTTTTTTTTTCAGATTCCAATTAGAAGAGTATTTGCAAAATAATTGAAACTTTAAAAATTGCGCCATTTCAGGCACATTAGTGATGTCATGACTTCTTTGTTTTGAGCCTGCCATTTTAGTGTTGAATAATTGCCAACACTTAAGTGAATGCTCCCTCGAGGCCGATCTGACCCTGGCCGAACATTTGCAACCAGTATAAGTACAAAAACATCTCAATTAACTGTTGGTGGTGAAAACAATTCATTCCCCAATAACAATACAGTAATATATTTCTTTAATCAAATCTGCCAATAGGGGCGTATGTTAAAAAAATATGGAGACAACCATAATTTGATTGGTAGTGGGGTGTTGGGAAGTTCATTAGGCTGTAGAGGGGTCTTCATTGAAGCAGCCAATCACAGTTGTTAGCTTCAAAAAAAGTCCTAATATCGCGAGCACTGAGTCACACTTTGGCAGAACGTTCGTAACCTTAAACTGCACGCTGCCAAAGGCGCATATGACGTCACACCCGCCGGGCGGCGAAGGGAACACCAGCGCTCCACATTGCTGTGTATGCGGGAGCGAGAACTAACACCCCCAGTGCCAGCCGAGTTCTAGTCCACATCTGTTGCATGGGCGCTGGACGCGATTCCAGTTTATTAAAAATTATGGGAAAACAAAATTTCCATCAGCCCGGGCCTTCACCAGATGCAGCTTGCAGCAAACAGGTGTGCAATTATGCAAGTTTAAGTGTTTTTTTAAATAAGTCCCATATATAAATTTCAATTATCAAACTTCCAGTCTTTTTCCGTGCGTGCAGAAAACGGACTTCAGACGTTTTGTTGAACGGGGTGAGCCAGGAGACAACAAAATCACGTAGTTTCCGATGACGTCTCAATTCATTTATTTTTGGCGGCGGGGAGGGGGATAGTATCAGCTGTAATAATTATTGCACTAATTTATTGCTGGTTAACGGTTGATTAGAAACTGGTATATAAAAATCTCTGTAAATGTGCGAGTACATTTCACAAGTGTGTTCGCAGAAGATTAGCACACATCGTAATCATAAGTAGAATGTTTTAGTTGGTTACAAGTTGTTTTATAACAAGAAAAAGAGTATGATGTAGCTTTTAACAATGTATTCGTGTTGAATGTGCTGATGCTAGTAATTTGGTAGGTTAACATGTTAGTTGGTTAACATGTTAGTTGGTTAACATGTTAGTTGGTTAACATGTTAGTTGGTTTGTGTAACCCAATGGGCGGACTGAAGCAGTACCAGGTTCTTAGTGTTCACTCGACCGCGAACGAACTTGCCAAAATAAAAAATAAAAAAATAAAATTGGAAAAGCTATATTAAATTATCCTTGGGTAAATTATTTGATCAGATATGCCGACATCTACAGATGTAAGTTTCAAAGCCTAGGTGTATAAAAGGCAACCCCCACTCTAGAGTTATTCTGGCCAAAAATGTGTGTTACTAAGTTTTGAGTAGTTTCTATGAACAGTAAATTACCGCAGCTATATCCAAAGCGCGATAGCCTTAACTGTGCCATGCCTCTCTTATTGTTACATGTCAGTCCTTCGCATCGCCCGAGCGAGCGAAGAATGTGGAGGACGGACTAGTGATATATTTGATTGTCAGGCAAGCGATAATCCTACCAGGGTGTTGACTTATGAAGGCATTTGCCGTCATAGTTTCTCTCAGCGTAACTCGGGGTGCGTTGAACCTTCCAGATGGTCAGGCCGGCTGATGTATAAGCGCTTAGAGCCTCCTAGTTGGAACACCGGAAGTGACGAAGCGGCTGCACAAGGATTGTAGTGCTTTATGGCTTGATATGCGTCTGAGGTGATACTTTTGACGGCTTGAAGTTCTTAACAAGTTAGTCATCTTTCGGGCGGCTTCATGTGTGCGGGAAGACTTCGAGTAACTTCAGTTTAGCTGTTGGTGTGTAATTGATGCAACTGGTGGATATTCAACAAATTGTGTCTATCGAAATATGCTGCTTCCTGGATATGATAATATTCAGTGCTAAAAACTAACGTTGCAGTTATTGAAAAGTTGACAATTTCAATAACATTTACGGTCAGTGCTGTTGGCAACTAATTTGAGCCAGGCGATGACCGTAGAGACTAAAATTTATTCATTAGTATTCTGAGAGACACACACAGAAATTTAATCAGTTTACACTTACGAGCTTGATCACATGACGTGGATTTTCCACTCATTTCTAAGATTAGATAATTGAATAGATAGCCGAGTCATTTAAAACAAGGTGTACGATGCGTACCTCTGTAGCAAGATTATAACTTTTGATACAGATACCAGGATGGCGTGATTTGATGGTCTCCCCTCCCCCTCCCCCTCCGACGTACGCACTAATACTGTAATCGAGGATAGTGCGTAGTACAATTCTAGTTGTTTGAAATTCATTTATGGCTACATTCATACGTTATCGTGTACTAAGTAGACTTTGAACGAAGCCATTCACCTCTTCTCTTTCACCTTTTTGGTTCGGAAAATGACCTTCTCAAAGGCGTCTTGCTTTCAGGCTAGTAATTCTTTAGCACGCACATACAAATTCGAGACTGGAAACCTCTGTCCGGAAATGCCTCTGTCGAACGTTGCTGTCAAAACAGTATTGGGACGCCTATTACAGTGAAATACGAAAACGGTCAAGGCGTCATGGAACGATGTACTGAGTATGGCATGCTAATCCCGATGCCACGAGTCGGCCAACGTGTCCCGTAGGCGTAGAACAAGCACGAGTCGTGAGGGGTGGGGAACATACGCTCTACTAATGCACGATAGATGGAATGTGGTGTATCGATGCCGAATGGACAGAGCTTCGTGCGACGTTGTCATACATGCATCGAATCTGGAGGACGCATCTTGGAACATATATTGTGAACTGTGGTCTTAATAGCTTGCAGGTGATGTATGTGGCACATTAGTGCAGGAAATTGGTTCCTGAAGTCCTGCTGGTTTTCTTATTCCAATGTAACGTGCATCCTAACACTGGTTTGGTTGTAACGTTAGACAGAGGCGTTTCCTGGCCGGGGTTCCCCGTCTCAAATGTTCTGCGCCCTAGAGCCTAGTGGATTTGGAAACACCATCCAACAAAAATACAACCACCTAGGTGAAAACAACCCTCGTTTAGGCAAAGTGAATAAAACATGGAAGAACAAGAGTAGGACAAATCTAAATATTAGCTGGAATGCAATATACATGAATCTTATACTGTTTTATTGATTTTATTAATTATCTTTATTTCAAAATATTTTTAATATGCAAGGTAAACTTCTGTTGCCAATATCTTTCACAAGTGTGAAATTCTAAAATTTCTCAAACATGGCACATTAAAATTAACATTTATAATTCTGGCTATATAGTCGTACGTTTTCATTTCTTCGTTTTATTTTGAAAAATTAAAATTTATATTCAGGCCATATACTATTTACAAAGGCGACAATAATACAAAAATATTATTTAAAATATCATATTTCATTCTGAAAGTTACAATTAATATTCAGGCCGTATACTTTTTAGCAAAGGCCAAAGAAAAAAAAAACTATTTGAATTGTTTTCTCCCAAAGCAATGAGAAAAATTTTATGATTTCGTTTTCAAAACAGAATTTTGTGGGCTAGTCCACATTTAGAAAACTTTCATTTTATTTTCCAAAAATTTAATTACATGGGAAACTTCCTGAAAAGGCACCTACAAACTTTAACTGGGAAGCTTGCAAAATTACAAGATTCTGTTCTGAACCCTAGCATTCATTTTAAGGATTTTTTTCCAGAAGCTCTGGGAAAACTCTAAAACCACTTTCCTGGTATATTATGTATAAAAAACTTACGGGGCATATCCCCCAGATTGTCCATAACTTTGCTGTTTGTTAGTCATATTAATTAAAAGTTCGGCATGTCAAAGATATTTTACAAATATTTAAAATTCACATTTACATTCCGATTTGGTGATGATAAAAACAAAGCATTTTTGAGGTTCGAGTAGGTTGTTGTAGGGAATCATGCCCCCCCCCACATTCTGCCTATTAGGACGTAAAAGTAATTCTCGCTATAAGGCCCTGCATGACAACTAGTAGCATACTTAACTTGGCATTCCGAAGCGCTCTCGGGGCTGCTGTCCTCAAGACAACTCCGCTCCCAGCATATATAGCAGAAATTATTTAATTCTCCCTAGAGGGGTCTTAATGACCAGCCAATGGTTGCTTTTGTTACCTAATAAGGGACTGTTCAAGGGGCGATCGGTGAACAGCCAATCGCCAACAAACACGTCAAAATTACAAGAAAGAAGTAGTGCCATCAGCTACCAGTTTAGCAAACAAATGAACATAATATTGGTACTCCTGCGTCGCCTCCCTGGTGATGTCACAGGAGTGGGACGTCATGCGCAGTGGCCGAAGATCGTAGCGCCATCTAGACGGCGTAAAATCTGGCGCCAGGTCAAAAAGTTCAGTAACGAAACAGGCTCCAAGCGGCGAAGCTATGTCAGATGTCCTAGCGAACTCCCGTCTCTGGAACCAAAGTTTGTCCTAACAAACTTTTACGCAGCTATTAATGTGTTTCACAAACAAGGTTGATAAAGGTTGTAATAGCTTGTTCAAGCAGAAGATATTTTAAACCAAAAACGGGAAAAGTTTGTTCATGTACTTTTTCCTAAACTACCTTATTCTAAGTGTTATGCGAAGTTAAGGCCCGAAGGTAGGGCGGGATTTTATTGCGTCTCAGGGCTAACTCCTTACGCCGGCTAGGAACTTCATGTACTCGTGTTGTATCGTACTCGAGTGGTTATATGCAGTCGTCAAAATGGTTGATAGGTAAAGAGACGGCAAAACTCCGTGCAGGCAGTCTCAACTGGATGCCCGTCCCCTCCCCATCATACCTGAGTTTGTGTCATCATCCCGGATACATCCTGTATGCACCAGCTTTGCCTAACATTGCTTGGATACATGACCATGTTATTAAATCATGTGAAAGCTATGGAAAATAACGTAACAATACTTGACATACATTCGGGCTACTGATAACTTCGCAGATATTTTATCTTCAGATAACTTAGATTTGCTTGTGCATACGTGCATTCCGTAATCAGTTGTGACAAATTAAATTGCAAACTTCGTTATCAGTTGTATGTGTTGCAACGGTTAACAATTGCTAGTTAAAGGGCGATGTGATAATGTCATTTTTACTAGTAAACAACGTATCCTTCAGTAGCGGTAATATTTTCTTCATGATATTTTCTGCGTTAGATCCAAACGAAACGAAAAATACAGAACTTGTTCTAGTCTGAAATATTGGTACAAATATCCCCACTGTTCAGCATAGTTATGAAATTTTAATTCACATTTAATTGTAAAATTAGTTCTGTGAAGACTTCATAGTCACAATGCATCCTACATCCTTGGATACGCTGCAAATTAAAAATATATCTTTGCAAAACTATATGCAATCTCCGATAACAAATCCAGCAAGTCGTACGGGAGCAAACAAGCTGCGAAATGGGTTCGCGTTTCAGCGACCTTCCTTATATAACTCGAGATCCTAGACTCGAAAAGCAGCGAGCGCGATATTCACGCAAGTTGTAAAAAATTTTGCAATTTTTACTGAGAAATAGTTTGTAATTTTACGAATGCTTCTAACAGTAAAAATATGTCCCTTGAAAATTACTTGTTTGTAAAATTACAAGGGGCGTGTTTGCAATAGACCTCCAGAAATATTTGTGCTATACTGACCCGTGTCCACGAGCTTCAGCAAAATGGCTGACGCTCAACAACGTAAAACTGTAAATAGGACTTAAGTTCGTAAGTCAAGTTGATCTTGTGGTAAAGGTTGCAGGCTAACAAAGGTTGCAGGCTAACAATACAAGGGGTGTGTGTGTTATAGTCCCCGTGCTAAGTTTTTTCTTTCGAAAATTATATTTTAAAAATTAGTTTATTCTCCGTTATTAGTAAATCACAAATATTTTCTAGAAGAAAGAAAAATTTTATGTACACTTCTCAATGTAAATTTTAATAAAAAAGCTATCATTTATAGTATTGCAAATATATTTTGCAGATTTTACAAAAACTTTTTGTAGTTTTACGAAGGATCTTGGCAACGGGGTTTCAAAAGGATTTTTCTTGTAAAAGTAAAAACAATTCTTTAGAGTCCAGAGTCGCAGGTTACTTCGGCGCTGTTACTTCGGATGTACACTTCCTCGAACCAATTTGTAATGCAGTTTGATTAAATTGAAATAGGTAAACTTATTTTATTCATATAATAGCGCTAGTCATTTAAAATTAATATATAAACACACTTTCGTCTCGGTGTACCATGTTACTTTGACAGCCTTCCCTTTGCTGTAGGTCAATGTCGGGATGCTGTATATAACAATAACGGACTAGGAGCGTTGCTGAAATAAGTAGAATGGTAGAGCTATTACTATTAATGAATTTTTTTATTTTGGTTTGTGAAACGAGTATGACATAAAGGCATTTGCAATTCGCATTATACTGAATGATTAAACACTTGGAAGAGCTACTATAATTGATGTTAACTATGTTGACACGTCTGTTTAATTATCTATTATGGACAGTCCCCGCCTTATTCTTGATGCTGGAGGCTTTCTCTAGCTGATCGGTTGACGGCGGTCGGACATACCCATCTTGTGATCTTCCCTGGCTGCTGGTCGGGATGTGGAAAGATGCCGGGCCCTGCCTTACAGTGGCCTATATCTTTGCGTCGTTTAGGTTTCCATTTCCCAGATCGTTGGTTGGTGGAGGGGAGTTTTTGCAAGCGGCCTCGCCCGGTGGTTGCTGCAATAATTTGTCGCAATTCCTGGCGTCCTGATTTACTGGAAGTATTAGGCCAGGTTCGTGTGAGGTTGCTCAGATAGTCTGTTCATATCATCGCGCAGAATACGAGTAAGCAGTCTTTCCTTATCTTTAGTCTGAGAGAGACGAGAGGATTGTACTCTCACCGTGAGATAAATTTTCTCACGGCAAGCGCTGCTCAACTCGAGCCCAGAGAGGAAAATGGAAGAGGAATTCTGGGAGTCGCTTCCCTGAATATATTTTTAAAGTTTTGAATGCCTCGCATTAAATCTTCAAGCACCCGCCCCTCTGTCTGACCTCGTACCGCACGCAGTTTTTTTCCGCCGGGGCGTTCCATGGGGTAACTCCTACCCCAGTTTTGTCGAGGAGTCGGGGAGGCAACTTCCAGCGACCGGCGAGAAAATGCAAATGCGGAATGCGATCTCCCCAGGCGAAGTCTGCCACGTCCCCCCCCCCCCCCCGGGGGAGGGGGAATTTATATGAACGTCAGCGGCGTTGGCTGCCGGAATTTTATTAGGAGCTGCGGTGGAAGAGAACCACTGCTTTGGTTGCCCTTTGAAGGTAATCAATGTGCTCGCGTTGCCAGGGCCGAGAAATCCATGCCCGTGATACGGCTCTGTTTCAGTGGCGAGTCTCTCCAATAACGCCGGCGGCATGAACGTCTCCTGTACTCCAGCGAAGACGACATAACGCCCCTGCCGAGGTGCCTCCAGCAGACTACGAAGACTACATCAACGATAGCGACAACTCAGCTCAGCATTCTTTCAGAACAACCATCAGTCAAGACTCCGCGACAGTATCCAGCAGCGACCTCGGCTCTACTGAAGACTAACACACTGCATAGCAATAAACGCCACTTCAGAATATTTTTTTACTGGGGGCACACCGCTTGTTTCTTCTGACTATCACAAATAAAAAAAAATCATCACTACCATAATAAATGACAAATTTTTCTGAAATTATACTATAAAACGCCAACAACGTGCCAGTTGATAAACAGAATTATAACACATATAAAACAAGCCATTCTATTCAATATGTAATCTATACTAATATTATAAAGAGGAAGTGTTAAAACTGTGTGTTTGGATGTAGGAGGTAATCTTCGAAACTTCTCATCCAATTTTAAAAATTCTTTCACCAGTAGAATGCTACGTTATCACTGAGTGTCATAGGCTATATTTTATTTTAAAAATCAATAGGGATCCCTACTAAAACTCCAATAATGTAACCCAAAGTGTAAATAAATTACCTATAAAATTCCTTACATTGCGTGCGCTGCGAAAACTATTGATGATATTACAAAATAATGTACTACGGCTTTGCAGGACGGATAGATTCGGAAAATAAAACGTGCTGTGTGCTGCGTACGGTGCCAACCTTAGAAGCTCTACTGCCATTATGGGGGGAGTTACTTTGGCGTTAGCTGGGGATTTTCGGCAGACACTCCCTGTACTTACAAAAGGAACGCGTGCAGATGTCATCAAAGCATGTCTTAAATCATCTCCCTTATGGAGTTCTATTCAACACCTAAATTTTCGAACGAATATGAGAGCCTATCTTGGTGGAGACACGCATAAAGATTTCCCACAACAATTGCTCAGACTTGGAGGAGTTTTTCCTTCTCTAAATTTGGGCACTAATTCTGCTGAAAACATTTTAAATGAGGCGTTAGGTCAGATAGTCCACAGTCTGCAGCATCTTACAGAAGCAGTATATCCGGGCCTCGAAAATTTACTAGAAAGAGAATTTCACTGGTTGTGTTCCAGGGCAATAGTATCGCCTAGGAACGACACTGTCAATGAAATCAACAATCTCATTATACGAAGAGTTCCCGACCAAGTCAAAACCTATAAGTCGATGACACAGTCACCAATGTTGACGATGTCGTCCACTTTCCTCAAGATTTTCTAAATTCGCTTAATCCTTCTGGCTTGCCACCTCACGAACTATCATTAAAAGTCGGTACTCCTATCATGCTTTTAAGGAATATAAGCCCTCCTAACATGTGTAATGGCACAAGATTGCTCATTAAAGACTTGAAAGAAAATTTGATTGTCGCGACCATCCTCACCGGTCCAGCAGCCGGCCAGCTGGCAAACATTCCGAGGATTCCCATGATTCCCACGGATTTGCCAATATCTTTCAAACGGTTGCAATTTCCCGTAAAAACATCGTTCGCGATTACTATTAATAAGTCCCAGGGTCAAACTTTCTCTTTGGTTGGAATCGACCTACGAAACGAGTGTTTTTCCCATGGCCAACTATATGTTGGTTTATCACGAGTTGGAAGTCCCGAGAAACAGTACATTTTGCTACCAAACAATAACAGGACGTCAAACATTGTCTACAGAGAATGTCTTAGCCAATAACATATTAAATACTTCTATCTCAGATAAATTGCATTGTAATATAATGTATATTAATATGAAACATTATAAAAAAGTAAAAAAATATCAAATATAAATAGCAAAAAAACTTTAAATGATAAATTATTTAATTAATTATTAAATTATAATGTGCTTTTTTTTAAATGCTTTATGAGAGTTTACCCAACCTAATTAACGCCGGGTTGAGCAGTTTTTTTATCTTAATTGCACCCGTGCGGAGCCGGGGCGCGTCGCTAGTATATATAATATATATATATAATATACATATATATATAATACACATATATATATAATACACATATATATAATATACATATATATATAATATACATATATATATAATATACATATATATAATCTCAAAATAGACACTTTTAAAAAAGCCAGTATACATTATGTTGGAATGGCAAAAAATTTACATATTTTTCTGTTGCACAGAAATTTTATATAGTTCTAAAAGTAAATGTTTTTTTTATTTGCAATGTTAGAGCTGTAACTAGATGTAACGTGCAGCACTCGATCATCTTACTTTGTACTATAATGCGTCGTGCTCTTAGAGTGCAGTGGGTAGCTAATCAAACAATTATATAATATATATATATATACACTACTGTAGAATTTGACAATGTTTGTCACGTATGTTTGTACGTATGAGCTTATTCTGCCAACACAGCCTAACTTCTTGGTTGTATAACAAACAGCACGCGTCATGCACTCTCTACTGCAGTCTAAAAGTGAGACGCAGTATAGTTCGTGTTGGCAGAATAAGCAGCAGTAGTGTACAGGACTCGTTGAATGTGTGATACGACCCTACTTGTAAACATCACTCTCTCAAAGTTTCTCTGCAAAACGATAGGAGTATGGTGTCCAGATGTTTCATTAATAAGTATAAATTCACAACGTGTTAAAGGGCGGCACGTACTTTGCCCCCCACTTAAATATTTTTTTGTCAAATAGTAATTTGCGCGAATACGCGTATATCGGAAAATAAATGTTCTGCAAATAATAATTTTTGTCGGAGAAGATAAAAAAAAAAGTTCTCAGGCCATATTTAAAAAAAAAAAAAAAACTAATTAGGCGTATTCGTGGAGAGAAAAATTCGCGGAAAAGGTCTAATATCGTATTTGTAAAGCTTGTGTATGCAGTTTCCTTGAGCAACAAGAGAAAAGTACAAATATACAGGAGTAGTTCAATCTGTGGGCTTTCATCGCGTGTAATAAAGTGCCTCTGTTACAGGTCTAACTTGCACAGTACGGCGTCACGACGGAAACACTGCACGCCTTGCGCGTAGGAGCGAAGGGACACTAGACCCCTGCATGCATTTATTTTAATGGGCGCCGAGCAAAGTTGGTAACGATGGATGGAAAGTAGTTCCATATCTTAACGGCGAATAAAAAGTGTTAGGTAATCGTTTGTGATGGTTAAAAATTATTTCTTTGTCTTTCTGTATTTTTTTTATGCATCGAGGTGTAAAAATGAGATTTGTTAAAACATATTCTTTTATTTAGTAACTTCACAGTGCAATTTGATCGACGCATGGATAAGGTGATGAGGCCTATAGCAATGCTAATTTTACATGAGGCGGAAGAATACACAACGTGTATGACAATAAATTCTAAGCAGGGTTTTCAAAAGTGCTCACTTAACTGGGAGGGTGCCGGTGTGTGCCCGTTACAACATATTCAGGTGGGGCAGAGACTTTTTACCGTGGACAGCATAATACGTGGATAGAAGAGCACAGAGAAAAAAAATGCGCATGTTGCGGTGCTGTGTAGGCGTGCCGCAGGAGCACTCGGGGCAGATTGGCGAATTGCTATGTAATAACAATTGGAGGTTTTCTTTGTGTTGTGCAGCTGCGTGCGTGCGTGTTAATGAGTGGCCGCGGTGCCTACGCTTGTTCGCGACGTCCTCCGGGCGAGCTGGATACCCCCCCTTCACCACCCTACACCCTCCCACTCTTCTGCGGTGCTTGTAGAATTGACCTCTGACCGCGAGCTCGTTTATTCGGGAGAGGGAGGGGGTTGCATTTTTATTCCTCTCTCGCAAAGGTAGAGCACTGTGCGGAATGTCCGGCACGAGCGCGCCTGTCTGCGCGTTTGATTGCGTTCGGAGTGCGGTGGGGGGCCCCCCCCCCCCCAAACCCCCCCCCCCCCCGGCAAGGGGAGCATGGAGTCGTGAACGTCCCGCTGTTTTTCGGAATGCGAAACACTTGTTAACTTTGCTGGCGCCGTCAAAGGGATGCGCAGAATGCAAACGATTTGTCTGACAATTTGGGCGGTTATTTTGACGCGGATCTGACAGGCGTGGTGCACACTATACTGAGTACCCAAGTGCTCTCTAAAACGCCACATTTGACGGGAGTCAAACTGGCGTACGTGATGCGTTCTCGGACAAGGTACCCCGGGGTGAAAACCCCATTTTCGGGGTTCGAGCTGTGTGTGTAGACAACCTTGTGGCGTCTATACTCTAGCTTGTTCCGTTCATATCTCGAGAACGATAACCATCATATTTTCCAACTTTTTTTTTTTGGGTCTCCAGCAAAACTTGAGTTTTCATCTTTCCTGAGAACGCGTCACGTGTATCTTAATTCTCGCGCCTGGATGCTGCCCACTGTGTAGGACGCCGAACGGTGTGCAGTGCACCAACAGGAAAGGTTTTATTAAAAAAACCGTCAAACGTGCCCGAGTGAGGTCTGCTTACGAACTGAAGAAACGTTACGCGTCCGTATAAGTTTTTTCAGCTTCTCCATTTCTCTCTTAAGCATGTTTTTGTGGTGGTGAATGTGGCGCAAACGGGTGTTTTTTCAATATCATTTTTATGTATGAACATTCCGGTACAAAACATTAAAGAAGGAATATGAACGTGCATCAAACCTTTATTTTGGTTATTACCTAATAAAATGGTAGCGTCTCCGTTGAGTGTCTCGTAGAGGCGCGTTATAGACGGCAAGACTGCACGCCAGTTAGGTGCTTTGCACGTAAATGCGATGGGAGAGTTGATGCGCATGTCTCGGTCGCCACTGGCGCTCCCACGTTTTTAGGTCTCAGACGTGCGAAATTCCTTGGACCAGGCGGCCATCTTAAGGGGCCTGCCTAGTAGAATACTTGAAACTCCTCCAGTTCATGTTCCGTCGTAAAAAAAGTATTGCGAAGGTGATTGAAATATTACAAACAAGCTTCGTGTATGTTGGTGACTATTGGGTTTCAATACAGCAATCTCTTCGGAAAAGATACAGCATTATCGGAATTCTTTAGAACAGTTATACAGAAAAGTGAGCTACTGACAACAATTTTTTTGCCGACTTTCGACTCTTTTCAACGAACTCTTTTGCGTTTCGGGGTCGCGGTGACCGAGCGGTTAGTTCGCTCGCCTCCCACCAAGGCGAACCGGGTTCAATCCCCGGCCGGGTCACCGGATTTTCGCATGTGGGGATCGTGCCGGACGATGCCGTTGGTTGGCGGGTTTTCTCGGGGATCTCCCGTTTCCCCCGCCCTTTCATTCCGGCGCGTTTCCATACCTCAGTCATCCTCTCGTCTCAACCTCGCTGTTAAGAGCCATCCAAATCTCTTCACTCACTCTTGCGTTCCAATAGCTAAATGTATGATAAAAGGGGGGGGGGGAGAGGAATATCGATTTAAGTTTGTCGTGAAAGTTTTACGTTGAAATATTCCATAGTTATTTAACGTAATAGTATGCACAATTTCTTACAGTGAGACGCGTATAAGTAGGGAGGCTTCTTATGGTGTTAGCACACACGCCGATAATGGGACACAACTTACTGAAATCATTGTTCAGATAAATGTGCCGGTTGTAGAAAGCACGACTAGCGGTATCTCGACAAACAGCGTGTCGCTCTGGTATCCAGCTCAGTAATGTGAACTCGCACGCTTGTTGAGACCTGTCTGAGTAGGCCACCTGTAAGATGTCCATGGCATGATCTCGTGGTGGGTGTATGCAGGGAGTGAAGGTGAGTTGTTGATATTTATCGATCTGCGCAATAGTGTTAAATAATTTAACAAACTTCAATGTGAAAAGAATTAGGAAACATGAAATTGAACTGCCGTCAACATATCTCACCTCGAATGCAAGACTATCATAATTCAGAATTTCTTATATGCGGTGATTGCAAATAAAAGAATTGCGTGTTATTAATTTTACGAAATGCGATGTTCAGAAGGGAACCTGAAGTATTAAAACTGTCACTATTTAACAGCTTGCCATTCAGTAAGTTACTTTAAAACGCGTCTATTTATAAATATTGTTATGGGCTATTCACTGTAACGTGAGCCATTTTTAAGGCCCATCTTAAAGGCACTAATCACTAGTAAATATGTTGTGTTGTCGCCTCAGACCTTAACTTCTGAGAGTATTGAAGTTTACACACACTGTTAGTCACACAACAATGTTTATATTATTAAGTGGGTGAAAGTTAGTTTCCTGGAAGGAAATCTTGAGTATGGCCTTAAGTGCTCACTTTACTGTGGAGAGACTATACGCGCTCGCTGCATTGTCCTGCAAGAGTGAGTTGAAGTGAAGGACAGAGTAGTTAGATGATTTATAGACGCGCGCGCTGTCAGTCGCAAACCGAAGACAAAGGGATGTTCGCAAGGCGTACCAGTTTTGCCTACCTGGGTGCGTGTTGCTCCCGACCTCTGGTATCGGGTTTATTTCGAGACATCTGACGAATGCTCTGGATTACTGACCTCGTGTCTCTCGTCTAGACTCGGGGTGCGGCGAACCTCCCAGGTCAAGGCCAGCGGCTATATAGAAAAATCACGTCGGGCCTCCGACCCAGCTGTTTATTCGATGAGTTTCAGCGATAGACGACTAGCGAGAAGAGAAACGCGCTGCGAAAGAATTTACAAGCGGGAGAGAAATCTGAGACTGCGAACATCAGAGCAGTATAGAGTAAAACTGCAGGCTGGACTGTTGGACAGGATGCGTGAGTGAAAGACATTACAATTGTTGGCAACAGATAGACTGGGTGTGTGTTAATGATTGAGTCGACAATACCCAAAATGGGACATTAAGGAAGACGATAATTGGAGTGAAATAGAATAATAGCGGAGACAGATATTTTAATGCTGTAAATAATACTTGTATGAATAAATAAAATAATAACTTAAGTTTTTATTAAGACGTCCATCCCTCACGAACTCGTACGCCCCTCAGGCGTACGTGTAACAATAAGAAATGTTAATGATTACGATGTTCAACTCCCATATATATGCTGTACGGACAATGAATTTAAATAGATCGAGACAATATTTCACTGTCTAATGACCAATATTTGCCACCTTTCGGCGCAAATATTGGAAAAACTCAATATATTGAGTTACGAGAATCTTGCATTCAGGGTGAGATATCTTGTTGTAGACGGTGGATGGCCAGAGTACAGTATATCGTATAGCTGATTATATTCTTCCTGAGACCTAATAAACAGACCAGATCAAGTCGTCTATCAAGCATAATACACATCTTATCCCCCATTTTTTGCCACATCCAAACTATACTCCGGCTTCTATAACAGTTGGCGCCCGTGAAAATGTAGAAAACAAATGTCTGCTTTTGTTCCTAACGTACCCATTTATATTGATTATGTGGTTTCGTACGTATGTCTAGCGAACAAGTCGTAACAGTATTTCGTATTGAATTTTATTGCTTTATATTCGAGTTACAATTTTTGACTGTGTGTGTATATATATATATATAATTGTGTGTATATATGTATATAGTAAGCAATAAGGAATTATAATTCCAAGCTGCGAAAACAAATTATAAATTTTGTCAATTTCAAATAGAGAACTATGCCTATATGGTGATATTTGTGTAGTGAGATACTTTTCCACGTTAAGGGCCTCAAAGTGGGTCAAATCCTTGTAGAGCGCATTATTTTTCTTGTCCTCGTCTTGTGTTTCATGTTAAATACATAACTACAAAAAATATTACTGATCATTAAAAGGATTGGATTGCAAAAAATAAAATCATGTTTATTTTGGCCAGGAAACTATTCACAATATTAGGACAACAAAATATCTAAGTGACCACCTAGATATTTTTTCCCCTCTGGGTAGGGGTTACAAGTCTTCAAATATGGAAATCGCTGATTTGGCAACACTGGGCGTAAAGTATTTTGTATGGTTGTCGGAATGTGTTAGTAACCACAAACCTAATGCTGATTGATAAAGAAATATGTTGGTGGACACACATCGTAAAATAAAACCGCATTGCGAGGGTTGGAAGGTTTTTATGAGCTACAGATTTTCTGATATACCATTAATCTTTTTATGGCGTGTAAATTCCCAACTCTCGTAAAGGAAAAGTATGTTGAATATTTGAGAGAGTAGACTACAATCGCTAGAAAGCTAACTGCGTGCAATATCTGAAATAATCATCTTAAACGCAATCTGGAGTTAGTACAACTTTTCTATACTAAATTGAGATCACGATCGTCCCCATCTCTAGTAAAGAGTACATCTTAAATAAACATATGTTATAAAAAGTAGCAACCCTTAATCAAGAGCATTGCTGGTGTGCCTTCTTCCGTGCTACGGCAACGGGGAAATGAAACAATCTGTACTATTGTTAAAATTCGTCCAGAACTCAATCTGCACCGTTGAATTACCCACACTACCCCAGCCCAAGCCGTACCTCGTTATTCGTCTGGATCTTTGTAACCACAGTATGTTTAAAAAAGGCAGATATTTCCCATCGACCCTCAATTGGCGCAATTAAAATTCTCTCGACCCTGAATTGGCGCAATTAAAATTCTCTCGACCCTCAATTGGCGCAATTAAAATTCTCTCGACCCTCAATTGGAGCAATTAAAATTCTCTCGACCCTCAATTGGAGCAATTAAAATTCTCTCGACCCTCAATTGGAGCAATTAAAATTCTCTCGACCCTCAATTTGAAGCAATTAAAATTCTCTCGAATCTCAATTGGAGCAATTAATTTTTACTCGACCCTCAATTGGAGCAATTAATTTTTACTCGACTCTCCGGTGGTGCAGCGGCATGAGATGTACTGTATTGTGTTGTGATTGTTGCAGGTCTATGCTCGCTGCGGCAGTTCCGGTGCGCCAACGGCAAGTGCATCCCTCTGACGTGGATGTGCGAGGGTGAGAACGACTGCGGCGACAACTCTGACGAGAACCACCCCGACTGCAGAGGTGAGTTCCTGATACCTTCCCTCCTGCCACCGTGCATCACCTGAGATACTAAACCAGGACACTCCCTCGTTTGCCACGTCTTGCACTTATAGTCATTACATTACTGGTTGGTATTGAGCGCCAGTTGTTACTTACGAACTTAATTTTAAAAGATCGATTTTCTTTTGTATACGGACTGTCCTTCCACTTTGTTCAAAAACGTAATGTTACTTCAGACCTTGTGTATAAATTAAATCACTAATACACGAATTTCTGATTTGTGTGTGTTGGTCGTAACCACGAATAAAATGGTAAAACAGCATCCTAACCCGCCCCAAACAATTCCGTAGAAGTCGCAGTGTTTCGTGTAGTTTTTGACTTGGTTTACGTGCCTCATTGGTGAAATCTTTGTCAGTTTGACATATTACTGCTGGAATATTGGTTCGAACTCGAGCGAATCACTGGCATCATGGTAGTTCGTAGGATCATAATGGACTTCATGTTTGTGTGCGCTTGTCTTAGTTGTATTAACACCAAAGCACGAAGTTGGTGTGAGACATTTGCCGTTGGTCGTCGGCCAGCTGACGGCAGCCGAGTTTTGTAATGTTTGCTTGCAGGTGCAACAAATCGTCTCTCTACCGCCGTATACGGGTCATTGTTCCAGCTACCTTTACTCCACTCTCCCCGCACTTCCTTGACGTTACTTCGTGCCGAGCCTGCTAGTTTTCTGCCGGTCAGCACCGTGCACGAGGTCAAGTCCTGGAATGCCAGTTGGACACTCGAGATGACTAGTGCTCAGCACGTGTGCACAGGTGCACCTCCTCAAGAGGTGTGTTCCTTGGCCTTCGCTGCCTGATGGCCGAAGGACGAGCGTTGCATGCCCAGTTGTGTTCATTACGCTCGTGTAAAGGCTGTTCACGATAAAGTGAGCACTTTAGAAATGAACCGTAGAAAAAAACTCACTGCCCCTGCATGCATCTATTTTAATGGGCGCACTTAGCTACATTCGCCCAGTAAAGTTGGTAACGATGGATGAAATGTAGTTATTCATCTTAACGTCGAATAAAAAGTTTTAGGTAACCATTTGTGACAACTTAAGCATTATTTCTTTTGCTTTCTGACTTTTATGCACAGAAGTGTAAAAATAGCAGATTTGTAAAAAAATAGCAGATTTGTAAAGTTTCCTTTTCAAATAATTCCACAGTCTCACTTAACCGATGTACGAATAAAGTGATGAGACCCACGGCAATGATAATTTTACATAAAGCAGAGGAACATACAATGTGCATACAAGTAGATCTTAAGCAGGGCTGTCAAAATGTGCTCATTTTACCGTAAACAGCCTATAGGTAATTTTTGGTCTGTACTTCTTACTGGTAAGCCTAATGACCAATGATCTTGCCTGTGCGTAAATGATACGCAAACAGTCTTAACTGGCCTAGGTCATAATTGGTTCGTGTAATTGCAACCGAAATAGCCCAGAACTCGTAGGCTGTGACAACGAAACAAGTGTTGTCGACTTAAGTACAGCACGCATCATAAAAATGTCTTGTTTGCAACGCCAGTGTACTAGGATTCCTATCTGCATAATCACTCGCATGCGTTTTCTTACGACTCTAACGATATTGCCTGTTCTGAAACACAGCCTTCATACGCATTTTCTAATAAAAACGTTTGGCCAGGGCAACTAAAGGGATTTGAAAGTACACTTCGTACGTATTTTATATAGTGCCAAAGAATTGTTACTTTTTTAAACTAACATTCGTCGAGATGTGGTCAGTGATAAAGCCACTGTTAAATTTGATTTTTTTTTTTTTTTTTTACCGTGCTTGTAAGCAACACTAAATAATTTGGCCGGTGATTAATTTTGTCTTTTTTACTATAAGATACTTACAATTAAAATTTGCAGCTCTTTGCATTCTAGTCTTAAGTTTAAGGCAGGTAGATTTCCGTAGGCGGAGTTCTCACACCTGTAAATACTCTCCGTACAAAAAGCTTAGCATATTCCTCGCTGGAATCCGAAGAATGAACTTGAGAGCTTATTCAGCCGACATCCACGCCTTACAAACAGCCGCAATTGGAATCTGACAATTTGCTTCGGGAAATGCTTAATGGTCATGTTTATGGTATGCCCCGTCGGATACAAAAGTTTCCCATGAATCGTAGATATCCTCCAAGTTATTGAAGTTTGTAAATGCATCTGGGAGACCATTTCTATATGAAAACTGGTGAGATTCCTTTGTTTACGTTGGTTTTTTCAGTTTATGCCTTTGTTTAATATTCAGGTAATGAAGACGAGGATGTTTGTTCCCCCACTTAATCTATTAGGAGTACGACAGGAAATGTAAACTACTTTTATTCAATATAATATCCTGAAATCTGAAATATGCTAAACGTTTTGGGAGCTTTATAAATTGCCTGTAAGAAACACATCTGACTGTTTCATTCCTTAAGCTGACCTTGCGCCTGTGCTCATTTTCAGACTGATGATTTGACATGAATACGACTGTTCGTCCACATAAGGTCGTGTTTGTTTGATCGTATGGGATCATAACTCTTAATGCACAGTGATCTCATTACTAAGATTCGAAGGAATTTATTGCATGTATTTCCTCTTCCAAAGAAAGCTATATGAAATACCCAGTAACTACTACTTAAAATATTTAAACCACAGAATCCCAAATTTCCGAATTGGGCAGTTTGAATTCCGCCGTACGAAATTGCTCGCAAATTCACCTTCACCGTAAACGTATTGGTGTTGAGCTTGTCATACGTCCATGCATACCTGTTTCTTAGAGCAGACACATTTTTGCAAGTCAGTCTGGCAAGGAGCACTAAGTGGTTTTAAAGAGCATATCTGTTGTGTATTGGAATGTGAAGCATTGGTGACATTTAGTCGTAAGCTAACACAAGAAGCCCCGTCATTGGTACATTATATATTTTCGTATTAAGAGCAACGGAATTTTTTGCGTTACATATTTTAAAACTTATTTAAGAGTTCTCCAAATATTTAGTCTACTAATTATTTAAAACTGTAAAAATTGGTATGTTATTTGTTTACGATAGTGCTAACTGCTAGTAATGACCTGCAGTGGACTAAGCGATGATGCAGTGATAATTCTGATAACACTTTTTTTTTATATAACTATGTTCGTTCAGTTTCTCTTGCTTGATTTTGGTTTATTGAGTATTAACATTCTTGAGTGTCCAGAAGTGAATTTTACATCTGAAGTAATAAAAATAATCGATTGAGTTGGTATCAACGCAGAAATTGTGACATATTTCGTGCTCCCTCGTCCTGACCTCTTAATCACATTTCCAAAAGAGACGTACGTAATTCCGTCAACAGAACATTACTTCCATATTTCCGAAACCTTCTTTTCTCTTAATCTGTCAACCTTCAGCTAGCAGCGGAGATGCATAAAGTATTTTCACGCTATAATTGCTCCTCGATCGCAGCGATGCTGTTGGTTGAGTTGAAAGGAGCGTTCTTATCGCTGAACAGGCTCGTGGCCATGGAGTGTTATGCATAAGTCAATTCATGGTTACTTCAAACTTTTCTGAAACCCTGCTAAAGGGCGAGTGAAGAGATTTGGGCGGGTAACAGCGAGGTCTTGGGAGCCGATGAAGGTGGTTGAAGTGAATATGGAGCGGCGCTGCAATGAGGGGGTGGGGGGAAACGGGAGATCCCCGAGAAAACGCGCAGACCAGCGGCATCGTCCGGCACGATTCTCACTCGTGAAAAACCGGTGACCGGGCCGGGTATTGAACCCGGTTCGCCTTGGTGGGAGGAGAGAGTGCAAATCGCTCAGCCACTGTGGACCCCAAACCCTGCTAAAGTTCTACTTACAAGATATTCCTCCGCCTCGTGCAAAGCTTTAATAAAGTCTGTTAAATTACACCAAAGGACAGTGCACCGCATTCGTGCCCATTAGCTTTAATATTATTTTACATAGCAACTATTTATTACTAGCATTCCCAACAGCTATATTGTCTATTTATTCTTTTTAAGTGTACAATAAATATTATGTATAGATTGAAATGTGAGTAAAAGCTCGATTTAACCAAGAATATAATTTTTTTTTTCTGTTAACACGTGTATAAAATGTTTCTGGAAAGACCTGTTTAGGAAGCGACCAACCACGTCATACGTTGAGCGATTTTTCAAAGGTTTGATTCAGAAAGTGTTTAAGATACCGCGAACAGACTGTAGATTGAGAGCTGTCGCAAGCGCGAGGTATGGTGAAGAGATGAGTGAGCACATGGCGACCTCTGGCGGGGCGTCATCCATCTTCGCTCGGCTTGACTGCGGTCTGCAATTAACTGGCTTCTGCCGCGGAGGGCAACGTTTCACAACATCGCCCCCGCCGCCTTCTCTCTCTCTCTCTCTCGCGACCATCCTTAAAAAAATGAGCCCCACTCGGAGATAAACTGCCAAGTTAAAGAAGCTCTCGGCGAACTTTTCACAGGCGTAAATACCTTCGTAGCGTGGTTGGCAGACTTTGAAAGTAAAACGTGTTTAACAATATCCACTCCTGTTTCCTGATACATTTCAATTTTTTTTTTTTCAAGACTACCCGATTCTGAAGGCGCGTATTCGGCGAGTAACTGGAGTTTACTAACACAAAATATTAAGCCCTTCTTGGTACTTCAAGCGTACAGGTGCATTTTCAGCTTGAACTAGATAGCCTATATTAATGCTTGCTTTCCACGTGGAAAAATGTACAAAGTACGGAGCTCAAAATGTTTTTCGCATCGCCAAGTCGTTCTTCGGTTTAAGTTTGTCATTGGCAGGATCTCTTTACACACAAAACAAACTCCTTCATCCACCGTTCTTGAAGGCGTGGCCCTTGACCCCGTCAGTTCAAACATCGTCCTTTTAGGAATATTGAAAATGGGTTTTTTGTTACAGTATTTTGAAAGAGTGAGGTGATAAGCCTGAGAATAAATGAAAATGTTCAAAACTGCATGCCAAAGAAATTTGAAAGCTATGTGAAAGATTATACATCGTGCTATTCCTGTACCAAGAACCGTGTATGTAATAAAAACAAATTCCTGGTTATTATAGGGTTTGCGTACTGTAGATTGTATTTCAGATATATTTCACAGGAAGTGGGCTCTTAACCATAGATATGTAAATACGGTTCACAAAAAATTTGCTCAGGTTAATTACAATCACTGACAAAAATCGCTTTAAGTAACTTAAAACATTCCAGCTTAGGCCGCGGTTACACGGGATGCAGAATTACTTCACTAAAACAAGTTCAGCTATTGACGAGGTTAAATTACCTTCGAACGAGTTCCGATCGCAGTTTCTCCTTAAAAGTGAACAGTTTTCATAAGTAGTTTCGAACGACTTATCTTCTCTGCTGCGCTTCGATTGGCTGCTTAAAAGCAAACAAGCAGGGTAAAAATATTGCTGTATTTGGTGGAATTCCTGCACTTGCTGAATTAACTTAAGCTTAGTATTGAATGTACTGATGCCCACTCATGCCATTACAGTAAAAGTGTAGGTTTCATAACAATTAAAAAGATCAATGGTGACAAATGCCGGAAGCTATTATAATTAAATAGCATACATTTTTAGTTCCATGTTTGTTGAGGTTAGAATTTCCATTGATTTCATTCTGCTTTGGTTGTGTAATCGGAAAAACACGTTCTGTTTGAAAACTTTTTTCAGACATGGCTACCGAATATATTTATCTGAATGTGTTTAAAAGCACTCGTGTAACCACGACCTTAGTCAACGAAATCCAGTGGCAATAAATTGAGTTACATGTTCGGAGATTCTAAATTTTAACACGTCTAAATGCTGCAATACTCTCAGGAATTTGGGCATCCCAGTATCGCCTGACTCTGTTTACCATGCTTGCAAGAGATTGTCTTCTGCGCCAAAACCCCTTTCTGCTGCAGTAACTTGATGGTCATGAAGTAAGAATTAAGAAAGTCCGCGTTGGTCTTCTTCAGCGCGAGGCTGTCAATGCCGTTAGTGGTCATCGCTTTTGAGCGGTGCCCCAAAATTAACAAACAATATTTTGACATCCGTCAAAATTGGTCTGTTAGTTTTTGCATTGCAGAGTGACTTCCTCCTAGCCGTGATGTACGCTGGTTATCCGCAACTATAGGTTATTCAAGGTAAAATGATCACTTTTGAAAGCCCTGCTTAAGATTTACTTGTATGCACGGTGTGTATTTCTCCGCTTTATGTAAAATTAACATTGCTATGAGCCTCACCACTTTATTCATGCGTCGGCCAAATTAAACTGTGAGATTATTAAGAAAGTAAATACTTAACAAATCTGCTCATGTTTACACTTCCATGAATTAAAAAGAGTGAAAGAAATAATTTTAGGTTATAACAAATGGTTACCTAACCCGTTTTATTCGACGTTAATAAATGGAACTACTTTCCATCCATAGTTACCAACTTTACTGGGGGAATGTCACTCATTGCGCTCATTAAAATAAATGCATGCCGGGGCAGTGACATTTTTCTAAGGTTCATTTATAAAGTGCTCACTTTACAGTGTGAACAGAATTTACCTCCTCTTTGATTTGTTAGAGCACATCTTATAATTCTAGCTACCCTAATTAAAGTAGGGTTAATTATCGTTGCAGTGGTGATAGTGTTAATACTCTGTTATGGAATACTTGTAAGTAATTTTATTCGTGAAGGGGGGCTAAGGGCTTGTAGCTGAATAGTCATGATTAGGTAGAGTACAACAGTAAATGATAGGTTTATTGGACATAATGATCCTACCATGCCTAATTACGCGATTATCAATCGGAGGAGCTTTTTGGTATATAATGCTAATTACAGAGGTTAGGATTATTTACCACACGCCACTACTATTATTCTAATTGGAAAGTACCCAACTTAGTCGTGTTGCCGGAGGCTTTTTCTGGTAGGTGGTTAAGAAGGCCGGACATACCCATCTCCATGCTCTTCTCGTTGCGATGAGCCGAGGACAAAAGACGCCGCGCCCAGTGTTAGGCTGGCCTATATCGGGCGCTTTGTTTAACATATTCGGCCCCGATTACTGGCCAGTGGATAGGGTTTATGCAACTGCCGTCGCAAGGTTATTACTGCAATCAGGCTCGTACCTTAGTTCAATGTTTGAGGGCGTGATCAGGCAGGCCGTCCACCTAATGCCTAATCACTTCATAACAACTCGCATGCGGTGCACTTATCCACACTGTAAAAAAAATTTCTGGTAAACTTCGTAAACTGCAATGGAAGTTTTTAACCTATACACTGTATGGTAATAACACACACAAAGCTGCAGATATAGGAATGTTTAGCAGCCCTACTTTACAAAGTCGGGAAAATCCCTATGAATTAGACTTTCTTGAGCAAATGTAGGAACGCTACAATGAATGTATAGGGGAAAACATTATCAGTCCTGCTTTCTCACTAAGCATATACACTGGTATGGTAAATTTTCGAATAATTTTTATAGTGCAACAAGAATGAAGATTAACGTTTTGCAGTCACATTTTCCCTCGAAGAACTAGGCTGAGAGCCAGTTTTTTTTTACGTGTTCGCGAGTGGCTTAGCTATAAGTTGTTTCAGTTGCGGCCAGAATTAGAATGTGCACTACATAAGAGTGAGCGCGGTCTCTTAATTCTGGATGCAGCACATTGATAGTAGAATTTTTATCTGTCAATAGAATTCTTCATTACTAGTTGGTCTGAAGCTTGTGGAATTCTACCGAACTAGAATCGTGGCACAAACAGCTAGAGCACGTGACTTTTTATGTTGCATTCTCCTGTTAAATAAAGAATGTTATTACCTATCGCTAAATATACATTTTTTTTTGAAAGCCATATACTTTGTTGTCGAATTCTGAACTACCGAACTACCGCACTGCCCTGGCGGGCGAGATAGACTACCTCATTCGGTGTGGTACACATCCAGTCTGTACCCCATAGTTGAGACATGCCGTGTTCCGTTAATACTTACATGGCTGACCAGAATTAATTTTAATGCAAATATAATCCTGTTTTTGAGGTCGCTATTTTGCGGAAATGCCCTCTGGACTTTTGTATTTGATTCTAGTACTCCTTGTAGACAGTTGCGCCCTTTTCTGAAACATGACTGAGTTCTTAGAACGTCTCAATCTCCCACGAGCATTCACACTCGAGCCTGACACTCCACTTCAGCGGATCCAATACGTATCCGTATTTGCCGTAGTCGTAGCCATACACGAGACGTCGGCAAAGACAATCGTAGGTGCAGACTTTGTTCCTGGAATGGTTGGGGTGGGGGGATTTCAAATAATGTGACTATTTGAAAGTTCAATTTTGATATTGCCCCTCCCCCCCCCCCTCTTACTTTAAACACGTTACTGTAAACAATTTTAATACATCTTCTTTCTGAATATTTATTCTTTCGGTTACATAAATACCTGTAGCCCTAAATAAAATATTTAATTAAAACAATTAGGCAAGTTGATTTGTAAGTTGTACTTTCTTACACACTGACGTTACCAGTCCACGGTCTTCCAGCCGGGCTGGGGAAGGGGGAGAGCCTGAAACATAGGCGCGACTGACCTCATTGTCTTTCTTTACCCGGCGCTTGTAAATGCCGTTCTCGTTTTAACACCAGTGCTGATCAGCAGTATTCGTGATATTGTTGACGCTACTGAAATTAACTAGCCATTGGAATCAGAATGCTTGCTCGCAACGCGGCAAAACGTCTCCGTGGCCTTGTTTGCATGGCTGCAGTCGTCTCCGGCAAACATGAGGCCTTCCTCCATCTGCCCCTCCACGAAGCACAGTCGGGCAGTGATTGGCTTGCCATAGACTCGGGCCCCTTACCCCTCCTGCAGCACCCTTTCGCTTTCTCGCGCCGAGATATAGTGAGAACTTTTTAAGGCCCTTTCAACAGGGATTAACCACTGATAAACAGAATGCTTGCAGCTCAAGACTTTAACTTTTGTTAGTGCTGAAATGTACACACCGTGTTTATTAGTCTGATGACAATGTTTGTTAAATAGTGGCAGGAAGATAGAAATCTAATGAAAAGAAAAATTCAGCAGGGCTTTAAAGTGCTCACTTTACCGTGAATCGCCTATACCCTTTAAGCCGTTTGAACCGGAAATTAATTCCGCAGGGGATTGTGCATCGTTCCGCCCCGTAGCACACCCACGTCGGCGGGAAAGGATTTGGGATGCTGCGAGCCGCTGGGCGGAAGAACAGATTTCCCCGCTACTTAACGCGTCCTTGCCCCGGGGTCTTTGCGAGACTGATTATTACAGTGTGTGGTAGTCGCAGATCCCACGAGTATTCATTCAGAAACGAGCTTCTCTATTTCTGGGTTCCCCCACGACCGATGGTTCGCACAGCAAATTTAAGCTGCAGTTCACTTAAATTAGGAAGGCGTAAAAACGATTATTTTATGGGGTTTTTAGTATAAAAATGACTAAAATGCCACACAGAATATGATAGAAATACCCACCTCAGATTTTCACCACGTGTAATAAATAAAATTTTGGCTTGGTTTTCTAAACACAGTGTGAATTTCATGCCATATTTTCTCTTAAGAATTAAGCAACTTTGTTACTTAGAAGTCACTTCGTTTGGAAATTTAAGTCTTGAATCATGTTACTATCTTATTACGTCAGCGTATTGCAAGAATAAGAAAATACTACTAACAGTGGCCTGTTTGTAACATTTGCCAGGCCCGAATTTTAAGTTTCGCAGAGTCGTGTATTTAGAAAATTATCCAAAGATGAACAAATTAACTGTAGTGTGACAGACGAATAACTTTAATTAAAGCTTTGAGAATTAATCTGGTGGGAGACTTTCTGAGAATTTTTGCAAGTGCCTCTGCATGTCAGATGACAGCTTGGTTCACACGAATGCAATGCAATTTCTCTTTGGTCTAATTGCATATACTCGGTTAAACTTTGTTTGCACGAGGTGGAGGAATACCCTGGATCAAGAACTTCAGCAGTGCTGAAGAATAGTTGGAAGTAACCGTGAATGTGTTATAGCAGCAAGTCTCTCGCCAATATAATTCGCACTCTTGTGCGTGCGAAACCAAATAAATTCAGTGGCTACGTATACAAAATGCATTTTTAATTCGACGTTGATGCATGCCACTATAGACTGTTCACGGTAAATTGGTGAACTTTTGAAAGTCGTGCTTAAGATCTACTTATGTGCGCATTGTGTATTCTTCCGCCTTATTCAAAATTAACATTGCCATGGGCCTCGCCACTTTATTCATGCGTCGGTCAAGTGCAACTGTTAAATTATTACAAAAGAAAATGTTTTGCAAATTTGCTCATTTTTACACTTAGATGCAATAAAACAAACAGAAATTAAAATAAATATTTATCACAAATGGCTACCCGACATCTTTTTTATTCGACGTTAAAATACGAAACTACTTACCACCCATCGTTACCAACTTCACTGGGCGCATGCCCCTCAGTGCGCCTGTTAAAATATATGCAGGTAGGGATAGTTACTTTTCTAAGGTTAATTTCAAAAGTGCTCACTTTATCGTGAACAGCCTATACCTTCATTTGATCGTTGCCAGGTTTATTTGCAGTATGCCAGCAAGCTTGTCCGTTAGATAACATGAGGTCTTGCCCTGCATACCTGGCACTGTTATGGCATTTCGAGGTGCGCGAGCGATAAGGACGAACACCGACACACATAGCCCACATGTCGCAAGGTTCTGACGTGGCGTGCAGTGTCCTTGTCGTACAGCTGGGACTAAGTCGCACACTCGTCGTGCAGCTGGGACCTAAGTCGCACACTCGTCGTGCAGCTGGGACCTAAGTCGCACACTCGTCGTGCAGCTGGGACCTAAGTCGCACACTCGTCGTGCAGCTGGGACCCAAGTCGCACACTCGTCGTGCAGCTGGGACCCAAGTCGCACACTCGTCGTGCAGCTGGGACCCAAGTCGCACACTCGTCGTGCAGCTGGGACCCAAGTCGCACACTCGTCGTGCAGCTGGGACCCAAGTCGCACACTCGTCGTGCAGCTGGGACCCAAGTCGCACACTCGTCGTGCAGCTGGGAACTAAGTCGCACACTCGTCTACCTCGTAAATTTTCGAAGTATAACAGTTTAATTTACCCAGAGCTACATATGGATATACAGAATTTTATGAAATGTTGTTCTTTTTTCTCCCATTTATCCTATGCATACTGTTTCTCCACCTTCGACTCTTTTGTTGTCAGTCTGAAATAATAATAAATTTAAATTAGGTTAGGTTGTCATTATGATAAAACATAAACAGTGGAGATGGACATTGACTGTTCTTGAAATTGTGTAAATCAGTTGTTAATTCAGTCCATAGTGTGGTCTAGCCGTAGAAATAATATTGGGGGGGGGGGGGTACGCGTTCTATAGCTGTGCAGTTGTTGGTGTATGTACCAGCGATGACTACTGTATTTCCAGTAGCACAGACAAAACAAACGTGAATGGATTTCGTGGTTAGAACGATATCGCAGTGGGTTCGAAAAGTTCGCGAGCTTCCTTCGACAAGGGTCTAATGAAACCGAAATATTTCGAAGTTTTTAAATTGTATTCGTAGGAAAGTTGGTCTGTTGGGAAACCAGGTGTAGACACCGCACATCGCTGTTGGCGATGTGAATTTTGGGCGAATCTGCATTGGGGACCAACGCGCGGAAGGCGCGGTAACTTTGTGCGCGCGGCTTGTTTAAATTCTGTGTAGTCTCCCTCTGTATTTGCAACGAGCGGATAAACATGAACACTGTAGTTATTCCGCTGCAGTTGTGCCTTTTAAGAATGCAAGGAATAACATGGCATCTCTCGTTCCTTGCTTTTCATTTACCGGCTCAAACCTTTCGGGGGGCCACATTTCCCCGTTAGGTTATCCGGTTTTCCTTCCCTTCTCTCTTTAATTCCAATGTTTCGGTTTGACAGTATTATTTTCCAATTTTGATCACATACGTCTGTATTGTGGAGTAGCGTCGCTGCCCCCCCCCCCCCCGGCTACACGCCTTTCTGTTGTTGGCCGGTTCTTCCGGCCAATCTCACCGTGGATCCGTCCTGGACCTGAAATTTAGATTAGAAAACTTCTTTCCTTTTCCCAATTTTCGTTTGTGTTATTTAATTAATCGTGGTATTATTTCTGTAGATTTTTTTTAATTTTTTTTTTTATCTCTTTTAGGGTTTTCGTCATTTCCCCCATGTTCCGTATCTTCCATTGTTTTACCGCGTTACAGTTTTAAAGTCGCTTTCTTTCGTTCATTTGCGCAGAAGAGTGACTTCACTGGAATGCCAAATTCTTTTCATGTGTTCCAGTCTTGTGTGTGTAAAGTGAACACTTTTTGAAATCAACTTTAGAAAAAAAGTCGCTTCCCCATGCCTACATATATTTAAACGGGCACACTGAGTGACATAAGCCCAGTAAAGTTGGTAACGATGGGTGTAAAATAGTTCCATATATTAACGTAGAATAAAATCTGTTACGTCCCCATTTGTGGTAACGTAAATTTTTTTTTTTTTAATGTATCGACGTATGAAAATGAAAAGATTTGTAAAATATTTACTTTAATAATTTCACAGTTTCGCTTAGCAACGCATGAATAAAGTGATGAGGCCCATGGCAATGTTAATTTTACATAAGGCGGAAGAATACATAACGTGCATACAAGTAGATCTTAAGCAGGGTTTTCAAAAGTGCTCATTTTACCGTGAACAGCCTATACGTCCGTGTATTACTACTATCTCTGTTAATAAATACAATATGTCAATCAATCGTTAAAAAAAACGTGGCAAGAGTTTTCAAACAACAGCAATAGTGCAAGCGACGTAATACGGTCCTGATTTTTCACGCACGCGCATCTCTGCGGCATAGTGTGTAGCTCGAGAGGATGGCCAAGTGTGCGAGGAGGTGGAGGGGGGAGAATTATTCAAGGTTCTCGCCGCCTGTACCGCGGTCCTCGCCGAATGCATAAGTAATCAGGACGAGTCTCGTACTGCTGGCGGGTTATTCTTGCAAGAGGATGACGTCGTGGGGGTGTGCAGTGTCTTGCCACTAGGGTGGAGAGGAAGACGGGGGGGGGGGGGGGGGGCTGGACTTCCGGCCGCAGAGTGGCTGCGGTAGCCGACCGGGCCTTGACAGTAATAGTGCAGTACGTATGTGGCGCCGGAGGTCTCCAGAGCACTTCGTCTCTCCCGTAGAGAGAGAGAGAGAGAGAGAGAGAGAGATGAGGCCAGGCCAGGAAATGGCATTACGTGGTCGGGCGGAACTCCGCCAGCAGACCTAGGCCTCCCTACCCCCCCCCCCCCCTAGTCTTGAACTCGCTTCAACGTGTAAGGCCTTGTCTCAACTCGTGAATACTCTCGCACAACCTGATGAGAGCACTGCTTCGCTTTTTCACGCTCTCGCTCTGTGGAATTGAGACAACCACGCTCTCGTCGCTCAGGAAAGCAGCCGATGCCAAAAGGAGGGAAATCATGTTAAGCTAAAATCGCGGTCATGGCTATAGTAAGTGATTTGCGTATGTTCAAAATAATTCACAAATATTTATAGCACCACCAGAATAATCATTAGCGCATAAAATAGTATTATTTTTGTTCTGTATTTTACCGTGATATTGCAGACACGTGACAAAAGAAAAGTCTTAGTCAGAAATCCATATTTATATAAACACGTGTTACGTATGTCATTTCGCTGTTTAAAAAAGTTGTAATTATTCACTTACAGTAAAAATACTATGTGGTTTTGGCCCAGAAATAATGTAAACAAATATGGCGCCTGGGAGAGAGCGCCAGCGAGTGTAAAACTTCGTGCGCTCTCTCGCACTCTCAGACGAATTGTGACGACCAGAGAGCGTTCTCTCAGACGTCATAATGACGTCGCGAGTGCGGGAGCGCTCTCTGGGCCAATGAGACGCGGCCTTAGTTTCCTGCTGAAACACAGCGCCCAGCCTGTGCGCGGGGAGAGCGCGATGTCCAGCATTCAGAAAATACGCCTTCACATACACTGTTAAACACCCAGACAATCGCGTGTTACTCAGCTGACTTCGACCGTACCTCAAGTATATTTCAAAACCGTGATAACATTGTAAAAGTGTCTTCCTGAGAATTACATTATGTGGATCTGCAGTCTGGAATGAAAACGCAAGATTAGTGCATACACAGACTTCTGCTTCGGCATTTAGGAGGATAGGTAAACACACAATTCCCCCATGATTACATTAACACAGTTAACTTTATAATTGTGTACATATTACTTGTATATCGTATGTTGACTTTTTAGTTAACTTTTTTTACCCATAATTTATTTTTATTTGCATATTTATTCGGTCTTCGTTAGTAGATAACAATAATTTATTATAATTCTAATAATTCTAATGATTTTGCATTTTCCGGTTGTCGCTAACTTTAGGATAATTTTCTGTATATAACTTCGGATTAAGTTCGTAGGGTAAGCATATTTCATGTTTACTCGTGCTTAAAATTGTTGTTTAAGAAAAGGATTACCGCCTTAACTTCGCCATAAAAAAGACTAAAATAAATACGCAGAGCTCCATTACTTGTTTACAAAAGCATACACTGAAGAGCTACAAGTGATAAGCTGAAATGATGATGTGATGCATACAGAACATTCCCTGACATAAGCGATAGTCTGTCATAACTGGATCGCCACAGATTTCATCTGTCACAGATGTTAACTGGACACGGCAATTTCAAAGCAAATGTATACAGATTTAGTTAGATACCCTCCCCTCTCTGTATTATATGCAACACTGAAGACACGATGTTACACATACCACAAGATTGTTCTAAGATTGAGAACTTAAGAATTGAATACTGCACAAAATTTTACATAGAAAAACAATGGATGTGACTTAGGCCTACGTGATATGACGTCCATTAAGGAACAGGAAACAAAAAAAAATGGAGGAATATGCGAGGAAAATCTCTAATGGATTAGAAGTGGTTGATCTGTGGAAACAGAGTAATCGACAAGAATTGAAAGATATTCTTCCCTGAAAACGTATCGTACTTTAATACTGACAAATAAAACCGCAATTAAGTTAGATACTGGAAGCGGATCCGCTCAACTAAGTGGACAAGTGTAAAACCGCTATATAAATTTGATAGTGGGAGTGGACCCACTACACAGCCTGGGTAATTCTAGTGCAAATAGGCAGAATTTGATGGTGGGAGTGGACCCACTACACAGCCTGGGTAATCCTAGTGCAAATAGGCAGAATTTGATGGTGGGAGTGGACCCACTACACAGCCTGGGTAATCCTAATGTAAATAGGCAGAATTTTCACTGGTATTATTCGAAAAGAACTGACCATTTGGAAGAGGTGCGGCTTTGCATTCCCCCCTTCTCAAAGATTATGTTAGAAGTCATGATGCAGACTTGGCAACGTACAAGGAATATGAACAACGGAGGAATAATGGGGTAGGCAAGGAACCAAGATAATAGACTGGGAATATACGGACTTCGCGGTGGAACATGAGAATGAAATGAGAATCCAGACTAAAGGATGGTTTATGCGGGGGGAGGGGATCGGAAAATATTCCATAGGCCTCCCTCCCGGCTGTGCTCCTTAACGAAGGGATGGATATAATTAATCTATTGTAGAGCTGCTATACAATGGCTTAAAAAAGTTAGAAGTAGAAATATATTCATTAGAATATAGAGATAATGTTGCTGGGGGAGTCGGGGAGAGTGACAGGATCAACCGCGCCACTCTCACCCTCCAAGCAGCTTAGCAGTAAAATAAATATAGTTTATAATATACAATAATAATTCAAAAGGTGATGGTATGTACAGTAATAAAAACAAAAAGTTAGTTACGTGGCCCGAGAGAGCCGAAGGAAGGAAATTTTTAAGATCACTCTGTGATAAGCCGAAGGAAATAGTTATATTCCGGCATTACTCGGAAAGTGCATAGGCGCGGGGGTGGAAGATTTGCCTGTATGGCTTTTGGATGGTCACCAAAAAAATAGAAGTAAGAGTGTTGTAAGTACTCCCCATTAAATTGTCCATAAAATCAGTAGATATTTACGCGTATATTAGTAAATCAACGTTCTGAGAATCACTTTTCCAGGGAAGGTAAAAACTATAGTCTACAGCTGACGCTCCTTTTACCGTATTAATTATACAGACCTACAATGAGAGAACAATAGCGATAAAGTTAAAAAAAAAAAAAATGTAGCATTTTTAGAGCTTACCTAAGAAGTTTTTTTAAAAGGGGAATTGGCGTCTGTAATTTAATAAATTGGTTTTATTCACTTTTAATATTATCCCACTCACAGATCTAATATGTGACAGGTTGAGCTTTACGGGAACGTACAGCCTAGCCTTTGGTGGCTCCATCGCAATGCCGCTTTGTAAACAAACCTGGCCTTGAAGCATTCAGAATTTTTTAATAGGGATTCCGCTTAAACATCACTTATTTCGCGTTTTACGGATTTTTTTTTTTTACTTGCGTCTTTTCGTTGTTGCCATGGATCAGTTAACCTTTCCATAAAGGTATAAATATGCCATCAAAATGATATGTACCTTGTCTGATCACTTAGAGGCACAGAACTATTAGTTTTGTGTGACGAATTTCCGTAGCTGCGAAAATACGAAACAAGACTAAAGTGAAATCAGAATAGGAATATGTGGGTTCCAATCATTTTTCTTTTGGGAATTTTTTTCCTAGGTTTGGGTTATTTTTTTATTTCGGCAAAGAGACTTGGTCTACAATTAAAGGCGTAGGTCCCCAGAAATTTGCCATTTTATATTTGCACCAAAAATGGTTTAAATCATACTCATTGTCTGTGGTGAAATTTTCCTCTATGAAAAATATTCGCACATTATATAATTTTTTAAATAATTTGATGTCAAATATATAAGTCTTCTGTTTTCTTTTTAGCCGTAATAACAGGTACCAAGTTGTACGGGTGAAAGAATTTACAAAGTAAACCAATCCCAGAGTGTGAAAGGGTACCCACAAATTCGTCGACCTTTCACAGAACTGTTCCTGAGGGGCAGGGGAAGACGACAGCCAATCACAACACACCTTCCAGGGGTTGGGGGGCTTGGGAAGATCATTTAACAATGACAAAGGATGCGTGCAATTAGGGGTCCACCCTCCCGACGCCACTTCACAGGCTAATGTCTTCCTAGTTTCTTAAAACATACATTCTACCCCTAAACTGCTGCCCTTCACTTACGCTCGCTCACGCGGGATGCAAAGCTGCGAGCGCGTTTATGCTATTCACGTTAAAGTGAGCACGTTTTAAGGCCCTTACAAAATGCATTAACCCCTAATAAATATATTTTATTGCAGCCATATATGTTAATATTACGAGTTATATATATACATTATGTATGTGTGTGTACACTTTATCATATTGCAATGTTTATATTAAAAATTGTAGGAAAGATACAGTTATTGAAAGGAATAAGTTAGCAGGGCCTTAAATAAATGCTCACTTTACAATGAATAGGCTATAACAGTATATATTATTACGGCTGCAAGAAAACACAAGAATATTGTATTTGTAATCTCTTTAAAAAAAATTTAAAAGTGTAAATATTTTTATTCAAGGAAGATTTCATTACATACAATGCGTACGAGTTGCTACAATGTTTGGTACAATTATAAAATAATTTTTACTTGTCCGGTGGCCTTAAATCCTACCAGACTAAATTTGCAGTTACGGATTTATTTTGAAACCTCTTGAGTTCAGAAGTATTAAATTATTCGGTAACGAGCTATTGTCGGTGATGATAAACAATCGGCACAATTTTTATTCCAAACGTTCTGTTTAACCCTGAACGTGGACACATTGGACCCCTAACCTTTACCACCCAACCCCCCCCCCCTCCCGGGCATCCACGCACAGTTCTCGCTAGTGCTCCAGGAGAAAGGGGGGTGGAATCCGGGGCATGTATCTCTGGAGGGCTGGAACGCGTGAAATTAAACGCGACGGGTCGCAGACAGATTGTTTTTGGAAATCGATAACGGCCTTGGGCGCGAGACTGGAGTGGAAGCAATCATTCCAGTGGCTGGGCGAGACGTGAGGCTCCAGATGAATGTGAGTCGCATATTAAGGATCTCGCCCCCCCCCCCCCCCCCCCACCCGCCCAACCGTCCATCCCAACCGAGCAACAGCTGCTTCGTTAATACCGCGATTTAGAACTGCTGCAAAAGAGACGACACAAGTTTCGATTTTGCCAACTCTGAAAAATTTGCTCGGTAAATCGGTGTCTAGCAGACGAAAATTCCCAACTAACAACGATCGAAATATTTAACTGTCAATTAATAATCGGTCATGTGAGTCTTCGATGCTCTAAACTAAATTGCCTGCAATTCTCAAGGCTTCATCTTACGCTCTTCTTTGTCGGAATTGTAATATTCTTTTTCTAAATAATATTACAAATATTATAAATATCGAAACTTTGCAGTTCTGAAAACTACCAAAGTGCGTATTTTCTTTAATAGACCATAATTTGACGTGTAAACACGCATGCCATTTACATGTTGGTAACTTTGCTTGATAAGCTGTAGAAATCGCAATAATACTTAGCCCTCCGGATTTTGGTTCTGTAAGAAATTTTTTTAAAATTAAATATTCACCAAAAAAAAAATTATAAAATATACATAACTCATTTAAAGGAAATGTAAAAATAGTTGCGAAGAAACATTTTTATCTCTCCAATATAGGCGTGGTTGTGCACGCATACGTGATAATATTTGGGCCATACGCACATAAGGAAATATATATGCGAAAGTAATAGTATTTACTATTTTCAATATCAAAGTCATTAGATTTCTTTTCTTATAAATGAAAATTTCCTTGTATATTCGGAATTTGTCATTAACACTTCTTGTGGTTCCGGCGAGTAAAATGCAGAAAATTAGCTGAACATAATGTTTACAATCATCCTGCAGATGGGAATCGCAGTGCAGCTTCCGCCTTGCGGACGGTCCAGCATAGTAGTGCCCTATTTCCCCTCTGCCATAGGGCAGTTAATGTGGTCTTCACACATCCTCCGAGCAGCTTTGCAGTAAAATAACATATAATTATAATAATAATAATCGAAGGATGTGGGTATGCAAAGTAATAAAAAACATAACAAAAAGTAAGTCGCGTGGCCTGAGAGAAAGCTAAGGGAAACACACCCCTGCATCACCCAGAAAAGAGAGCGGCGCGGGGGTGAAAAGAATGCAAGTCTGAAATTTGGCTGGCAACGAAGAAAGTGATTTTCCGGTATTTTCTGTCTTGGCATCATTATCTTCTCGGCAGCATTTCCCGTGCCTTCTCGTCTTCTCTGGCTGTTTCCGTTCTTTCTCGGGAACAAGAAGTAATAAACTGGCGTAAAATGAGTTGAGTGGGAGATGTCAATTAGGAATTGCGCGCGGAATGTTGTCGATGTTGTCAGCCGAGCGCACAGAAGGGATTGTAACCTTCGCTGCGGTCTAGGACGGTCTACAGTAATCTTTTCCTACACTCCACCTCCCTTCGCTAGTTAGCGGAAGGCGCCTCCTCTACAGCGGACCTAAGTACACGCGCGGGACGGAAGGAAACCTCGTCAAAGGGCGCGGCGGATCGATGAGCGAGGTCGACTTTGTCTCGACTCTAGTCGACGTAGGACCAGACAGACTCTCTCTCTCTCTCTCTCTCTCTCTCTACTCTCTCTCTCTCTCTCTCTCTCTCTCTCTCTCTCTCTCTCTCTCTCTCTCTCTCTCTCTCTCTCTCTCTCTCGCTCTCTCTCGCCGGACCTCAGGGACGTGGAGCGGAGTCCTAGTCTTTGTTAGCGGCCCAGTCTCCGTCTTCCTTCGTGACCTCGCTTTCTTCTCTCCATCAGGGCAATCTCGCCCTTAGTCACGCCGACTTAATGTTGCGTTGTAGGGCGCGAGTAAATATACCCAGTCCCCACACATCTGAGAGCCTTTTCGATGGGTAGATAACCTTATCGGCCTCTCTTGGTACACTCTAACCTCGAATCAGTGGAAAACCACTGATTGTTTCAGGGAAACAATTACAGCGATTGATTAAGTGACTGCCGACATCAGTGACAAATTAAATATTGATTGCATTGAATTTAGCCAAAAAATTACGTCACACGAACATATTTACTTTACAATAGTTTACTATTTATATTGCGCAATTGGCCATATTTTGAAAAAGTAAAAAGTGTCCTGGATTGAACTCGCACATCCTTTCTCCTCTGTTTTTCAGTCAGTTACCTTACTGTGTGCGCTAACAATTAATGTTGAAAAATAAGGGGAATATATAGGTTCTATAACTTTGCCAACATCGCGAACATTTCAATTGTATATCCTTACTTTTCGTTTTTGTTTGTTTGGTACCGTTAGGATTGTTGAAACGAATAGTATATATGAGTGCACTCTCTTCACGACAGTATATATGAGTGCACTCTCTTCACGACAGTATATATGAGTGCACTCTCTTCACGACAGTATATATGAGTGCACTCTCTTCACGACAGTATATATGAGTGCACTCTCTTCACGACAGTATATGCAGTTTAAACCTTCAAACGGAGTGCTGTGTTGATTAGTTGAAAACGAAATGAATGACGCAAAAGCGGAATTAAAGGCTGAGTGTTAATATTACCTCGCAAAACAGTGTTTTGAAAGACTAAACACATTTCAAAAAGTATTTTGTATTGGTTTTATTAGTCAGTTCGTTATGTTACTCGATGCACGTTGTTTAACGGCCATTTTTACACGCTGTTTAACTGATCCAACAGTCGAAAAACAAACCACTGAAAAACAGTGAAAAAAATGACTGATCAATGGGAAATGTCACTGAATCAATAAGTGAAGGAAATCTCGCGTTGTATAATGATTCATCTCTTAAATTAACTTAAGTGACTGTTGAATCAGTCAGGTACGTTTGACTGATTCAAACAGTGAAATTGTTACCGATTTAGATTGTGTGTAGGGAAGTTTTCCGCTGATAGATTCGCAGTGTTCCAAAATGTAACTCTTAATAAAACATTTAAAACTACGCGAATAAGAGATTTGGCCTAGTTACGAAGTTATTTTATAATTGGTGTAAGATTATTGCAATTATCCTGTTTTTAACATAGAAAATTAAGGAAATCGGGTATTTTGCAGACATTAGCCTACCTAGTGGCGAAAATGTACCCTTTGCCAAACTTTGAAAAACATTAATCTTCCAGACCTGTAGTATGTGTTCTTCGTAGGGGTACGGAGTAGATGTAGGTCAGAGTATCAACCTGTTACTTTGTATCTGATAACCACATGTATCGGTTACTAAAACAAAGTACACTTTCGAACTATCAGCTGCGTTTAGTATCGGATAACATTCGCCAGTGTAGTGTCTGCTGTCCCACGTGACACTAATACAATGTTAATTATATTTAAAACGTGTGGTTAACATGAACAAATTTCTTATTTTAGATTTCGTTATAAAATACAGGATACTTTATAAACGATTTATGTATAACAAGTTCATTATTATCCTCTCCGAAAGACTTTCGCGCAATTTAAGTATTTTATTATTTTCGTGTTCTTATCCATACTTCCTCTGCAACACATGCTACACAGATAACACATTCGACCATCCGTTCAAAACACGTACTTAATAACGCGCGTAGCCAATATCGTGTACCTGACAACATGCACGGACAAGATTGGAGTTCCTGTATCCGATACCGAAAGTATTGGGTAAGTCTGTAACTGTATCAGTTTGGAACAGGTACGGAACATGGCTGTAACGACCCACCTCTGCTACAGAGGTATAGGCTGTTAACGGTAAAGTGAGGCTTTCGAGGTTTTAGTCATTTTTTGCTCTTTAATCACCTTTTTAAATAAATATTGCCGTGTAATTAATAAATACTCGGTGTATATTCCATTGCACTCGGAAATTAACGTTTAAGGCTAAAATAGAATATATTTACTATTATTCAAAATGAGGACTTTCAAAAGTGCTCACTTTACCGTGAACAGCCTATAGTTGTTTCACATGGTTTATGAGTACACTGAAAAAATTTGGCATGGTAAATACCAACAAAATAATTTTGTGGCCGCCACAAAATATTTTTTCCAGTGGAAGTGGACAGCGTTAAAGGATTCTGTTCAGCTCTCATCTTGGCAGATTAATTCTTATGATGGCAGAGTCATTGGCAGAACTGTCTAATAAAGCTTCCCTTGCCTTCATTGTATTAACTTGATGGTCGTGACATTTTGTCTGTGTGTGTGTGTCGTTCATTGGTGTGTGTATTAAGGAATTCTTCATTTACATGTCGCTAGTAATGCATAAGGATAAATATCGTGTTTTTTCACCATTTTAATATATTTTTGCGACCAGATTGTAATATTCACGGTAGAGTGAGCACCTTTGAAAGACCGCTCGTTCGGGATAATAGTCAATAAATACATGATGATTCACGAGGAGTTACCGCCACTCTCAGGTCTTATTCCTTAAATCATTTGGAACAATATATGTTGTATAAATGTGGGTCCTTTTCTCTATATTTATAGAGTAATTCGACAATCAGCATACCCACCCTACTGTGTAAAGAAGTTACAAACACAGTTTCAGCATCAATGTGTGGTGTGGTGTCCTACACGATCAGCTGATTGGGCCATTCATTTACCCGGGACGCTTGACTCGTGTAAGAACAGCCGCTGTTACTGGCGGATATCCCGTTAGCAGTGAGACGACGTATGATCTTCCAGCCTCACTTGCACTGTGCTGTGGTTGAACGCTTGCATGCGCATGGACAGGACAAGGCCGTTGTCTACCTAAGGACTGCACAAACTCGTGGGGGAACTACTTGCGCGTATCATGCATGCTGCCACAGAAATCAAAGGCAGTCGAGTGCAGCTATGTAGAGCAACACGTGTGTTTCATAAACGTGCAGCGAAGTGTATGGAAGTAGACAAATATTTTGTAAGCTGTTAGACGTATTTGTGATGCTCAACTGTGAACAGTACTGTCTGATAGTACATCACTGTATTTACTTTGTCATTTTTCAAATGTTTCGAAATACTCTGTAAATATTTGGAATGGGACCCACATTTATATGACAAGTTTGTTCCAAATTATGTAAGCGATAGGGCCAGGTCCTGTGAGTGGCAGTCATTCCTCGTGAATCATCTTGTATATTATATTGTAGCCTAAGGCGTTAACTTCAGAGTGCGATAGAATATACACACCTGCGTTTATTATTTAATTGGCAATATTTATTTTAAAAGGTAGTTAAAGGATAGAAAATGACTAAGTAAAAACTAGTGCCTCAAAAGTGCTCGTCATACCGTGAAATATATATATATATATGTGTGTGTGTGTGTGTATGTGTGTGTATGTGTGTGTGTGTATGTGTGTGTGTATATGTGTGTATGTATGTATGTATGTATGTATGTGTATGTATGTGTGTGTCTGCTTTAGAACGAAAATAATTTTATTTCATAATCAATACTTCAGAATTGTTGTCCTTGTGGACTACATGATTGTCATTCGAATATCTTCACAATAATATAATAAATCAGCTGTACCAGTTCGCAACATTTTTATAATTTTAGACTTCTTATGCACCTTATCAGAATATTTTTAAAAACTCTTTTTGCGGTTATATCCAATTTTCGAATGCGAAAATCTACACTTGAGTAAATTTTCAAAAATAAAGTTGTTTTAGTTCCGCGTGGTTAAATTTTTCTGTGCATTAAAGAATAACCGAAGTTTTCACTTCTTCTTACGCACGGCTGAACTTCCAGCCAATCAGAACGTCCGATTTAATGAAAAAAATTTATTTTAAGGTATAGACACAACATACACACTAAATTTGGTTTTCTCTGGCACACAAATTTGTACCGCGTTTTGAACAGAGCCTGCAAAAAAAACAAAATTCGAAATAATTATCTGGTTTCTCAAAGTAAAGTTTTAGTTCGAGTGCACTGCTAACATGCGTGCATACGTAAGTTACGGAGATATAGTGAACCCGCCTGTAAGTTGAGACAAGCTTCGTTGCAGACACGCGTCGCCAGTAGATTGCCTCGCGGTTCGCAAAAAAAAAAAAAAATCCTCTCCCTTTCTTGAAGCCTACTCTTTTTTCGCGGGGGTTAATTTTTCTTCCCTCCTGACACTTCATTTTTTTTCCCCCCCGTCCGCGCTCGCGGGTGAAATGATGAGGCTGCCGGGAAAGGGGGTTAGGCTCCTTGATTGTTATTTTATTTGACTTTGTAATAAGGCGAGGAACTTGTTAGCAAGGGGGGTTGACTTCGGGAGCGGCAATTACATCTCGGCGCGGCCTTTGATGTCTGAGGGAGCGATGCTTGCAGGACAGAGGTCCTTCACGAGACTCGCTTCCCCCCCCCCCCCCCACCCACCCTCGGGGACCAAGATGTCGCGCCGCCTTGCAAATTGAGTTCAAAATGACATGTTTGCGCTACGTTAATTTTTTCTTGTGCACGCCCCTTGGGAGGGGGTAGCCCCCCCCCCCCCTTACCACACAGCCATCGCCCACGTCAAAAGATAGCAATTTCTTTACCCTCCCTTCCTGAGCGCGAATAACTTTTACGTCTCACCCCCCCCCCCCCCCCCGCCTTTTACTTCTTTTTTTTTTTCAGAGACTAAAGAAGGAAAGGTTAAGAAAGCTTTGATCTTGCGATAGATAAAAAAATAAAATAAAATTATCCGGACTTCAGGTGGAAATGTCGAATTCTGCTCCCTTCCTTGCTTTGAGAAAAAACTTCTAAAGGAATATGTAAACTGTAGTGAAAAGATTGTTCGTGGCTCCTGCCAGTGTGTTTAGCGGGAGTAAAATTTAAGCTGTCACTTTCAGGATCGTTTTCTTTTACGTATGAAAACCTTACATGCGAAATTTGCGTTATTTGGAAATTGGTTGGATATTTACTGACCTGAATAAAATTAGTTTGCTCAGTTCATGAAATATTCGCTGCTACAGTAGGCTATCGCTTCCAAGAGGGTAACCCCCTGATTAGGTTAGCTGTTTATGGGCAGGTCATAAAGTAATGTAACCATACGCGCACTTGAGTACATCAACGTATAAAGCGAATTCAACCAAGTCGCTAGAAAGGACTTACGCCGTTTTATTGCGCAAGATTTGTATGCAATATGTTTATGGAAGAGGATGTTGTGATTTGCAAATTTGCCGCCGTGAGGTTGATGTTAATAGAGCTGAAGGAATATAAAACTCATATTCCGCGTAAAATGTTTTTCTTTGGATAAGTGAAGTTATTTATAATCACATTGAATGCTAAACTAAGGCTTTGATCAGGAACACCTACTTGTTACTTAAATCTATTGGTGGTGCTTAAATAAGTGGGAGGGATAAAACAATTTTTAAAGATTCGTATTTAAAAATGGGGTAGCTTAATTCGAAAATTAAGGTCGACGGCAGCACCTACCTGTTACTACGCTATAAACAACTGCTCACAGCCAATCTTGTATCCAAATTAGTATCACCGATGCAGTATGAAATTTTTAGAGGGCCGAAATATCGGGGATGATGTGTGCACCCTTGAAAATATTTTTGACGGCGCATACTACGTAAGCAGTCCCGCAGTCGGCGCCTATGGCCGTAATGTAAAACTCCATAGTAGATGCGTGGCGCTAACTTCATCTCGGGACAGTTAGAATATGTTACGCCCCTGCTCCACAAGGAGTGGGCACGATTCGCGGACTCGGCTCCGGAAAGGGGGGGGGGGAGTGTACCTCGACTCTCCCCTCCCACCAGGCAGATCCGCTCGCTGTCCCGTCGGGCTACCGGGAATGATTGACAACCGACATGGCTAGCGTCACAGTCCCCCCCCCCCCCCCCCCCAAAATTCCTCCGCCTACTGACGAAGCCAAAGACTTGGGAGGATGCACAAGGATGTTCTGGGAACTAGGACCCTCTGCGCAACGCGGCATGTGGATATATTTCTGGTCGATCGCAGACGACACTAGGCATACACCGCATCTGGACGGTCTGAGGTCTGTTGGCAAGTCGTTCGCAGGGTGCGAAGTCGAGAGCGACGAGGGACATCGCTGAGGACGGACGACGACAGGCAATTTTGAGTTAGTTTCGCTGCATCTCATAACTTCCACGTAGTATAACTTTACACTAGGAGAAGCTACGACGCTCGTTTGTTTCAATCGACAGCTCTCGTCAAGATAGATTGATTGCGTGTAAGTATAAAAACATTTGTGTGGCGTGGTTGTGGTTAAATTGTATGCGTTTAATATAAAACAATTAAGAAAACTCGACATAATTTCGGCCTGTACTCGTCAAAGAGCAAAGTGGAAATACAGAAATCGTATACGGTTGGAAAGAGCATCTCAAAAGCAATCCACTGATACCCATAAACTCCCATACGATAGAGTGAAGCGATGCCAGGAACGTAAAAAATACATAGAGGCGTCCTAGCGCGTCAACATAGACGTGTTCATGCAAAACAAAAGGCCGTGTCCCCAACACAGCCAAACCTAATTTTTTTCAGGAACGCCGCAAAGATTTTTTTTTTTTAATCTTTGCATTTTGTTTGCCTGCGATTAGGCGTTAAACGTGTAGCTATTTTGAATTTCAATCTCATTGTAAAACTTGAAATAAAATTATGACCGAACCATTATAAGAAATTCCATGAAATTTAATCTTAATATAAAAAACATTAACATTTAATATTAACTGTGTGAAAATATAACTACAAAGTTTTTAAATTTGTATGCCAATGACAAAATCAAGATTTGTGGACATTCGCCGTTGCGATGCAGATGTCCGTCATAGAAAAAACAAGACAGAGCACGAAAAAATACTTGGACAAGCAACCAATGGACGAGAAAATATTTTCTCGTCCATTGGTTGCTCAGTCCTGTTTTTTTTCCAAGACAGACATCTGCATCGCAATGGCGAATGTCCAAAAATCTCCATCTTGTCATTCTTCCCATTGCGCTATTAATTCAAAGATACCATTGTATGTCAGTAAGTATAAATGAGAAATTCCTGTATTTTCAGTCATTCATTTTTGTAAATGAACGTTCCATTATTATTATTATTTAACTTTGATGTATATACTGTTTGATGTAATGAACCAGGATTATAAAACATTCTAAAATAATTGAAAATCATTTTTGGCTTGTGAACAGCCTTAATGGGTGAGAGTCGTGCAGTCCGCTAAGTTGGCTAACTATGGGCGGTTGCTCGGGTGTTTGTTGTAATCCCCGGCTTGTCCGACGGCGTTCGACGTAGGCGTAGGCGTAGACATAGGCGTGGTGCGCAAGGGGAAGCAACTTCCAATTGCTGGGCCACGATTAAGGATACCTGGCCGTCGTGAGGGGGAGTGAGGAGGGGATAAAGGCGTGGGGCGGCAGCCAGCTAACCTTGACCACACTGTCGCCCGACCTTGTCTGCATTCTCCACGTGTTCAAGATCCTCTCTGCAGGCGGAGTTTCTCTGTGCCAGTCGTTGAAAAGCTGTTCACGACAAAGCGAGCACTTCGGGTGCGCATTGATAGCAATGCACCCAGTAATGTTGGTAACGATGGATGGAAAGTAGTTCCATATCTTAGCGTTGAATATAAAATATTGGGTAACCATTTGTGATAACTTTAATTATTTCTTTCACTTTGTTTTCTTTATTGGTTCAAAGTGTAAAAATGACGTTTGCAAAATGTTTACTTTTCTAATAATTTCTGAGTTTTACTTGACCAACGCATGAATAGTGATGAGGACCATGGCATTGTCAATTTTATAAAAACTGGAAGAATACAAAACGTGCATACAAGTAGGGCTCAGTTTACAGTGAACAGCCTTTACCAAACTATCTTTACTATGAACCGTTAGTTGTAGACTGTCAACCTAACACACGCCACTTCGTTCGTACATTTTCCATTGAACTACCGGAACGTAGTAGAGTAGAGGTCTGAACTGCCCTTCGTATGGGGTTTGCGAGAGCCTTGACGGCGAAGCGGAGAGTGTAGAGCAGCGCCGGAATGTAAGGGCGTGGAAACGGGAGATCGTCAAGGATTCCCGCCGACCAACCACGTCGTTAAGATTTCGAAGTGCGAAAATCCGGGAGCGACACCGCAGGGAATCGAACCCTGCGTTCTAGCCGCTGCACTACAGTAGAGGGAAAAGGCCGATTCTGGCTCAGTGTCGAGGATCCGTATCCGACCAACCACCTTCCGATTGTTTTTCCTTCAAAGTTTCCCTGTTTTCCCCTCAAAAAAGGCAAACCTCCCCAAAGCCCTTTCATCCAATTCGGGGAGGACCTCTTTTTACTATCAAACCCCCGTTTCCCCCTCGACATCAGCCTTTTTTTTTTCTGGTCCAAGGGCCATATCCTTGACCTTTGACATCACTCACTGCCATCTTGTTTCTGGCTGCCACATTGAAGGACCATGTCCACCATATTTTCTGCATTTTGTTTCTGGCTGCCATCTTGAATAATCATTTTGGAATTAATTTTCCAATGTTGTCACCCCATTCCTATTTTCTCGAGCTCTCACATTCCACCTTAGTCGCATTTGCTCCACCCTGCCATCATGGGATTTATTTGTCTAAGCCAGGGGTTCCCAAACATTAACTTATCACGCCTCCCGTCAGCAAAAAATAACTAACCCCCCCCCCGCCCCAAATTCATAATTACATGGGTAAAACAAAAACGAATTTAAAATGTCAGTTTTTATTTAATCGTTTAAATTATAGCGCTTATTGAACACAGACGATGGCGAGCAAATCAATCGAGACGGATGAGCTTGCATATTTTTTTAACAAGATTCCCAATTCTTGGTTGAACAGAAGAAATTGCACAACATAAATCACTGGCAATATCGAGTTCGCTTCTATTCTTCGGTTTTATTGCTACTACTGCTGAAAACCCCTTCACACAAATAGGTGCTTGAAAAAGGTAAATACAATCACAGCACTTGCTCTGCAATGTAGGAATAAACTTTGAAGTACTTGACCCAAAGCGTTTTGTCATTCTTCTCAAAATCATATTTCGCAGCAGAATATTTTTTTTTTAATTTCCAACGCCTGCTCTTTAAGGGATTCTGGCAGGGAGTCTGTCAACATGAAAAGGATCCGTCGCTAATCTATAAATTTTATCACTACAGTCCGATTAAAAAAGTTGAAAATCTATTTACTAATTATGTAAGTGTACAGCTCGGCGCCTGCGCTCCCCGTAGCATGCCATGAATCCCTTGCCCCCCCCCCCCCACCTTTAAAATCAATGGTCGAAGTCACCAGGCAAACTGTTAACACCTTTCCTTCATTCAATGCCATTCCACCTTGGTCGTCTTCACACCACCACACCATCTTGGATTTCATTTTTTCTTGGGGCCGCGGTGGTAGAGCGACTAGTCAATTCGCCTCCCGCCAAGGCGAACCGGGTTCAATCGCCAGCTGGGTCACCGGATTTTCGCATGTGGGAATCGTGTCGGATGATGCCGTTAGTCGGCGGGTTTTCTCGGGATCTCCCACTTCCCCCACCATTTCATTCGGGCGCTGCTCCATACTCACGTCAATCACCCTCTTCAGTTCTTAAGACCTCGCTGTTAAATAGCCGCCAAAATCTCTTCACTTATTATTTTCTTTGCAACATCTCTTTCATTCTCCATCATTCCTTCCAGATTTAGTCACCGCATCTTAGTCATCTGCTATTTACTCAGTCCCCTCGAACCAGCTTCGTACATCGTATTCTTGCTCTTTCATTCTGCCTCGATTAAGTAGGGTGGTGATTACTCATTCTGTCGCTTGTGCTCCACTCTGATTAATCACCTACGTTAGACTCCACCATCTGCCATTTTGCGTTATACCTTTAACCGTCAAAATGATCCATTTAGTTTGTCGTTTCTGTTTACTAAAAAAAACTTTGGTGTGTAGTATAGGCTTGTGTAGAAATTGTGGGACCTCTCTTCGCCATGTACTGCACTGAAGCAGGTCCGAACAGGCCTGGCACTACATGAATCCTCCCAAGTTTGAGCCAAATTTGAGCCAAATTTCTACCACTTTAGAAATCATACTTCCAAGCCTTTTGCATCCATCCTGCTGAGAATGTATTAAAATATCAGTTCACTCTCGTATATTGTGCACTTTATTTCAAAATATACCTGTACCGCCATAACATTGATTGTGTGCATCCTGTGATAGTACTTACATATTTTAAATTGCAAAACATTTAAATTGAATTAATTAAATAAAAACACTAAAATTGACATAGGACCACGCCATGACCACAGTTGGAGGACCACCGTACTACTTAATAGTTACTACCGCTGCGGCTGTACGGGATGTGGTTTGATCCAACGAGTTCCAACAGTTGCACAGCTCTGACCTCACCTGTGTTCTCCATCAAATCAGTTGTCTAATTGGGTGGCAGGGGGGTCTCGGAAATTTCTCCTGTTCTGCATTATCCCCCCCCCCCCCCCCCGTCTCACCTCTTTATGCTATTTAATTCCTGTGTACACACCAACTGGAAAAAAGAAAGTAGTTTCCTCTCTTTGGAACATGGGTTTTTTGAAATCCGAAATTTAGTTTTATTATCTGCGTTGAGGTCTAATTTTCAGTGTGATGCAACTGTACAAAGGCGATAGTAATAAGATAGTCAGTTATTCTTCGGCATCGAACACTTGTATCAGTGACTAGTGTAGCCAACACTAAACTATAATATCGGTGTTTTTCGTCAAATTTTTCACGGCATGACAAAATTTTAATAAGCGCTACAGAGACTGTAGCGCTTATTAAAATTTTCAGAAATTTTTTATTCTATAAGTGTACCAGATAGAAGCCATCCTTATTTTTATAAATTGATGTAGATATTATGCTATTGATAATATTTTATAGCTTATTTGTGAAACATTGTGGTTGTTACGTCATAAAGCATGTTTAGAAATTAAATATAAAATTTCAAGTGTCAACTATAATAATGTTAGATGACTGATAGTAAAATTCTTGCGGTTTTCTTAGCTTTCAAAGTTATTCTGCATATTTTAATTTCAATCAAAATTTTAAATACTCTGTTCCGAAAATGTAAAGCAGAAGCAGTGGTCTTCGCTTAACAATTAAAAAATATTATATTCGTTGCAATTTTACACACCTGTGTTAGGAATTCCTTGAATTTGCATATAAAACCTCTCCAAGAACTCTGTTTGGTTTAGGTTGATGTGTGACTTTTAATATATAGCCTAATCATGGTTAATTCAAACTTTTCTCAGGCCTTGCTAAAGTAGTACTTGAAGATATCTCTCCGCCTCACGCAAATAAAGCCTTGAAAATTACACTAAAGGGCAGCACACCGCACTTTAATATTATTTTACATAATAACTATTTCCTAATAGGCATTACCAACACACCTATTTTCTCCCTATTTTTAGTCCTATCAAATATAAAATAAATATAAAAATGTATATAGGTTAAATGTAAGCAAGCATTCCATTTAACCAAAACGTAGATGCACGTACTTTAACAGAAGTATAAAACGATTATGATGAGACATATTTAAGAAAGAGCTAAGCACGTCATACATGGTAGGGTATTCAAATGTTGCGTTGCAAGTGCAAAGAAGCCGCGAATAGTCTGTATGATGTCTATTCCGAGCTGCGTGTACACAAGTCACTCTAGCTCGAGCTAGTGTTTAACTTGTCTCTATATTACAAATGGTAGGTTTTTCGTAGTCTCTTGCAGGGTAACTCTTATTTTCGGCAGGTAAAGTTTATCTTAAAAGATCAGACCATTCTTCACTTAGCTGTTAAATAAAGATATACTTTATTAAGGGTGGTTATATTAAAATTTTCTCTATACTTAAAAGTTAAAATAATGGAAAAGCCAAAAATCGATATTTACGTCGTTATTGGTGAGCAGAGGAAAAGGTTTAAGCCTCTTTACTCTTTATAACTGCAAGTAAAGAACTGTATATTTAACTGGTGAGTGGTTTTTTACCTCCAGGAATTGTGTGAAGCTTTGCATTCTTGGTACTGCTAACTCGTAGTCAGTTTTTTTTTTTGCTCGTGGTTTTTTTTTTTTTTTTTTTTTTTTTTTTTCCCCCAACGATTACATGCGCTTTCCAAAATGTTAAATGTGAATTCGTAGACATAGTGTTGCTTTAAGTAAGCATCTACATGTTATCCCGAACAAGGCGGGATTTTAACATATTCCCGCAGGCGCAGAGACCGGTGGAGATATTTTCCTGGCTGGATGGAACTATGTACCACAGCACGCACATGCAAACACGCACAGCTGTTATGGACATGCTTTCAGAATGACAGCGACAACTTCCGTGTGCCAAGTGGTGATCTGAAGTGAGCATGTTTGCTGGCTTTGCCTACCCTCCGACCCTCACCCCAGTTCTCACAAAATTCGGCAAGCTTCACCCGCCATTTTGGATTCTTTGTTTTTATTGCTTGTTTATATTTTTCAACAAGAAAATTTCAAAAAGTTAGTATCGCTCACTAGCTATTGACCTTCCTCTGCAATACAGACAAAAATTCTTAATTGCGAATTCATAACTATGTCACGATATCGATCGTACCAAAACATGTTCACCCATAATGTAGTTAGTATACCGTTGTTACTCAGAATACTCTTTCGATCGTAAACCTGAAAACTTTGAAAAATAGTAAACCACGTTGTGCAGTGCTCTAATTTTTGTGTTTAAGAAATGCCAATTAACTAAACGTTTTGCTGTTTCTAAAAATTAGCCCAGAACATTTGGCGCGCTAGTAAATTTGTTGCAGCATGCATAGTAAAATGGAAAGTCATCTTCGCAGCTGCACCGAAACACATTCATTGTTTTTTTTTTTTTTTGTTAATTTAATCAAAGTGCGAAAAAACGAATCCAGAAATAAGGATTGGGGTGGGGGGTGGGGGGAATTTCCATCAGCGCTTTCCCTGGAGTTGCGTGAACTTAGCGGTATCCGCGTAGTGTACCTGGGTCCCAGTCATTAGGAGCTCATTAAAAGTTAATGAAGTCGGCGACGCGAGGACGACAAACATCGTCGGTCGCTGCCCGCCCCCGGCACGGCCAACTTTAAATTAAAATGGGTTATGGAGGAAGTTGATGGTAACTGGGCCGGGGGGGGGGGGGTGTGGATGGTCTGTGGAAGCCGTACGTAATGCTGCGTCGTAAGGGTCGTGAGGGAGAAAGGGTCGTGCTTTTGATTGGAATTTATTTCGCTCGACCTCTGCGCATTATCGATTAAAAAAAAAAAAAAGTGGGGACAGTCTGCACATTCGTAAGAGGCCCTTCGCAAAGGTCAACGGTCGTCGGTCATTTTGACCCCTCCGTCCTCCAGAGTCTCAAACCAGAATATTGCGTTCGGATTTCCCGCTCCTCGGACATTTACCTCGTCTTTATACTTTCATCTTTCCCATCCCTAGGCGACACTCCAATGGCATACGTTGGCTGCACTACAGATAAGAGAGAACCACGTACAAAACTTCGCATTTATTCATTCCCGTACATTAAATTTCACAATTGCCAAACAACGCATTTAAAAATAAATGGCACTGTTTGTTTTTTTTTGCGCTTGCCTAGACCGAAGTATTACAAATAAATCTTAAAGCGGGACTGTGATTGCTATTGATTTGTGCCGGAATACCGGATGAATAGTTGAATGTCGAATTGATACTTTGTATTCTGACTTCTAGCATTCACAATCCTCCTGATGTATTGCTGATCGTGACTGTGATGTAAAATGTACATTAAACAGTAGTAATGGCAGCTATAAAGTCCCCTCTTGAATTTTGTACTTAAATAGAACGAATACGTTCGTTACTCAAATATTTCGCAAGACTGACAACATTTATCAAAATATTTTATGCTATAAAGTTGTAAATTAAATTGTGGCACAAAATCAAGTGGTGTCTGTCTTCGTGGCTTTGTCTTCCCTCAGGCGCATTCCCACATCACCGGTAACTGGAGAACAGCACGGCAGAATTACAAATGGGCTGCGGCGGGTGCTCGATGCATGCCCGATAAGACTATCGTGACTCTGTCTTTGATAGGATTGAATGTCTCGTGTTATCATTCCAAGAACGTTCTGGTCCTCGCCAACGCCTCCGTAAGCGCAGTCCATGGTGCGGCGAACATTCTGGATAGTGCCAGCTGTTCCGTGTAAGCTGAGGTGGGCCTAGGAGTATTGTCGGGAGCCTTGTACGGCTGCAAGCACCGAGTGTACTGTACCAGCGGAGCGGCGAGCGACGGCTGCATTGACCAGCGGGAGTGAAGATTGGGGATGTCTCTGCCGTGGGGTTGGCTGGCCGGCGGGACTGTTGAACTGGACTGGATGGGTGACTAATGGACATTTGTTGCAATGCCACATAGATTAAATATGTGTAAATGAGTGTAGATTAAATGGCCGTGATAAGCGATTCAATTAGAATTATGAATTAGCATTAAATATTGCACTTGCTAAGAGTAAATGTTAGGGCCTAATAGTAGAGATGTGCAGTTTAATGTTGTGACTAATAACCGTGAGTTTTATAGCATAAATAAATTTAAAAACTTAATTTTTTTTAATTGTAACTTTCATCCCTCGCCATTTTAATGTTGGCTAAAATTAACATCATGCTGTGTGTGGTAAAATATGGCGTGGCTTTTTAAGCGTGAATGGAATTTTACGCACAGATTTATGTGGCGTCAAATTCTGAATTTACCTCAGTTTTAAATATGTTCACACGGTCTTTGAACATAGATATTCTAAAACTTATTTGTAACCCCGTGTGGTCGTATTAGGCCACTAATTTCAGCTAACAATCCCACGTAAGAAATACTGTCGTAAATGTTGTTCGGTAAAGTAAATGTAATGCAGATATATACGGTAAAGTGTTGTAATATGCCCGTAGGTATACTTAACCAGAATTTTTTATTTTTTTTTTCCCCCGGAATTTAATGAAGGGCCGATGTGCCTCTTTTGGCTCCAGGGAAATAACATTTGAAAGCTTGGAAGCGAGGATTATAAGGCAGTCGGGTCACTCATTTCTTTTCATGGGCTAGCTAATTAGTTCCTTTGTGAGTGCTGGTCGCAATGTTGCCGCGGGGGGCGAGAACAAAGGGAGAGTACTCGCCTTATTTTCATGAAAGAGAGCCGTAAACATTGAGGGAGGTAGAAAAAAAACAGCATTTTGCGTCTTTGTAGTATGTATCTCGCTATAGGAAGAATTTCCCTTTCGTTAGCTTTTTACATTTGCCTCCCCTCCCATCACCCCCCCCCCCCGCCTCTCGGGGGATGAGGTATGCTGTTAGTTTACGAATGCTCCCGGCCCGTCGTCGGGGACGAAATATTTAGTACTGTCTGAATACCAAAAAAGGTAGGTATACAATGAAAGAAATCAGCAGAGATAATTAAACACGACAGTTCTGTAATGGCATTTTATGGTAGCTACAACTAAACTCTAGTGCCAGCAACAGAATGTTCTCTAATGCTTTGCAATCCAAATTGTTAGCACCACAATCTAATTATTCTGTTGTGGGAACCATCTCATCTGTAGCAGGAACAGTGTTTTCTGTATCGGGAGCTATACAGATAGTTGTAAACACAATCTTTCACTATTGTTACGCTAACAGAACAAGATATTGTAAACCCAACAATGGTGTTTCGTAACTGCAACAGAATGTTCTGTAGAAATCGCCACTTTTTTTTAATATTTATTTTTTTTTTACAGAAAAAGAATGGCAGCTACAAGTGTCGCGGGCTGTTAAAGCTGCCTTCTAAGTTAAATTTACAATACAGAAGTTAAATAGGAAAATGTTGCTATTGTGAAGTAATATTTACTTAGTGGAGGCTGTCGGCAGTCTGTGAGGGTAATTATACGCCTTCTAAAGTGTTAACGGATACCACCATGTTAGGTAATAAATGTAATATAAGTAACGAGGGTGCTCAGTATTGCTAGTTGAAGGGCCAGACGGTGTAATCGATATTGCCAAATATCATACATTTTTTTCGCAAGAAATATTGCTCTGATTCTGACGTTAATCTTTCAATCATTCAATACGCTTTTAAGACAAGTGTTTTACACTTCGTTTGAACAAAATGTGTATTTGCCGCGCTTAAAATTTTCTGTCTGACAAATCCTCCTTGCCGCAGCTAGTCGGAAAATATGTCTCGTAGGGAACTCATTGTAACCAGGTGTCCATTTCATTTTTTTTTATACTGGGAAGCGGGGTGGGAATGGAGCAACGTCGGAATGAAAGGGCGGGGTAAACGGGAGATCCCCGAAAAAAAACCCGCCGGCCAGCAGCACCTTGCGGCAAAATTCCTACATGAGAAACAGGGGGGAGATTTTTAAACACGAACCAAAAATGATACAATGACTTACCAGTTGCCAATTACGCTCATCTGATTGGCTGGTGTGTAACCAAGTAACATGTAACATGCGAATCCCCCCCCCCCCTTTTTTTTTTTTCTCCTTTTCCTGTTTACAGTATACGCCTGGAGTGTGAGAAGTGTGGCTGATTATTACAGGTGGCTTGTGGTCCTTTTTTATGTTTAATGAAATAAGTCCGTTCTTGTTTAGTTACAGGTTGATTGAACTCTTCCGTACGATTCTGGTTAGGTTCTTTCAGCGGGTTGGTTTTGAAAGTGGTCAATCTCGTGAACCAGCTTTGATACCGACGTAAGGAAGTGTGCCATAGTTTCTTGGTGTGTGGCAGTTTGTGGAGAATGCACGGTCAAATGCGTCCGCTCGCCTTTGTCAGGCGTGCGTTGATATCATTGCCGCCCGGAGAAGAGAAGACAGTGTTACAAACGGGACGCCAGGAAATACTGACACGTGCTGCGATAAGGCTGTGCCGCTCTCGAACCTGGAGGATTGAATTGAATGAAGTCGTCCTGAGAACTTTCTGGTCATTGACACACCCCCTCCAGTTTCGCCCTCTTGGTGACTCGTTGAGGGAATAACCTTATGGGTTTGGGTTTGCTCAGCTATGCAGGATGCCAATGAAGAAGTGTTTCAAATTAATAGCTGTGGTACATGAACATATTTTATATGGTACCTATTTCCGTAAATGCCCCCTTATACCCAAAATGGAGATTGCAGCTTCTCAAAATTGTCTCCTCCGCTTTCGATGCATGTTCTGCAGCCCCGCAGCATGTTGCGTATCACATCATTGAAGATGGCCGGCGTGTTCTCGATGGTTTCGAATGCTGCACGAAACATGGTCTCATGTTATCTTTTCTGGTATTCACAGGAGTGTAGTACACCAGTATTTTACGTGGCAGCAAAGGTCGGCGGAGTGCGGCGGCCAGATGTTGGGACCTCCTACGGAGTCAGATCTAATGGGGCAGTGCAAATCACCTTCAATCTACACATGTAATGCCCGGCACATGCTGTTACTCTGCTCGGTTGCCAGCGGGTTGCCGACTAACCCTGCTCGCTGGTCTTGCCGTGTTTTGGTCTAAGCAGGCAATTCTGGACATGGGTACCTTAATAAAATATGTTCCATTTCGTTTCGTATACCACCCCTATTAATTTGCAACACTTATTCATTGACATTCTGTATAAGCCGCGATGTGCCTCTGTGGAGTCTTGGTTCATGTATGGTAATGAACGCAAAAATGTGTGATACGATCTGAACGAGTGACTACACAGTGAGCAGCTAGTTTAGTCTTGCGAGCATTGAGAGAGTAGAGGAGTGACTGGACTGGGAGAAAGTGGGACTCATATGCGATTGCAGGCATTTGGAATTACAGTAGATATTTTGATTGTGTAAATTGTGTACATGATCGTGTAAATAATAGACTGTACCTAGTATGAAGAGTGGTAAGCATCGAGACTTAAATTATAATTGAGACTGTAACTAAACGTTTGGCTCACTGACGAAGTGAAACATTATATAGGCAGTTAAATAATGTAAATAATAACTCTCCGTGTCGCTAAAACATCCCAAATAAATCAAGAAATTAAATGGTTATTTTTTATTGAGTTCTTTATATGCCTTTAAGATTTCCCATACGACCCAAGTGACTTGTAATATTACGTTTCACCCCCTTGTGATGACGGTAGAACTGCAGCGGCAGACATCCTCTAGTTCCTCACCACCGCCCAACCTTATTTCCTGACCTTTTCGTTCTCATTTAACCCCGCCCAAACCCCCCCCCCCCCACTCCAACCCTTTTCATGAACCACCCCGTCACACGATGACGTCTTCCTTTGGAATCCAGAGAAACTATCCCTTTGTTCTTGTCCGAGCTCCACCTCCTTTTCCCCCATCCGCAAAGTGGCTCAATCGTGCCCTGCCTCCTAATTCCACTTCCCGTCCTGTTCTCTACTACTACGCCGTTTCTTCTGGCCACATTTCCTCTTTGTCAGGAGGTCATTAGAGAAGTAAACTAAACTTCCCGCTACAAAGTGTTGGCACGAAGAGCTGTGAAAAAATGGAATTCTAACGCGCAGTCCTAAGGAATGTGCACAAAATTCTTGTTAAAAAGGAACTTTCAGGCCCTCGTCTTTTTCTAAAGTCGCCGCTCTTAAAGCCGCAAAGGGCTTCAGGTGACTTGAAACGTCAAAAGCTGCTTTCCTAGAAGAGCGGAAAATACATTTGCACTCCCCCCCCCCCCCCCCCACTCCACCAACCTCGGCGTCGGGCAGTCCAAGAGATTTGCATCTATAATATTTATCTTCAAAAAGAACTCGTAACATCGCAGTTGGGACTTCCCGAAGTCCATGCCTTGAAGGTTAAAGCGCGTTCATTTCTCCTGCAGAAGTGAACTATTTATATTTAGTTTCTTCACACGTTCATGCCTTCAAACGGACTATATGCAGGGCATGCTAACTGTAGCGCATCACGACTGCAAAACGAAAAACCTAATATTTTTCAATGAATAGCCCATGCAGTCTCTCCTAATGAAATAGTTTTCTGCGCCGTAATACCGTAACATGGGTAGTAATTTAGTTGTTTAATTTCCACGAGCTTATTTGCAGAGTGAGACTAGGAAAGTGTGTAGGTCTTTGCATAAATATTTTTAATTGTTAAAATGAGAACATTGAATGATTGTGGGCAGCCCTGTTTGGTATTCTACCGTGCTACGGACTACTAATTCCTACACTTTAAAGTCTTGTGTGATTGCAATCAGTAAAATGGTGTTATTAAATATTCAGTTTGAGCCAGTATATACCGTTGAAACAGAAGAATTCGGAGAGATTTTGCCGCCAGGCCAGTGCGATCCACTAGTAATCGGTATAAATCGCCCTTTAATCGGTGAACACTAGCATTAAAAATAATCAGTAAACTCTTACTAATTCACTGGGAGCAGCTTTAACAGATGTTTAATGGTTTCCATTTTAGAGTGCAGTACATACAAAAATCGCATAAGTTAGACGTAGATTAAATTATGAGTAGCTTGCTACTTGGAACAAAGGCTAACTTTTTGTTGAATACCAGATTTCACTTGCAAGGAGGCTCTTCCCCACTTGGCAGTGAATATTGCCGATTAGGCGTGTACTGTAACCCAGAAGACATACCCATAGTTGCAGAAACGTGCTACAGTTAATTAATAAATTGGTGTTGGAGGTGGACCCAGGGCGAGGCAATATCCTCAGTCACGGGCTTTCCAGCTGGAACCCGTAGGTGCCTGTCATCCCTCAACATGGCATGAAATGAGACCCTATGTTGGAGCGGCGCTGGAATGTAAGGGCGGCAAGCTGCATCGTCCAGCACGATTCCCACATGCGAAAATCCGGGAGCGACCCCGCCGGGTTATCGAACCCGGATCGCTTAGGTGGGAGGCGAGCGCGCTAGCCACTGCGCCACCGCTGCTCCTACGGTTAATTGTGACACACTGATGCAGCGAAGGTGAAGGAATCTCTGTGGTGAGATGGCATGTGAATCGAACGTGTGCTGGACGTGGAACCAAATTACTGTAGCCAGAACCCTGGAGTAGTTTATTATGCAGAGACAGGATCTGGTCGGTCGTTAGTACAGAAATTAATGCCAAACAGTAGGCTGTGGTCCTGAGATTCTATCAGCAACTGTGTAATTTCTATATCGAGCACCTTATCTTTCTGCGGATGAAAAGTTCCTCTATGAAATACTTCGCAAATTGAAAACGTTATTGCATACAAATCCTGAGAATGATGGTTCATGATATCTTTCCTAAATTTTGTTCTGGAGCAAAAAAATGCGTAATGAAAGTTCCCAACCTCGGCATAGTGGCATTTGTATATTTGCAGCCGTATGTATGTTACATTTTCGATGTATAGCAACTTCTGTGCACGATTTTGAGTTTGCTTCGAGCGATTATTTAACGGACCCGCCTATCTTGGCACTTGAACGAAGTTGCAGTGTGTTTGAAATAGTTTTCCCACGAAACTATTAAACATGCAATGTGCACTTAAAGGGAAAAACTTTACTGTCATTAGAAAATACCACTTCAGATCACTCCAACATAACCTACTGCTTTTTGAAGGCTCTTTATTTCGGAAATACGTACCAAGAATATGACATGGTCCTGCTTTGAACCTTGCTACAGACCTTTCCCCAATAAAATGCTAGGGTCACCGCTTAGTCCCATAGGTACAGTCAACACGAGTACACTGTACGTCAGTTCATGGCCTTGCTTTTAGTGGGTTGACAAAATGCCGCCAATTTTCAGCGAATCGGTGGAAAGACCCCCTTCTAGACCTCTCCTCTACGTTCTGTTGAACGTTCCACACATTTACTCGAAAATGCAACACGCTTGCGGAGCTGAAGTGTTGTTCTGCTCGCGCACGCTGGTGCAACAGGGATCGGCCTTGCGTGTTTAACTCCGGGGCATAATTGCTCCCAGCAGACCCCACGAGAGTGTGACCTCGCACCATCCGCTCCGTACACTCTCTGGCAACAGAAGTTTCCAGCCAATTGCAGCCCGTAGCCAGAAGTCGTCTGTTGCACCGAAGACACTAGCATGTATGACCTACTTGCCTAATTGGAAATTACAGGAAAAAAAAAAAGAAGCAGCCACATGGGTGGGGTTGTAAACTTAGACTAAAGATGAGGTAGACCGCTTAATTAGTCTTCTTTGCATGTACCCAACATTGACCTACCCCAGTCCTACACTACCGTCAATCACATCGTCAACAGTGTTGAACGGGTTTGTTTACATCTTCATTTTTATATGACAAGCAACATTATATTAATAAAATAACATTACCATTTTGAATTTAACCAAGCAGCATTACCAACTGGTCAGAGGAAGTATAAGAAACTTCTCTAAGCACTTGATCACAGATCAGTTTTCTAACCTGAAATCCAACCCACGCAGTTCTCGCTAGACGTGTTGGCAGAAAAGCGGTTAAATGGTGGAACACTGAGATTGGTTGTGCGCAGCCAGCGAGATAAGTCTACCTCATCGTTAGTCTATGGTTGTAACATCCCTCCCCCTTTTGCCCATCAGGCTGTCTACAATTTGTATATTTTAAACACGAGTAATTATTGATCATTTCAATACATTTTTCACTGTTGCCAATCGTGCAGTTAATTATACTGTGAAATAAGTTCTCCCAGAATTGAACCTAACTATATTTCCTCTTTTCGCTTCACTCGGTGTAATCAAACTTTTTGTTTACTGTGCTTCTGGTTCTATATGCGACTATGCAGGCCATTGCCACGTCGCAAGGACCTAGCGTGGGGAGTATGGCGTAAAGTCCATTTGACGCTAGGAAATAGTTTGGACCTTGGTGTCCTCCGATCTAAACATTACTTTTGATCATTAGTTAAAACATAAAACTACGTTCCAATATTTCGCTGCCGAAGTACTGTGTATTTTTTGGGAGCAGGAAATTTTTCAGAGATTAGTTTTAAAAATCTGGTTAATATTGTTGGATACCAGAAAAATGAATTTTGTTTGTGCTGAAAACCTTTAAAATTGAAGACCTCAGACGCCCTTGCCTTTAAGTTTACTTTTCGTTTCGTTATTCTTGCACAGTACCGTACCACTAAAAAAAATTGACCGTGTGATGGCGGGACGCGCAGGTGCAATTGCAGTGTTCTGTAAATTAATAAAACTTCTTTAATATCTCCCTCTCAACAACTGAAAATGTACCTTTAAATAGAAGTTTCTGTAAATATTTAGTTAGTCAAATCCAAATAGTTTTTCACCTATACGAAAGTCTGTTCTGTAGTTGCAATAGTACTTCACTATGTAATTAAAAAGCCACTAGATAGTGCAAGGTTATAACACTATGCAAAGTCTGAACATTCTTGAAAGCCCTGCTTATGATCTACTTGCATGCGCATTGTGTGTTTTTCCACCTTATGTAAAAGTAACATTGCCACGAGTCTGCTAACTTTATTCATACGTCGGCCAAGTGAAACTGTAAAATTATTAAGAAAGTAAATATTTTGCAAATGTCTTAAATTTTAAACGCATTATGCAGTAAAAAACCTGGAAACAAAATAAATCGTTACGGTATTCACAAATATTTAACCTAACACTTTAAATTCAGCGTTCATACTTGGGACTACTTTATTCTCCGTTGTTACTAACTTTACTGTGCGCATGCTTTTCAATACGCACGTTAATACATATGCACAGGTAGGGGAAGTGACATTTTACCAATGTTGGTTTCGAAAGTGCGGATTTTACAGTGAAGATTCTTTAGGGAGTTTTTTACTTTCATAGCGCTGAATTGCACTATCAGTGCATCCATATTTCTCAAGAATCTAGCACGCGTGGAATGCGAACCGTACACTGTAAATCAGAATCGGTGAGAATTTCACTATTTCAATCAGTCAAACGTATCTGACTGATGCAGCAGTCACTTCAGTGAATTTAACTGATGGACCAGTGAAACAATGCCATATTTCCTCCACTGTTTTCACAATGGTTTATTTTTTTGACTCGTGGACCAGCGAAACATCTGAGCAACTTGCTCCAGCTCTTTAATATTTTTGACTTGATGTATCTGTGAAACTACGTGTTTAAAAACGACAGTCGAGCTTAGTTTGAAAATGGCCGCTAAACAATGCGTATCAAGCGACGCGCCATAACGCATAAAACAAATACAAAATACTTTCTAAAACGAGTTTCGTCTTTCAAAACGCCCTTTTACGAGGTAATATGAACACACAGCCTTTCATTCCGTTTTTACGTTTTTCATTTCGTCTGTAAGCATTTCATTTCGTTTGCATTTAATCGTCACATCACTCTGTTCGAAGTTTTGAACTGCATTTAATGCGGCGAAGAGAGTACACTCATATGTACTATTCGTTTTAACAATCCTAACGGTACCAGTCAAACCAAAAAACGAAAAGTATGAGCAAAGAATTTCAAACTATAATATTTCCCAGCGATACTATATTTCATATATTATTTTCCTTCAATAATTTCAACTTGGCGTGGTAGCTCAGATTGTAAGGCAACGGCCAAACGCGAAGGGTGCGCGGGTTTAATCCCGGCCACCCGCAACATTTTTTTTTCACTTTTTAAAATTACTATAAATCGCACAACGTAAATAGTAAACTATCGTAAATATGTTTATTTGATGTAATTATTTGCCTACATTCAATAAAAGCAATATTTAATTCGCCACTGCAGTCAGCCGTCACTGATTCAATCAGTGGAATTTCTCACTGAAACGATCGCTGGTTTTCCACCGATTCGAATTTAGAGAGTGTAGGAGCCAATTGACGAGCACTGGCAAGGGCAGTGCGTATTGGTCGTCGTCGTAGTCATCAGAAAATGACAGCCAGCAGGTACGCCACTTAAACATGCAAGTGGAAATATTGTCTGGGCTGCGAACACTCCCACCTCAGTCCACGGGGGACTATGTTAGTCAAGGTCCTGGCAATATTAAATGTCGCACAGTTTCCTTTGAACGGCGCCACTTCAAAACTAGCGCAAAACAAATCTGTACTTTGTACGTTATATTGCGAACAGATTTTATGAAACTATATGCAAGATTATTTTGCAAAGCTGAAAATAAGACATTCTATCTTTACAACACGCTTTATTAAACGGATAAAATGACTTGGATCCGTGTATATAATAAACGCATGTTAAAACTGAGCTTTAGTTTTTCGCATTCGACAGTAACGCTGTTTTGAAATTGCTCAAATTTTTTTGTATTGCCAAAATTATCTTGAACCAGATACCAAAGAATTATTTGTGAAAAAAAGAAAAAAAATATTACAGGGAAAATGAGAAGGTGAAATCCATGTTTTTTTGCGTAGCTATGCATACTTCTTTTTATTACACGCTGTTCACGGTAAAGTGAACACTAGCCCTTCTAAAATTTTTCTTTTCGTCAAATTTCCGTCTTCCTGGTGCTTTTTTATTATAAACATTGCAATTTGACCAATAAACACAGTGTATACCTTTCACCGTCCTCAAAATGTAATGCCTGAGACTGCAATAATATATATTTATTAGTGGTTAATGCATGTTGGGTGGGCCTTAAAGTGCTCACTTTACCGTGAACAGCCTTTAACAATAAGTATTGGTACCTTTCTTGTGGATTCGTTGCTCAATGTTGAACAGTTAATTGCGGATAACTTAGCATTTTCTTTCTCTACGTAGGCCTTTTAAAGTTTTAAGAAGCAGCTGTCAATTCAGATGTAATCTGCGATAGTTTGCCATTACTTTTTCTTATTTTCATGGAATAAGTTTTTAGCAGTGCAAGGTTGGTTACGCACATTACTGCTGCGAAATGTTTATCTTCGCCCGTGACACATTTATGAATGTCGTGTGCACTTTCTGCTTTGAAAAGATAACGTCTGCTGAGCAAACACGCAGTGAGTAATCACGTGATGTTATTGTGAATAGAAATTGTTAGTAGGCGAAAAGGTAAAATTTATAGCGAACTCGAAAACCTTATGGCGGATGTTGTATGAATGACATGCTCACAGTTTCGTCTCCCTGAAATCTCTGCAAAATTTTCTTTTTTTTTTTTTTTTTTTCCCCCTGGTTGTGGTTAGTATCTTTACCGAATCAGGTTAGTGTTTGCTGAATCCTTCAGCTTCAAGATGCGACTTGGATTCCGCACAGCATCCTCTTCCGTGTCGAAAAATGCATTGCCGAACCAAAATTAACTGTTTTTCTAAAAATGTGAATGGGTCGTGCTGTACCATTGACAGATATGTCGGTACGGCCATGTTTTCTGGCTCCAAGCAAATGAAATCATCTTTGCATTGCCGTAACTACTTTTGGAAAAACTGAGCAGGAATATACACGTTAGGATTTATTTGGAAATACCATCCAGTGCTTACGAATTGTTGCAGGTGTTTCTACACACTATACAGTAGAAAAACACGCGTTAATGAAACTATTTAAACATTCTATGTAAAGATGTCGTTATTTTGACCATTTCGAAATGGTTCATGGCAGCATTTGTACTTTGGCTATTTTCTTGCTAACCTACTACATATTTCAGGGTTATCTGGACGGGTGATTTGTGTGAAACTGAATAATAGTCTTCGGTTTACGTAGTTGGCCTACAAACCTTCTGCAATAATTCTCCTACGCGAGATACCAAAATGACAATACGAATGTTGAACTTTCTCCGCCATGAAGGTCGGGTAGTTCTGCTCATTTAGGCTTAGAGAAAATATAAGGGACCTAGGGAGTTGTGTTGGTTGTAAGCCGATAGTAAGACGCAATGTCTCCGCAGATCGTTACTTTCGGTGTGATAAGGCGCAGTATACAGCAGGAGCGAATGTTGACTTTCGGTTGGGCAGAGGGGACTTATTCCCATTGCGCAAGTGAAGCTCAAAACTTTCGATTCGTGGCTTTGGGGGGGGGGGGGACTCTATCATAATTTAAAACACATTAAATTAATTAAATAAAATCAGTACGGTATTGTAAGGGCTTATTTACCTCCCCCGGTGTTATGCCTAAAGGCTTATCAGGAGACCGCTTACAAACTGACATAACTTAAAACTTACACCCGCACCTTACGTGGGATTCGAACAGAGGACCATCCGCACCGCAGACCGGTGGCGCATCAACAGACTGCGCCACGGGAGGTCGGCAAGTAAAATCGGTATTTGAAACTATTCTCGTATTTCATTTCAGTTTTAAAACCTTCATACGACCGTTTCATGCAGATGCTAGGGTTTTCGGGATCCGCTCCCAGGAGCGCAGGTTAATGTAAATCTAGTGGTTAGTAATGCGTAGAGATTTGCTTAAAAGCGAGTGAAAAATCAAAACCTTGTCGGAGCGGCTCGCGGTTAATTAATCACGTTTGAAAGTTCTTGGTTTCTGCTTTCATGCTCAGTGTTGAAACCTTCCGCTGTATTTAAATTCAACATTACTACGAACACAGATAAATACAGACACGGAATGATGTATGGTTTCCTTTAATGTGGGCGGAACCAATCTGTGGTTGACAACGCGTGGATCCGAGAAATGGTTTTTTTTTTCTTATTGCGCAGTGAACATGGTCATACAGCAATAATAAGGAACAGTAAACGGAAACCAGCATGTAAATATACACTCTTCTGCACAATGTGAAAATGAAGGCGCGCCAAAAGGGAAAATGGAAACAACCGAAAGAGAATACAATAAGTAAAGAGCAGGTGTGGGGAAAATAAACAAAACTCCAGACACGAAAGAAAACCTATGCCTACAGAAAAATACGGAACACAAACAGTGATGTTGAATGAAGAAAAAGGAAAGGTGAAAATGAGATTAAAACCAAAGGAAGGGGTTAAAATAAAATACATATGTACGATTAATTGAAAATCACGGGGTATGAGGCCCCCGCACAACCTTAGGTACATAATGTTGTAGTAACGGGCTTATAGTCTTAATTGGCTACCACATGCTGTCGAAGGTTTCCTATTGGCTGGGCTGCCAGCTGGTGAGTAGGCTCGTGGGTAAATCCAACTTTTCTGAAACCCTGCTGAAGTTCCTCCAGGGTATTCCTCCGCCTCGTGCAAACAAAGCTCAACAGTCTAGGAAATTACACGAGGCACCACGCACCGCAAACTCGCGAATGGACAGCACCCTGCTGAAGTTCCTCCAGGGTATTCCTCCGCCTCGTGCAAACAAAGCTCAACAGTCTAGGAAATTACACGAGGCACCACGCACCGCAAACTCGCGAATGGACAGCATTAAGCGCCCAAATATCTTCCTGGCCTATGACGCCTTCTTTCTGATGTGTGGGGCTGGAATTCGCAGTCAAAGAAACTTACCTAAATTTGTAATTCTGAGATGTTCTGTGCCGTGGGCCCTTTCACTCTTGCTTTGATCTAATGGAGCTGTGAAATGGTAATGACGGTGAATATGTTAACGTGACAATCCTTACCACTATAAGGATAAAGGTAAGGAAGGTTCATTTTTTACAGATTTTAATTTTTTTTATATTTTCAATGAGACGCCAGTCACTTTGCTTGCGTTGCAGCCAACTTAGAAAGCGCAAATGAGTCGAGTTCGTAAAATTACGTAAAGTTTCCTAGCGGTATTTTTTTAAAATTGAGATTCCGAGTAATTAGTTCTAGGCAAACCAGTTATTGTTGCAAAATACCGTGCATTAAAAGCGTATATTCTGTCTCTGTGTCTAGAGCAACTACTGTTATGCGTGGTCACTTCGCCTCCGAGCCTTTCCCCACCCAAGGCGCCACAATGGTGTAACAGCTAGGCCGCTCGTCTCCCAAGGCGATCTTGGGTTCGATTTCCGGCGTGGTCGCTCCCGGATTTCGTGCCGAACGATGGCCTCTGGTCAGCGGGTTTTTCACGGTGATTTCCCGTTTCCCCCCGCCCTTTCGCGCCGGTGCTGCTACATAGTTCCAGTTTCGCAATCATCTCTACTCTGTTCCCCTTCCGCCCCCTCCCCCTCTACCATAAGCATGCATACCGCGTTCCTCCCCATGATACCGCATTCCTCCCCATGAACCGCTTCCTCCCCATGATATCATCGGTGCCTGGTTTCGATGCCGGGTTTGTAGCCACCACTCGGGCCGCGATAAAGCTAACGGGACTGACGTCATTCAGATCTCTGGATAAATAAATTATTTGGTGGAGATGTTTAGGCATTCGCCATTGCGATGCAGTTATCATGTTGTCCCTACTTTATCAGTGTTGTCCTAACTTTTTCAAGCAGGTTTCTAGCCTGTGTTGTTTTCTATTTGTTAACTGTTGGTCAAGTGTATACATACATATATTTTTCGTAATTATTTGCTGTTCTGTTTTTTTTATTATTCTCCGTTGGTATTTTCCAGTGTTGTATACATGTATTTATTTTCTTTCCATAATAGGTTACTTGTCTCACTACCCCCCAAGACTCCCCCCCCCGAAGACTCCCCCCCCCGAAGACTCCCCCCCCCCGAAGACTCCCCCCCCCCGAAGACTCCCCCCCCCCCCGAAGACTCCCCCCCCCCGAGACCCCCCCCCCCCCCCCCCCCGAAGACTCCCCCCCCCAAGACTCCCCCCCCCCCCCCCCCCCCCGAGACTCCCCCCCCCCCCCCCCCCCCCGAAGACTCCCCCCCCCCGAAGACTCCCCCCCCCCCCCCCCCCCCGAAGACTCCCCCCCCCCGAAGACCCCCCCCCCGAAGACTCCCCCCCCCCCGAAGACTCCCCCCCCCCGAAGACCTCCCCCCCCCCGAAGACTCCCCCCCCCCGAAGACTCCCCCCCCCGAAGACTCCCCCCCCCCCGAAGACTCCCCCCCCCCCCCGAAGACTCCCCCCCCCCGAAGAACTCCCCCCCCCACCCCGAAGACTCCCCCCCCCGAAGACTCCCCCCCCCCCGAGACCCCCCCAAGACTCCCCCCCCCACCGAAGACTCCCCCCCCCCCCACCGAAGACTCTCCCCCCCCCCGGACATCTGCATCGCATTGGCGGATGTCCAAAAACCTCCATCTAGTTATTCACCCCCATTGCACTATTCATTCGAAGATCACAAATGACTTGGGAGCCCATTGCCCGCATTTTCTGGTAATCGCCACCTCTCGGCGCGCCTCAAGGTGTGGAGGACCTTCTGGACCAGGTCATCTCAGCTGCACAACCCGCGGCGTGCCTCTGACTAAGGTCGTGGTTACACGAGTACTGTTAAACACGTTCAGCTAAATACGTTCCGTAGCCATGTCTGAACAAGTTTAAAAACAGAACGGGTTATTCCGGTTACACAACCAAAGCAGAAGAATGAAATAAATTGAAATTCTAACCTCAACAAACGTGGAACTTAAAATGTATGACATTTAATTATAATGGCCTCCAATATTATCACTGTTGATCTTTTTATTTCTTACGAAACTTACTCTTTTACTGTAATGGCATAATATGTGGATATCTTAGTACATTCAACCTTAAACTTAAGTTAATTCAAGTGCGGGAATTCCCGCCACATTCAGCAATGTTTATAACACTACTTGTTTACTTGGAAGCAGCCAATAGGAGCACAGCAAAGAAGTCGTTCGAAACAACTTATGAAAACTGTTCGCTTTGAACGAGAAACAACTATGATCGAAACTCGTCCGAAGGTAATTATACAACGCCGTTTTTTTTAAATCTAAGTGGTAGTCTGTCCGTAGGTGCGGCACGCTCTCTCTCTCTCTCACTCACTCCCCCCCCCCCCCCGCCGACAAAACAACGTGGAGTATCTCGCGAGTTCGCACCGGATATTGCGTTTTCCTCGAAGATGCACCCTGCCGAGTCGTCCCGGCTCGCGGCTCGTGAGTATCCAGGGACTCCAGGCCCTCCAGGCCCTCCTCCACCCCAACGCAGGCCCGTATCTGGGGCACGTGCTTATTGAGATGTTTCTGCCGGCGTCCTTCAATGAATGCCCCACCTACGGTGTTACTCCCACACAGAGTTACTCGCAACATTTCTGGAGCCCGGCTCAATTTATGCTTTTAACTTAAAGTAGAACAAAGCTTAACCAAGTCTACGCACCGTATTCGCTCGTTTTTTTTATAAAATTTTGCACAGATTTCTCATTAGGCATTACCAATATCTCAGTAGTCATACTGTCAAGACTACAGAGTGGGGTATGCTTTGATGAGGGATAGAGGCCGTAATAACAAATCAAATATCTCAACATTTCATAAAATTTTATTCAAAACATTAAACTATCTCCACTATTCCTCTTTGTGTTCTCATTAAACGCAATATTTGTCTCTCAATTCTAGTTGAATTCCTTATTCAATTTCTCTTTTGGTTACAGTTACTTAATTTAAGACATTGCTACGCCCTTGAGCCCAAGGACGCAGCAATTCTGGAATTAACACTGAATATCAGCAAAATTGTCCGAGAAAAATAGGACTTAATGCCAGCAGTAAGAAAATCCATTTGAGCAAGTAAGGATGGTAATTATGTGAAAATTTAAACTATTATAGAAAGTCATGAAGTGTGTATAATTATACATTTTTATTCCTTTTCATTTATTTGTTGCAAAATATATATTTATAACAGTTCTCCAAATACTGGAAAATATCAAAGAATCACAATATTCAATATAGTTCTCTCAACATAATGAGCAAATACAGAAATAATTCGTGAGTTTCTCCATATAAGGAAACGTCTTGGCAAGACAATAAATTAAAACACTACACGCAAACTCTTTCTAGTATTAAGTTTAGCTGCATTGGACAATTATTTTCCATTCAAAATACTGGAAACCTTTATGGTACATTAAAGCTGTATCAACAACAGCCTATTAATTCTGGCTATAACCACGCAACTTTCATAAAACATTAGAAATTATGGTATACTTTTGACTTGACATAATTTCTGGATAACAGGCCATCTCAAAAGGCCATTCATAAAAACTTTTATATTAGGGTTGCAATTCCACCTGTAATTATTTCTCTTAAACGGCACATGACTAGAGCAGAAGGCCCTTATAAATAATGGCTCTCTTTTCTGCAATTTTATATTTGGCATTTTATATCGAATGATTTCAGTACATAACAAGAGCTGAAGGTCCTAATTAGAATTGTAACCCCAGGCTGAGTTGATATGCCTGCCTCCAAAACTTTATACATTTTAATGCATTTCGATTTTTCCGAGAGTTCTAAGTGACATGACGCTATTGCTCACAAGTAGCAAGCCTTGACCTCGGAGGAAAAGAATCATATTTGAAAACCCCCAGGTCTGTTCTAAGCGACTGCTAACAAAACATTTTAAATTTAAAACCTAAGTAGCTGGCAGATTCCTTCAGAAATCAGTACGTTCAAATAGTTGAAAACATTGAAAATGAAGCCATTTCAGGCATCTACTCTCACTTCAGTGACGCCACGACCTTCTTTGCTTTAAGAGCCTGCCATGTTAAGGTTTTAATTTAAGCCAATTTTAAATACCAATACATAACTTAGGTGAATGCTTCCTCGAGGCCGAACATCTGACCTCGACTGAACATTTACAGCAGGTATTTATAAAAGACAATCTCAATTAAATGTTAAAAGGGTGAATACAAATCATTCCCCAATAGCAACACAAAGGTTATATTTTTCAAAATAAATCTGCCGATAGAGGCTTTTACCAAATATGGCAACTGCATACATTTTCTTGGTAGTGGGGTGTTGAGTTCAATTAAACTGTAGAGGGGTCCTTCATTTCCTCCGCCTATCACGGTCATTGTGTCCAAATAAGGTGAACACTGTCTCGCCTATCGGCGGAAAGATAGTCACTTAGAACTACACTATGACCAGAGTGCAGCGTGACGTCACACCCGCCAGCCTGCGGGGAAGGAACACCAGCGAGCCATGACACAGACCTGTTGCGTGGATGACGAGCACTACTCCAGTTAAAAAGTGCCCGTGAAATTATGCTTCAACCGCGCCGGGCCTTCGCCAGACGCAGCGTGCAGCAGACAGGTTTGAATTTATGTAAGCTTCAGATCTTTTCAGAAAGTCCCAAGTGTAATTTTTAATTGACGAACTTCCAGTATTTTTCCATGCAGAAACATACTTCTTATGTTGATGTGTTTAATGGGATGGGACGGGATACAACAAATCACGTAGTTTTCGATGGAGTTGTCTCAAATTCACATGCATTATTTACAAATTTCAGTTCGTCTATTGCCAACATTCCAAATGTCTGACACTCACTCAACCAGTTAAATAGTTCCGCCCCTCAGACACTCTCTCTTTCCTGTACCGATGCTCGCAGTCCGCAGACTTCACTCCCACTGGTCTGTCTTCGCACAACTGGCGTTCAAAAACGCACAATTTTCGGCAAGAAGGCCCGTCGTGACTTAGGTAGTCTCCGCTGGCCAAGGTCTAGAAGTTCCTCTCCCCCCCCCCCCGCGTCACGAACTATGCTAAAAGAGGCGAGGGCAATGACCAGAACATTCTTGAAGATAACTCCAGAAATACTATCCGCTGAGAATGCGCGCGCGAGTCCCAATAGTATCGTCTAGCACACTCCGCGGCTCGCTTTTGTAAATAGCCGCCCGGCTCGTGCCTTACTGATCGCCTGACTTTCGCATTCGTTCGCTTACTCGTGCGGTATGGGTCAAGGCAAACTATGCAAAGCAACATGAAACAATACTAATTATAAATTACATGATATAATTTGTAGGTAACATATGTTCAGTTTGATCAAAATTAAGATGTTCTTATGATAACAGAAGAAAGTATGAAACATTTGTGTGGGGATACCGGGAATAGACTGTAAAAGTTGTTCATGGTTTCTTCAGCACTTCCGAAATCAACCTTTTAAAAATGTCCATTCCTACCTGCATATATATTAACGGACATCTTGACTGGTATGTGTCCAGTAAAGTGGATAATGACGGAGGATAAATTAAAAGTGTTGGGTAGAACACTTGTGCGTACTGAAATGGTTTACTTTGCTTTCATGTTTTGTATTGCGTGTGTGTGCAAGTTAGTGAACTTGTGCAATATTTATTCGTGTTTTTTGTCAAGCGGAAATGCGAAATTATTAGAAGAATAAAGTTATCAGGCCCACGGGAGTGTTAATTCTGCATATTGTGGAAGAATACATGCTATGAATGAAAGTGACTATCAAGTGTTCAGTGTATCTAGCTTATAAAGAGATTACGAAGAAAATGTTACGTTTTCTTTGTGCATAACAAAATCAGTGAAACATCTAGTTTTCTAACGGGATTTGAACACTTCGAAAATAAAATTGGCCTCATCTCTATCCTTCATGCTATCATACCGTGACGCAAGAATGGAGTGTTAACCTGTATTTGAATTAGAGGATAAACCTTTCCCAGTTTTTAGTGTCACAATGGAGTGATCGTAGTTTTGTTAATTCATGCAAGTGGCTCGTGCTACTTTTTGATTAAAATTATCTGTTTAAATGCGCGAGAATCCGAACTGCCGCAGGAACAATTTTCTTCAGGCTGTTCACGGTATAGTGAGCACTTTTGAAAGCCCTGTCATTTGGAATAATAGTCAATAAATGCATTTTACTATCGTATACGTAAATTTCAGTGTGTGGTGGGAATATATACACTGTGTTACATGGCAATATTTGTTTAAAATGGTGGTTGAAGGATAAGAAATGCCTAAAAGGAAAAAGTAGCTAGGGCCTCAAAGGTGCTCATTTTATCTTGAACGGCCTATAGGTAGCCTACGGTGGCGAAATAAATGTTGTACATTAGACAGTGCTCGTTTCCGAAACCTGTCGCTGCTGGAAATGGGGAAAGGTTTCGTATTCCGTGCGTGCGAAGATTGTCATCGCAGAACGCGCTGCCAAATATCGAAGTCCTCGTGCCTAGCGCTTGAAATGCACTACTGTGTGCTTGAAATCCTAGTTTTTTTTTTTAAAGCGCAACTGTTAAACGTGCTCCCAGTAAGTTTACCTAGGAGTGAGCGTAGACATTTGCGAGATTCTTAACATAGAGGTCGTCAGTCGATGATGGTGAAGCGAGTGAGAGTGTGAAACAGCGACAGAATGAAAGAGATGGAGGGAGGAGGGGGTAAAACCTGGTTCTCCTATATAGGAGTTAAGGCCATAGTATAAATTTTTTTTATTTGACTATCTGAAAGAGCTTTCGGAAAGGGCATGCTTAATTCAATTATTCGTTGTCAAATAATTATAGTTTTCAAAATATAACACTCAAATGTCTCAATTTCCCGAATTCTGAAGCATACTAGGCTTTGCTCCTAAATAATTTTTTCCAATAAAATTGCATTTAATGCAATCTGTATGGTGTGCGGAACATAGTGATTCAGCATGAGTGCGATTTATAAACAGGTAAGCAAGGATTGGCACTTTGAATTCTGTTGAAAATAGGGTTCAAACTTATCGTAAATATATTTTTGTTCATTCAAGCGATACTGTGTTAACAGTCATTTAATAAATAGTTTAAACCATAACCTGTATAGGAGAAGTTGTTTATGTTCCTTTCGTAGCAAATGTAGTATGCCGTGCTTACTCTAAATCAACTTTTTGAACCCGCCTATAACACTTGTCGGAATTTGAGTGTTGTTTTGAAACCATAATGATTTGACAACTAACAGCTGCATTAAGAGGACATTTTTCAAAACCTCTCTCAGATAAACAAATTCCAAAACAAATGAGATGACCTTAACCCACGTAAAATCATACCCCAGACAAGGACGGAGATGGTTCTTTAAAGCTGCCGTGCACGCTGTAAATAATATTTTTCAGCGCTCCAATATAGTTGAAAACTGTTTTTCAGGTTACCGTATCTTAAAACTTACTAGCCGGACACGAGTCAAACCAAGATATAGGCCTGTAGTAACTTTTCATAAATAAAATGACAGCGTCCCCGCTGATAGTCCCAGAGGTACACGCAGCACTTTGAGAACACTGCACGCCTGTTCAAGAGCATTGCGCATAGGGGCGATGGCGAGCTTGTAGCGCGTGCCAGTGTGGCCCTTAAAGCTTTTGCTCTTCTCAGCTATAACAGGAGGAATATTATGCAGGCAGGCGGGACCCTTAAGGGGAATGGTGCATGTAAGCAGTATATTTTTCCGATTTTCGATATAAGTCTTGTTTTCCGAAGGGTTTATATAAATGTTTGGCTCTACAAGACGCATATAATTTTCAACGCCTTTTTACGTTGTCAGATATTCACTGCCTTCATTATTCTTGGAGTACTGATGGAAGAAATTTTTTTTTTTTATTAATCAGTGCTCAGAGAACAACGAACGCAGTGAATTTGTAACAATGTAAAAAAAAGGTGTTAAAATTATTTAAGTCTTGTCAAGCCAAAAATCTCAAACTCCTATGTGAAACCAGTTGTGGCAAAAATTAATATATTTTCGTGCATCATTGCCCTTAGTTGAATATTCCCGTGAATATTCGGGCCTTTTTATCAGCGTAGAAATCTTTCCCGTCCACCACTCTTACTCTGCCTTCGCGTGCCTCCTACTATAGAAAAAAGAATCAGTCTTGGTATTCTCCCGGCGAGAAGAAAGAAGATGCCTGGAGAACGGGTGAGAGAAAAGGGTGTAAGGAATTGAGTTGTTGGTCGGAATGTTTTATTTATGTCTTCATTTGTTTCCGTACACTTCTCGCGTCCCGGGCCCTGAGGAGATGGGCGAAGGCGGAATGAGGTTATGGCAACACTGGATTCTTTCTTCGGTAGTCTTTCTCGCCCCCCCTGCTACAGCGCGAGGAAAACGCTGAATTTTGTTCTGGTAATTGCCAAAGTGCTGTTGGAGCTGCGGAATAAAATTTACGTAGAAGTAAAAACACGCTTTACTAATGTAAGGTGGACTCTCTGAATGAACTTTTAGAAGAAATCTTTCTAAGAGAATAAACTACCGACCCTGGCAATAAACTACAAAAACCAGATTCATCCCTTAATGCGTGTCAAGTGCAATGTTCAATTGGAATTTTTTCATGAAAGAATAAGGGTGATAGAGAAATTTATACTCCTTATCAGTGTGGCCGGGGACTTGATATATCCGCTTTATATATTTTTACACTAGTAGACATTATCTGCGACTACTTATTCCTCAGACGAAATTTATGATCGTATCTTTTTTGAAAATTACTTGTCAGTCAAAATTTTACTTCTTATTTTAATGTGAAAATTAAATGATCCTGGCTATTCGCAGAAACTCTAACAAGCGTAACGGAAATGCCTCGTAGTAATAATCCATTTTAAGTGTATGCATAGCGGAAGTAATTTTATGAAAATTCAGGGGTAACTACAAACGAATAGGAGTTTCATTTCTTTCGGGAATTTTATTTATATTGCCAAAACATTTCTTTGTCTGATTTTATAGACATATTGAAGCAGTTCATTGCATCTTCTTTGTGAAAATTGCCTCATTTGTGCACATTTCTGAAACAGTAAAATTGTGATTTTGATGCGTTTTTTTTTTTTTTTTTGCTGGGAGCAGAGTAATCGCTCATAATGTCCGAAAATTGGAACAGCGTGAGTGAAGAGATTTTGGCGGCTCTTAGAGGTATTGAGAGCTGATGAGGGTGACCGGGGTGGGTCTGGAGCAGCGCCGGAATGAAAGGGCGGGAGAAACGGGAGATCCCCGAGAAAAACCCGCCGACCAACGGCATGGAACAGCAGGAGATATGATTTTTTTTTTCGTGGGCAATCCCTATAAAGGAGTCTTCCTACTAAAAAAAAAAATAGCTTAAATCGTCAAGGCCAGTCCAGCCATCAGGCTACATTGCGACGACGATGGAAGAAAGCGCGGACAAGCTTGGCGTTAGTTTTATTGCCATAGAATTTGAGGCGGCGACTTGTGTTTTAACACCGCTATCTATCTGTCCAGTAAAGATACTGCATTGTCGCTGTAGATTAAAACGCACTGTTTAGCAGAAAAACAAACATCTTAAACAGAAGTCTACTTAAAGTTATTTTTCTGACTTTGGCACTCTTCAACGATCTCATTGGTGTTCCAACAACCAAATTTATACATTGGCATAGACATTCGAATTTCGCTTGTCCTGAAAAAAGCAATACATTGAAATATTGCAGGTTTTTTTTATTTGAATACAAACATTTTAACAGTGAAACCCATAAGATAGTTATGGAGACAGGTATAGGCTGTTCACGGTAAGGCGAGCACTTTTGAGACCCTACTTACTTTTTTCCTATCAGCCGTTTTTTTGTCTTCCCACCAATTTTTTTTAGAATAAATATTGCTCTTCAAGTAATAAACACAATGTATGTAATTTACCAGACTCGAAAGTTGACATCTAAGGCTCCCATAAAACTAATTTATTCACTGTTATTCCAAACGAGAGGGCTTCAAAAAGTGCTCACTTCACCGTGAATGGGCCACGGTGGCTGAGCGGTTAGCCTGCTCGCCTCCCACCAATGCGATCCGGGTTCAATCTCCGGCCGGGTCACGCCCGGATTTTTGCATATGAGAATCTTGCCAGACGATGCTGTTGGTCGGCGGGTTTTCTTTGGGATATCCCATTTACCCCGCCCTTTAATTCCGGCGCTTCTCTATACTCACCTCAATCCTCCTCATCGGCTCTCAAGACCTCGATGTTAAGGGGACTATGTAGCTGCACGTCCAAGGTCAAGAAGCGAGGGAGCGATACGGGCGACAGTTACACGCACGCCTAGTGCCCCATCGCTCCTACGCGCATGGCGTGCAGTATTTCCGCCGTAACGCTGTACCGTGCACATTAGATCTGCAACATAGGGATTTTATTACACGCGGTGAAATCGCACAGATAAAACCAATTTCCGCATCTTTGTACTTTTCTCTTGCCGATTAAGAAAACTGCATAGGCAAGTTTTAAAAATGGTATATTTGACGAATTTTTTTTCTCCAAGAATACACTTCTTAAAAAAAAAAAGTAAAAAATAGGGCAATAGATAATTTTCTTTTTTTTCTTGCTTGACGAAAATTCATATTTCCAGTACTTTTATTTACCGAGATACGTTTTTACGCGCAAAACGATTTCACAGAACACGTTTCAATACAAACTCCTCTTAATCGGTTAAATTCACTGAAGTGACTCATGGTTTGAAACGGGGGGGCATTCTCACTGATTCAGATTTAGAGTGTAAGCCAGCACTTCACCGCCGAGGCTGTCCTGCCAGGCGACGCAACACTCTGGCTGGACCACAACTCTCCCCCCCCCCCCCCGGCTCCCCGTGATCATGGACGAACTCCAGCGTGCTAGCGGCCGAGTGCGCGGTGGCTTTGAGGCTACGAGGGGCGATGGACGCGGAGCGCGGGATGAATCGAATTGCCCCGCACGCCGGAGGGTGAGTGGTTCTCGGGAGTGCGTGGGGCTGTAGGGTCTCCGTCGAGAAGGAAGTTCATGTGTGTTGGGGGGGGGGGGGGGGGGGACTAGACTATCGCGACCGGCGCCGCGATGGAGCGCAACACGACCGCCGTACACCCACTTCCTTCTGGTTATCAACTTGCCGTGATGGCAACTTTCAGCTCGCGCCGTTTTCGCGCGCGAGTGGAACCTAGAGTACACTATCTGGTCACAAGTGCCCGGCCACCCACGAGAAACTGTGACCCTATGATGTGTAGGCTGTTCACGGTAAAGCGAGCACTTTTGAAAGCCCTGCTTAAGATCCACTTGTATGCACGCCGTGTGTTATTCCCGCCTTATGCAAAACTCACACCGTCTCGGACCTCATCACTTAATTCATGCGTCGCCCAAGTGAAACCTTGAAATTATTGGTTAATAAAATATTACACAATTGTTCTCTTTTTTACACGTCGATGTATTTAAAAAAAAGTACAAAGCGAAAGAAATATTTTAAGTCCATGGTCACCTAACACTTTTAATCTGACGTAAATATATGGAACTATTTTCATTCTATCGTTACCAACTTTACTGGACAAATGTCGGCAAGTGCGCCCGTTGAAATATATGCAGACAGGTGCAGTAACTTGTTTCTAAGGTTGAGTTAAAAAGTGCTCACTTCATCAGGAACAGCGTAGACTACCCAGTAGCTGCGGGTCGTCATAAAATTTGCCATAAGGGACACTTCGGACAACTCTGACCCCGTTAAATATATAATAATTCGTTCAATATTACCCGTAGTGTATGAGAAAATATTTCATTATGCCAAATACAGTATATTAAACACTTAAAACAAAAAAAAAATATGCTTTCTAAGGTAGATAAAAAAAAAAATTCATTGAGTAGTTCTACATAACTGCGTGCTCGCATCCTTGCTTGTTATTTATAGAATTTAAAACATTGGAGTCGAAATACATGGTCGTCGATAATTTAAACAGTCGCATTCTTGTAGTTACGTATTCCATATTCGCGTTTAATTAATTGCGGCGCAAGACATGCTTAAGGAACGTGTACGAAGGAAGTTCTGAATACATAGATGTACGAACAGTAGCAGTCGCCGTCGCTTATTCTTAAATATGTTGTTAAAGGCTGTTCACGATAAAGTGAGCACTTTTTAATTCAACCTTAGAAAAAAGTCATTGCCCCTACCTGCATATATTTTAACGGGCGCCCAGTGAAGAAAATCTCGTTTGATCAACGCATGAATAAAGTCGTGAGGACAACGACAATGTTAGTTTTACATAAGGCGAAAGTCTACACAACGTCCATATAAGTAGATCTAAAGCAGGGCTTTAAAACGTGCTCCTTTTACCATGAACAGCCTATACACGCTCGCTGCTCCGGATAGTTTCCTCGCCCCACCCCTTTAAAATTAACGAGATTTTAGATTAAAGATTTGCAGATTTCACAAGAAAACGCTTCGTTGTTTAACAAAGGATTTTCATGGTAAATTGTTTTTAAAGGATTATTCTTGTAAAAATACAAATTTTTTGCGTGTGCAGTGTGGGACAACAGGAGTTGGTATAAGCTGTTCATGGTAAAGTGAGCATTTTTGAAGCCTTAGTTACATTTTGCTTTCAGCTATAATTTATCCGTAAACTATCATCTTAAATAAATATTGCCACGTAAGTAATAAACATTGTGTACATCCCACCGTACTAGGAAGTTAACGTCTAAGGCTAAAATAAAATATATTTGACTATTATTCCAAATGAGAGGGCTTTAAAAAAGTGCTCACTTCGCCGTGAATAGCATATACCTGACGGGTTGGACGGAATCATCGATCATGCCTTGTCGGAAACGTGTTGCTCTGGCGGGTTGCCAAGTCTGGAAACAGACTGATTGTTTACCACGGTCGCATTCTAATCGAGGTAGTCCGGCGCACGTACCAACCGGTATGAATGATCGCTCAAACTACAGAACGAGTTAATGCCCTCGGTGGTGGGAATTACTCCTGAACAAGCCGAATCACTCGCGAATGCGGACTGTAATACTGTTAATGTAGCATGTAGTAAATACACGAAACGAAGCGGGGAATTTTTTTTTTGTTGCAGTACAGGTATTCGCTAATACATAGCAGCAAACTTACCGCGTATTTACAGAGTAAATTGTGGCATAGTTGCAGTGAATCACTGGCTTTAAGGGAGATTAGGCCCTACCATATTAGTTTCTTTGCGTTTTCGCAAAAAACATGCATTATAGATTTTTGTATTGAACTTTACGGAACGACAGGATACAGGCCAATCTTTTGTACATTTTCTGAAGTTGGCATTGCTTACTTACAATGGCTAGTTTAACTGCTGTGGTTGCCCGCAAGGAAAAATAATTTACTTTTTCTAATCTGTTACTAGTTAAAAATGAAAAGTCAGTGAAAACATGACCTCTTGAAGCGTGAGAAGCCATAACTTGTGCTGTCTCGTCGAAAAATTTCGTTAAACGAACTTAAATGTAAGTTATGAAGGAAAATCGATAAATCCAAGATGGCGGGGACTGATCCGTCTTAAAGGGAACGATAGAGACTGCGGATACCATCTTAAGAGTCTAAAAAATGATTCAAATTTAAGGTAGTGTGTTTCATTATTGAAAATTCCATTTAACTGTACTGGCGGTTTTTGGTCCTTTGTATTGCTCAGAATTGCCAGATAGCAAAAAAAAAATCAAGCTTCTTGACACACTGTTAAAAAGAATTTCCTTAATTGTACGGAAAAGTGATGGTAAAATTTTATACAGGCGTGTCCGAAAACTTTCCGTAACATTACGGACACATTGTTTTTCAAAAACGGATTTTCCGTAAACTTTGCGGGACCTCTCCGTTAATTTGCCAGAGTTCTTTACTTCCAGTTCAATATACAACATATATTTAAAAAATGATACAGTATTTTATACTTGAGCAAGATTTGAACCAGAGTCAAACAATAAGTTGACGATTCCAACCACTCACGTATAACTCGTACACGGTGTCTTTTTGGTACAACTTTCGTATTTATACTGGAGCAACATAAGCAACTTTTTCAGTTTCTGTTAACGTTAGTGTATTTTAAGTGTTGCAGAATGTTACAGATGCCTGATGATGCTTTTTAAAGTTTGAAATAATAGGTCTAAAGCCCCTGCCACACTGTCAGTTTTTCGCCTTCAAGTATATTTGACAATAAAATCTGAAGGTTAAATACGGCCATCAAATTTTTCATTCCAACAGATTTTATTAAATCCTGAATGTGTTTGATAATGTCACACTGTCAGCTTTTTATTGGGAGAATCTAATTTGAATTATTATTTAAAATATCTCATAGTGAGATATTACTAGATATTTAATGCAGTTCATTACAGGATGAAATGTAAGGAATGTTATTTATTTCCGCTTCTTTACTAAATTCAAATTTTATTTATCAGATATGTTTCTTGCAAAATGAAATCCACTGCCCTGTGTGCGTAATATTACGTGCAATATTCACTTAAAATAGCATTCATGCCCAGACTGCTTCAACATAAATTATATTTATAACTTACTTAGTTTCCAGAAATTGTTATTTTAAGTTTCTTGACGTCCATTTTTGTCTTGCACGATTCTGATTCGTTGAGAACGTCAAACGTCAAATAAATTTTAGAACTGGTCCAATCTTCAAATGCTTGATGGAAACTTAAGCCATCCAACTTTCTCAGACAAATATGGCACGTTTATAACGTTTTAATGACGTCATAACTGTCCAACTTTATTTGACCAAACTTATTGGAAGTAGCCTGACGGGCAATTTGACAGTGTGACAGGGACTTAAAGTGGCGTGGATAACCTTACCTGCTGCAGAAACGATAATTTCTCTGCTTGCAGTGAGTGGCTAAGAAGACTTCGCGTAGACTCGGCATTGTTCGTTCCCGAAACCCTAAGCTATAGGAAACACGGACACTTGACATATTTCATATTTACAAACTTAACCTAGGTTTTTCGTCATTACGGATGCGTTTCCGTATATTTACGCACATTTCCGTACACAAACGGAAATTTTGAACAGTGCGGTGATGAAATTTTTTATAATTTTGCTAGCAATGTTAAAAACTGTCTACCAACAAATATGCAGTATTTTTAAAATATACAAGTACTAAAAGTTCGTGTATGAAATTGCTTTGTTGTAGAATCAAAACTTGTAAAAACCCTGATCTGTTTGTGACCTCCACGTGCCGTGGGCCTGGCGGGTGTAGACTAGATGTTGCAACGGAATTGGTACAGACTTTAATGTCGCGCCACTTTTTACATAGTACATAAAAGAAAAATTTCCTCCCATGATAAACTTTCGCGTTAAATTTCCATGTATATGAACACGCTGGATTTGTAACCTTTTCTTTAGACTGTCGCTTCTTTTTTTTGAATTTTATGCCGTAATATTATTTCTAAGAAGTTGTTGGTGCCCAAACGTGAGTGAGCTGGAGTGAAGGCGTGTGATCAGTACTTCAGCGTCCACAAGGGCAGAAGTTGTCGAGATAAAACGGCAGGGGAAATTTGCACCCCCCCTCCCCCTCAACAATCCCCGACAACTTGAGAAAATGGGGACGTTACCCCGCAGGAAATAGTCTGATCGCCTTCGGGGGTGGGATTACCTTGGACCTACTCTACTGCCGCTGTTAACATAAGTGCCTTATTTTTGGTCAAATTAAATGTTTACTTATATTCCAATTATAAATTATATTATTGAATTTATAATTACCATGAATGAAAACGAAGAAAATAGGCGTGTTGGTATTGCCTAGTGAGAAATAGTTCTTATGCAAAATGTTATTACACTTCGTGCGCACGAATGATGTGCGTTGTCGGTTTGGTTGTAATTTTCTAGTATTTGTTAATCTTTGCACTAGGCGGAGGAATATTCTGGAAGTAGAACAGAACGTCAGTAGGGGTTTCAGAAAAGTTAGACTGGAGAAGGGACTACATATTGTAGTGCTGCGAGCACGAAGCCGTGCGCTTTCGGAACGGCCCCTTGGTGCGTGTTAAGGGGAGGGGGGAGTGCAGGCATTCCTCCGGGACGACGTCCAATTGACTCGGGCGAGGTCAGTGGGACTGTGCGTAGTCGTGGGCGCGCTGCGTTCCACAGCTCGCTCTTCCTCCCCCCTACCGTTGTGTGGGCGGCAGCCCCTCCAGCATTCTATTTCAAGCCACCGCCAAAAGGGTTACATCTGTCCTGTCACACGGATTCTAAATATTTGGTGGGGCCGCGGTGGTGTAGTGGTTAGACTACTCGCCTCCCACCTAGGCTAACCGGGGGGAATCGTGCCGGACGATGCCGCTGGTCGGTGGGTTTTCTCGGGGATCTGCCGTTTTCCCCGCCCTTTCGTTCCGATGCTGCTCCATTGCAAAGTTGATTCATCCTCATCGGCTCTCAAGACTTCAATGTCAAGAGCCGCCCAAATCTCTCCACAACCCTCTCCAAGTATTTGGTTGTAATAGGTGGTTTGTTATTGTTGTTCATGATGAATGTATATTGGGTTAAAAATGTTACTGTAGTTGGTGCACCTGATTACGCGGCGTCGTGTTTAAGGTTGTCGCCTGGGAGGCAGCAACAGAAAATGTCTATTAAAAAACCGCCCAAAGTGCCAGATTGTCTGCTTACGAACAGCATTCAAGAAACGTAATGCGTCTGTATAAGTTTTCCAGTTCCTCCATTTCTTTCTAAAGCATATTTTTGTGATTGTGAAAATGTCTAAAACAGTTGTTTCCATGGTCATTTTTAGGTACGAACATTCCGGTACAAAAAAAAATTGAAAAGGGAGTATGGACGCGCATCAAACATTTATTTAGTCTCCCCTAAAAGTCTCCTAGAGGCGCGTTATCGCTAACAAGACTCCACGCCAGATCAGTGCTTCGCGCGTAGAGGCGATGAGAGAGTTGATGCGCATGTCTCGGTCGCCCCTAGCGACCCCACGCGTGTAAATCTCAGACGTGCGAATGTCCATAATGCTGGCCTGACCTTGAGTAGCCAACCAGCGACTGTTTTGTGTGTGTGTGTGGGGGGGGGAGGGGGGTAGGGGATGGGTTCCCGCGGTCAATCGGGGTCCCCGGGCCGTCTTGACCTCTGTGACCAGTCTCACAGGATCTCTCAGGCTCCAATTGAGACAGCCGGTCTAGCGAGCAAGCTGTGAAGACACAGCCGCTGTCGTTCCCACCATAGACTAAAGATGAGGTAACCCGATCTCGCTGGCTGCGCACAACCACTCTGTGTCCCAACATTGAACTGCTTTTCTGCCTACGCGTCTAGCGAAAACAGCGTGGTTTGGATTTCAGGTTAGAAAACTGATCTGTGATCAAGTGCTTAGAGAAGTTTCTTATACTTCCTCTGACCAGTTGGTAATGCTGCTTGATTGCGTTCAAAATGGTAAAGTTATTTTATTAATATAATAGTGCTGGTCATTTTAAAATAAAGATATAAACAAGCACGTTCATCACTGTTGACCATGTGACCTTGACTGTTGTGTAGGATTGGGGTGGGCCAATGTTGGGTACACGCGTAGAAGACGAATAAGCGGTCTACCTCATTAGTGTAAGTTTCCCACATCTGTAGTCCATTCACCGTTACTTCCAACTACTCTGGAGCACTGCTAAAGTTCTACTTCCAGGGTATTCCTCCGCCCATGCAAACTAAGGCCGTGTCCGAATTCAGGTATATACTTGTGCACTTGCACCCATACATACTCTTGGCGCCAAAATTTTCGAATTCAGACAGGTGGTTGGCTACGGAAACCTTTTAGCCAGCTCATCACTTTTAATAAAAGTAAATTCCTGCAAATAACTTGATAATTGCAGAAAACTGTAGGGTAAAATTAATGGTTTAGTAAAATTTAAATTTTATTTACATAACTTACGTTGTCTTAATTGTACGAGGGTGTGCAATTTTGATTTCTTGTTTTGTCGTAGTTTCCGTAGGTTATGAGCACAGGCCTACTGCGAATTTGTTTAAACCTTTCTTTAAGGTACTCCTTACGATAATTATTTACTTAGTTCAAAATTCTAAGCTACCAAGCAGTAAGGTTGCCCTACCAAAATTTAAATTAAATAATTCCGTTGTATATCAAAATGGCGGCACATTTACCGCAAGTACGCGAGAAGTATACATCTGCGTGTATTTCCATACTTTACTTGCAATTCAGACAGCACTTCAAATGTCACTTTCGGGTACAAGTACGCATTTCAGGCGAATTCGGACACAGAAAAAAAGTGCACCAAAGCGACAGCACAGACAGCGAAAGTTTTATCAAATTACAGCTTCACTGCAGTTAGTAATTTTTTGACTAGTTACTGCCGGCAATAAATATTCTTTTCTTGCGGGAGATACAGAACTTAGAAGCATTTGACAAACTTTCCAGATAAAAACAAAAGGCACATTACAAATGTTCAGTTGATCAAATCTTACGATAGTAATTTGTTAAACTAATCTTGGAGCATGTTAACGGCTGTACGTAAAAAAAAAAAAAAAAAAAAACTAGTTGGTTTCAAAATGGTTTCATAATAGTAGAAAAGGTGTTATAACAATTTCAAAACGCTGGGTGTTAGATTTCTTGAAACAGCGGATACTGTTTGGAGAACATCATACATTAACACAGTTGAGATGCACTACTCCATCGTGATCTCGACTACTTAACACTAACGAACTGGCGTAAGTGTCTTTAGCTTCATAACGTCTTGGATATTGCTGGTTGTCGATGTCGGGCAAAACAGTGCATTTAGAATGAAAATATATTTGGTAGTTGACATCTTGTAAGGACGGTGGAAGGGCAAGGAACAGAGGTGAACGCAAATTTCCAAGTTTAACGCAAGTTGTTGTTGTAAGCAACACGCAACTTGGCGCAAGTTGTTGTTGTTGGCAACACGCAACTTGGCGCAAGTTGTTGTTGTTGGCAACACGCAACTTGGCGCAAGTTGTTGTTGTTGGCAACACGCAACTTGGCGCAAGTTGTTGTTGTTGTTGGCAACACGCAACTTGGCGCAAGTTGTTGTTGTTGTTGGCAACACGCAACTTGGCGCAAGTTGTTGTTGTTGTTGGCAACACGCAACTTGGCGCAAGTTGTTGTTGTTGTTGGCAACACGCAACTTGGCGCAAGTTGTTGTTGTTGTTGGCAACACGCAACTTGGCGCAAGTTGTTGTTGTTGTTGGCAACACGCAACTTGGCGCAAGTTGTTGTTGTTGTTGGCAACACGCAACTTGGCGCAAGTTGTTGTTGTTGTTGGCAACACGCAACTTGGCGCAAGTTGTTGTTGTTGTTGGCAACACGCAACTTGGCGCAAGTTGTTGTTGTTGTTGGCAACACGCAACTTGGCGCAAGTTGTTGTTGGCAACACGCAACTTGGCGCAAGTTGTTGTTGTTGTTGTTGGCAACACGCAACTTGGCGCAAGTTGTTGTTGTTGTTGGCAACACGCAACTTGGCGCAAGTTGTTGTTGTTGTTGTTGGCAACACGCAACTTGGCGCAAGTTGTTGTTGTTGTTGTTGTTAGCAACACGCAACTTGGCGCAAGTTGTTGTTGTTGTTGTTGTTAGCAACACGCAACTTGGCGCAAGTTGTTGTTGTTGTTGTTGTTAGCAACACGCAACTTGGCGCAAGTTGTTGTTGTTGTTGTTGTTGTTAGCAACACGCAACTTGGCGCAAGTTGTTGTTGTTGTTGTTGTTGTTAGCAACACGCAACTTGGCGCAAGTTGTTGTTGTTGTTGTTGTTGTTAGCAACACGCAACTTGGCGCAAGTTGTTGTTGTTGTTGTTGTTAGCAACACGCAACTTGGCGCAAGTTGTTGTTGTTGTTGTTGTTAGCAACACGCAACTTGGCGCAAGTTGTTGTTGTTGTTGTTGTTGTTAGCAACACGCAACTTGGCGCAAGTTGTTGTTGTTGTTGTTGTTGTTAGCAACACGCAACTTGGCGCAAGTTGTGTGTTGTTGTTAGCAACACGCAACTTGGCGCAAGTTGTGTGTTAGCAACACGCAACTTGGCGCAAGTTGTGTGTTAGCAACACGCAACTTAAAGTACTTTCATGAGGCTAGCCTGTGGCATAGGGGATGAGGGAAATAATTATTAAAATTAATAATTGAAACTTTAATAAAGATAAGCAATTGCTGTTAAGTAGGAAGCGTTTTATTTTACTGTGTGTGGAAAATTTTCTCCTAGAATTAGTATCGGTTATCGTGTCGGCATCGCTAATGGCGCTGTAATCACCATTTTTCAGTGAAACCCACAAGTTTCTCTTATTGTCTTGAGACCACACGCATGAGATTACAAATATTCTTGTCCACAGAACATGTAACTAGTGAAAGTTATTTCAAAGGGGTGTTTTTTACAAACCTATTATTCTTTTTAGCAATACGTATGTGCTGTTAGTTTAATGATCGAAAATCCTTTCCTCCCCTCCCTGCGGAACAAATTAAAGTAATATTTCAGTACAGAGAGAGATGGTCGCAAGTTCTATCAAGTATAGGCTATGCACGGTAAAGTGAGCACTTTTAAGAACCCTCGACATGCATTCACCACTTATATATTTTAATGCAGCCTCAGCCATTAACTTTCGAAAGGGGTAAAATGTGTACACAGTGTTAGTGATATGGCAATGTTTATACTAAAAAGTGTCGAAGATATATATTGACTGCAAGTATAAATTGAGCAGTGCCTTAAAAAGTGCTCACTTTACCGTGAATACTGTATGCCCGTCCCACACTGTGCTAGCTCGCCTTACATTCCAGACGACGCGAGAGATGTAGGCCGTTCACTGTACAATGAGCTCTCGTGAAAGTACTGCTTATCATCTACTGCTATGCTCGTTGTGTATTCTCCCGCCTTATGCAAAATTAACGTTGCCCTGGGCCTCATCACTTTGTTCATGCGTCGGTCGAGTGAAACTGTGAAAGTATTAGAAAAATAAATAATTCACAAATCTGCTCGCTTTTACACTTCGATGCATAAAAAAAAAACAGTAAGCGAAAGAAATAATGTATGTTATCAATAAGTTACCTAACACATTTTTTTTGACGTGAAGATATGGAACTACTTCCCATTCATCTTTACCATCTTTACTGGGCGCATGTCACTCAGAGCGCCAGTTAAAATATACGCAGACAGGGGCAGTGAGTTTTGTCCAAGGTTGATTTTGAGACACCTGTCTCAATATACTGCAAAATTCGCCCGACATCACGTACCCGTTTGTCCAAGACGCCTAAATGAAGACTGCAAAAGTTTACAGTTTGTGAACTTTAGAAATGTATAAGAGTACTAGTATTAGCCTATAACGCGCGCACACACACGCACTTCCTGAGATTATAAAAATACTAACCTATTTTCCATGTCCATCGTTGATTCTGCGTAGAAACGTTTCTTGTTGACTGCAGGAGAACACAACATGCCTATTGTCCGAGCACAGATAACGCGCGTCCGTTGTGCATCACAGACTGCTAGACTCTCAAAACGAGCAACTCTGGTGTTTCATGCAGATGTCTCGGTGTGGCGCTGTCATCGCAGAACGGTAGTTTGCAAGCATACACGTCCGTTGTGCATCACAGACTGCTAGACTCTCGAAACGAGTAACTCTGGTGTTTCATGCAGATGTCTCGGTGTGGCGCTGTCATCGCAGAACGGTAGTTTGCAAGCATACACGTCCTTTGTGCATCACAGACTGCTAGACTCTCAAAACGAGCAACTCTGGTGTTTCATGCAGATGTCTCGGTGTGGCGCTGTCATCGCAGAACGGTAGTTTGCAAGCATACACGTCCTTTGTGCATCACAGACTGCTAGACTCTCAAAACGAGCAACTCTGGTGTTTCATGCAGATGTCTCGGTGTGGCGCTGTCATCGCAGAACGGTAGTTTGCAAGCATACACGTCCTTTGTGCATCACAGACTGCTAGACTCTCAAAACGAGCAACTCTGGTGTTTCATGCAGATGCCTCGGTGTGGCGCTGTCATCGCAGAATGGTAGTTTGCAAGCATACACGTCCTTTGTGCATCACAGACTGCTAGACTCTCAAAACGAGCAACTCTGGTGTTTCATGCAGATGTCTCGGTGTGGTGCTGTCATCGCAGAACGGTAGTTTGCAAGCATAAAACATGCGCCACATGACGCAATTTCCGCTAAGTGACTGATGGTTTCTAAAATATTATAAACTGGTGGAACCTTCCAGGCATCCTGATTGGACAAGGAATTTAGCGGTACCCCGCTAGAGGGTATTGTAAGAGTTTTTGTATAAATAATCGTGTGACTGTCTCGGTAGACCAGACATGGACAGTCTGGGTTCTCTTACTAGAAACTAAGTATTTGCATCAGTATTGTTGTAATTAAATAGCCATGGCCCATCCGGCCGGAAAAATAAAATACTTGATAATTGTAGGCGCTTTAGATCATGGCGCAGATGTATTGCAAATTTATGCATTGTCCATAAATCGGCATTTAAATAATTAATGTTCAGTATTTGCCGAAAATAATCATACAAAGGATAAGATGTTGTACCCAATTGGTTTTAAATTGGGTTCAGTTTTGACCATTTTATGGTTCATTGTGTCCATATTGGACTTTGTGCTAAATCAATGTCAAGTTACGGAGGGGGAAATGATCTTTAAGGTTTTTTTTTTTTTCTATTTATACGCCAATAGTAAAATCGTCAAGGTATTTCCTACGGGTGGTTTTTAAGTTGCACCGCACCCTGGCGTGTAAAGATATTTTGGACCTTAGTAATTTTCAAAATAATATCTGTTAAAGTATGATGCTATTAAAATTAGCAACGTGTCGTGTGTACTTGTATAAAAAAAATTATATCTTAAGTTTGTCCATGTGGGACAATGTTAAACCATTTTTAAAGGATTGAAAGTTTCACCATGCCCTAGCGTGCAAATAGATTTGATAATGAATTGTAGTACAAAATATGTTTTACATGCTTTTTTTTGTATGATGGTATTATGAACAATATTTTGAACAACGTAAATGAATCCAAGTTAAATGTTATTTTACTTCTTTCAGTAATTGTAGATTCTTCTGGAGAGGTTGCAGGTTTACTCTCCTTTGAAGTTTGCATTTAGAAAGTTTTTTCTTGCTTGAATTTTGGGCAGTGTTATGCCCCTTTGCCATGCCCTTAGGATAAGGGCCTCGCAATTTCAAAAGTGCTCACTTTATCGTGAACAGCCTTGCGGGCGGCGACTGGTACCATGCTAGCTGGACACACCGCGGTAGTCCAAGACTTCAACGTGTGAGGTCTCTGAGGGCCACGCCTCTCTCCGCGGTGTAAGGAACAAAGGGGGCGTACTGCCTGCCACATGCTAATGAGGTAGGATCATGTGTATCTCCCGCATTCAGGACACACATCCTCCAGTTTGCTTCCTCCTCGGTTGCCGGAATCAGGCTGCCAGTTTCCTCCAGTTGCGTTCAACGCCACACTTCCTGCTAGATAGAGCGTTAGTTCAGCTTGATAAATACACTGCGACCACACTGCTATCTGCCACTTTGCAGTCAAGAAAATACTGAATCATAGGAAAGTGACCAGTGTAAAAAAAATTTCGGTAAAATTCCCTTTCATATAAGGGAAGCTAATTGCCTCTCCATGCAAGGTAAAATAACCTCTTAAATGTAAATACCCACACTATTTTTACGGGTGTGCTAATCAGGGATTTATATTTACATTTATACACAGGCATGTACAATCTTAAATACAAAAGTTAATTTGAATACGACATCTTCGTGTGGTGATTTGCCACTTTTAAAGGTTTACATGTTTCCAGTTAGTGCTGTATAACTTTGTTCTCTGCTCGTTGTTATGACACAGCTTTAAATGTACAGTGAGTACTACTCCCTAATCGTACGGAGAGAGTACCTTACAACAGTGTGGGGGGGGGGGGGGTAATCCCATACAAGTAAAGGAAAATTAACTATATTGTATAATAAAATTATATTAAAAAATACCGCGGAATATTAGTGTTAGTTTTTATATTACCTGTATCCTCTGAAAAATAGTAACAGAAACCTCAACACTAATCTTTGACACGGTGGTGGTGGCGCGAACCATAGTCCTTCATGAGGATAGGCCGATACTCTACCCATAGCACCACGACGACAGCATGACGGCAATCGTGAATATTAGCGTGTTAAGGATTGTTTCTTCCTGCTGCCCCCCAACTCGGCTGTTGAGACAGTGCTGGGGAGATAGATGCATGCGTCGTAAGGTAATTTTCCCGTCCATTTATGGGATTTTACACCGCTAGGTACGTGAATTTTACTCTAGTGCGGTAATTATACCTTACGTGTAAAGAGCCATGTTGGACAACTTGTATGAATAATCAATAAAAATTAATTTTAAAGTAAAAATACGTAAAATGCAATTATCAAATAGTAACAAATGGACGAGGAAATCCATGTATGAGATTTTCCACTACCATGTACGTGAATACTTCAGAGTGCGGTAATTTTACCTCATCCGTAAGGAAACTAGTGTTTCCCCCACAAATTTGTCAACATTACTTTACACTTGACGGGAAATTTTCCCATTATTTTTTACAGTGTAGGGGTTTTAAAAAAAGTGCCATCCAATGGAAACAAGGAAAGTAAGTTAGGATGCCATTACAAAACAAGATAAATTATCTCGCATCAATATGCAAACACATTGACATGTACGAAAGCACATGTCATGCGATGTTTGAACAGGAATTTGAGCGCAAGGTATAATGTTTTCTGAAACACACCAGGAACAATTATTTGAATGGTTACTTAGGTGGCACACGTAATATTTTAAAACATTTCTATGTTTGGTGACACTTGAATCACCCTGCATCACTTGTGTCTGTGCACAGTAAAGTGAGCACACTTTAAATCAACCATCGAAAAAAAAATCACTCCCTATTACTACATATATGCTGTTGAACACACTGGCACGTAGGCTTATTTTTACGTACGCAGCGGATATATATATATATATATATATATATATATATATATATATATATAAATTGTTCCCAGACGTGAGATACTGAGAGTGAAGTATGTACATTTATTGTAACTGAAGTAAATATATTGTTAAGTGTCGCTCGTCCGCGCCTCTGACGTGAGCAGAGGACAGTCGTTATACGATAGCGGCGGCAACGCGAGCGATGGTGGCCGCGTATCAGTTATAAAAAGCGAGCCGACACGATAATATATTGCAGTACAATGCTGTTGACACTGGTTGTATTGATTTCTGCATTTATCTGAAGAATGCTCTGGATTACTGACATCGTTCTCTCAGCGCGGCTCGGGGTGCATCGAACCTTCGAGATGGTCAGGGCAAACGGCATACATATTGCTACAGTAGCTGATTTCCGAGCGATAGAAGAAAGAGTGGTGTGAGAAGTGACCAGCGGAAGGGAAGTCTGCGATGGATGGGGAAAAAAAAATTATAATTGCAACACATGGACTGAACACGTGTTAATGAGTATAGATTAGTTGACTGTAGCTAACAGAGAAAATTAAGGACGTTAATTAGTGTTGAAATAGACATTTGATATTGCGCTCACTGTTAAATGAAAAAGAGTAAAATTGGAGCCAGATAATTTAATGTTGTAAATAATATCGGAGTGAATAAATCGGAAATCAAATTTAGTTTATTTTATTTTTTTAATAAGACCTCTATCCCTCACGAACTCAGATACGCCCCTCGGACGTCCTAGTCACGTGTAACAATATTTTTGTTTTATACACACGCAAGCATGAATTCCTATATTGTTATTACTCTTACTTTCCTAAAAGTTCGCAGATTTTCACTTGTATTGGTAATTAATAAAGGCGAGATCGGTCTGTAGCAATGTTAACGCTACATATATCGGAAGGATAAACACGTATGTCCTAAGCAGGGCTTTCAAAAGTGCCCGGTTTACAGTGCGAGGCCTGTAATGAATGTCTTCTCCGAGGTCTCTGTTTGGTTCCATGATAGCTGGTCCCAGGGTTGATTCAATACCCTGGTGGGCGGGATGTTTTTAAATCTCGGTTCACACGAATCGTGGTTCGACAGCAATGGGTAATCTGGATGTAGTTGATCTAAAAGTGTCTGTAATGCAGATTGAGAAAAGGCCATGTATTTGACATTCCAAGTGAAGAATAAGACAAACAATTATTCAATATGGAATTAAATCTACATTGTCTTTTTTTTTTTTTTTTTTTTTTTTTTTTCGCGGAATGTTCTGATGAAAAAAAATAGTGTTGGTAGACATTCCTTTAAAGTATTTTTTATATATAATTACTTAATATTATTTTAATTTAAAAAAAACTCAAATGTAATAGTATTAAATTGCAGAATGTGAATTTAGTTCTATAATTTTTGCAGAACCCCACCATTATTTTTTTTTGTTTCACATATCTCTTGACTGTCACGCTATACGTAACTGACGCCATACTTACTGCATATGACAGCTAAATTTACAAATACAATAATTAAACGAGGAAAAAAATAAGTACCTACTAAAAAGACAGGTTAACAAAATTCAGGTTTTGCTGTCTTGCCATGGCACTTTACCAGCATCGCCAAAAAATAATCAGCAAGAACATCTCTGTTTCGCAGTGCTGATATAAAATTGCGCCCTTTCATCCAAATTCGCGATATTCTCCGAACAGTTTGCAAGTGTACCCTGAATTCGGTGTCCATCCCTGACTCGTACAGAATTATTTAAAATGCAATACGTTTTTGTAATAACAGCAAAAAAGAAACCGCAATTACACGATGATAAATAGTTAACTTGAAAATTATTACTGCACCGAGTGCCATCTGGGTTAAATACCTAAGGTTTGTTTGCATCAGGCAGATGACTAACCAGGAAGTAAAACTTCGGGAAAGTTGAAAGTAGCGGGAGAGTGAAGTTACACGCTGTATTTATTATTCGCTGTAAGGGTGCGCGGTAGCAGGAACTGGGCGCGGGGCGACCGGGAGAGAATGAGTTTTTGTAGCGCTTGCGCAGTTTCGGGTCGGTGTTCAAGGTCGGTGGTCCGGTACCAACGACCCGGCCTCCAGCGGAGGAGTAATTCCCCCCCCCCCCCCCCCACACCGCGTGTGTGTGGCGACACGTGGGCAAGAACTCGCCAATCACCGTCGTCATACAGGCCTTCATCATGCGACCCCCTGCCTGCATGGCAACAGCTGCGAGTCTGTTAAGTCCTACGTATGGGCTGTTCACGTTAGAGTGAGTACTTTTTAAGGCCCTTATAAATTTTTCGTTTCATCCGATTTTCACCTTCCTGCTGCTTTTTAATATAAACATTGCAATCTGACCAATAAACACAGTGTATATATTTCAACACCATCAACATTTAATGTCTGAGGCTACAATAAGATATATTTATTAGCTGTTAATGCCTGTTGGAAGGGCCTTAAAAAGTGCTCACTTTACTGTGAACGGCTTATAGTTTGACTACAAGTAGCAGTAGGTTTGTATGTGTACCGGATTTATTCGTTTTATAAGCAAATACAATAATTGCAAAATAGAAAACAAGGAATTGGAAACAATGCATCGTATTTGGGCACTGGATTTACATTAGTGTAAAAAAAAAAATCACTAGAAATTTTGCGATATTTTTTTTTTACTTAGAAATTGTTTGTAAATTTACAAATGCTTGTAACAGCACAAAGATTTATCTTGCAGAACTACTCATTTGTAAAATTACAAGGGTCGTGTTTGTGGTAGAACTCGACACATGTTGTACTTTACTGGCCCGTATCCACGAACTTCAGCAAAATGGCGGAGACTCAACCAACATCGTAAAACCGCATATAGCTGTTTGTGTAAAAACTATGGCTAATGCAAAGTGTAGTTGGGTGCGAAAAGAAATGTTTTGAGAGTTTGAATAACGACAAACGCTTAAAGAACTCGGATGATCATAATAAAACAAAAAATTTAATAAAACGTAACGGTATTACTTAATAACTGTTATGTTTTTAGCTACACGGAACTCATAAAATGAAATACAATACCGGTTAATGTATCCACCAGATAACTTTCCTGGCATTTTGTAAGTACTTGGAGTTACATAACGCTAATTTTTATATTAAATATTAGTAGTTGGTCTAGTGGTTAAGGGTGAAGGCTAATACTATTAAGTGGTGTTGGTTCTAGTCCCATACTGACGAAGTGTAGTGTTTTTTTTTTTTTTTCATAAATTATATTTTGAAAATTTTTTTAAAGATATTCTCTAGCATTAATTAATCACATTTGTTTTGTAGAAGGAAAAAAAAAAAAATACATGTAAACTTTTAAATTCTGTAAGTTGTATTTGTAATGTTACAAATGATAGCATTTTATTACATGATTTTGCAGATTTTACAAGGAAACGATTTGTAGTTTTACAAAGGAATTTCGTGGCAACCGGGCTTCCAAGAATTCTTCTTGTGAAAGTAAAAGAATTTTGTGAAGTGTAATCTGCTCGACTGAACATCAATTGCATGGTATTACATTGTTTACGGAGGTGGTAATAATTTTCTGCCTCTTTTTTTTTTTTCCTTCTGGTGTTAAATTCGTAATTTGTTAAACCGCGGAACACGCGCATTGAGCACAGAGTCTCGCGGGGAAAGTCAAATATGGGGGTAAATCGTTATTGTTGCAGGGCGTGGAGAAATGTTCATTCGAATGGCGGAACTGCCGCGTGCGTATTTGCCATACGGGAGCAAACAAAACGTAGGGGGCGGGGGCGTTGTTCGTCGTGGATTGTATTTTCTGAAAGGGTTTCTGTATTGCTGTTTGTTGACCTAGCTGTGTGTTGCCCCCCCCCCCCCCCCCCCTCCAACTGCACAAACCTTTTTTTTTTTCTTCCACGTGTGTATTGTTTCCTTGCCCCACTTCCTGCTCGACTTGGGGGCACTCAACTGCTGGCAACATAAAGGCAAATCCACCTCAAGCGTACATACTTTCGCTTGGTACATATGTAACGTTGGCAGCAGGGGGACTTACGTCGGGCGAGTTCTGCTGCGTGGGCGAAGACACGGTAAGCCTACGAAACTTCACAGAATCTTATTATTTTTTCTTAAAGCGAAATATTGCAGTTAAATTACCAGGGCAACGTGACATAATAAACGTTTAACGTTAACACCACACACTTTTCAAATTCTTGACATTATCAGTAAATACTTTTCCTGGCCGAAAAAAAAAATTGGCCCACAATTTTTCGCCTAACTATGTGCCAAAGTCACAATTTTACTTTCTTAGAAATGTACCGACAAATAATGAAAACTAAACTACCGCACGTACAGAAGCGAAACAGTTCCCACTAAAACAAGATGCCGACATCTACTTAAAGGTGTCGATAAAATTTTACAAGGAAATTTTTTCAATTTCAAATGATTTCTGAAAACAAGAAATTCCTTGGCACTTCTGATTTGCGGCTGCCTTTAATTTTTTTGGAAGATAATATTTGCTAAACATATCTTAAAATGAATAAATATGTGACGTCTCAGTTACCCTTGTTAAATTTTCTGCAAATAGTTTAATTTATCTTAATTTGCAAGTTGAAAAAACAGTAAAATTTCGACTTCGAAACGCCATTTTGCAAAAACCATCCGACCTATAAAAAAATGACAAGCAAAAAGTATATTCTATGTTGATTATCATCCGCCGAGCATTTGTTAGAAATTTGTGGACGGGTATGCCTATATGAGAAAGTATTTTCAATAACGAACCACTCTTTACTCTTTCCGTTAAATTGTTTTACTCGTGAAATTCTCTTATTCACCGTCACTCATATTTAACGCTGCGCGATTCGCCACACCAAAAGTACGGATATTATTATTTGTAGGCGACTTTACTTCAACGGTTCGTGATAGAAGTTTGTGTAATGGCGAGAGCTTGTGAAATATTTGGTCTACCTCGTTTAGTAAGTATTTCACATAAATAATTAAATAAGATTAATTGCGGTGTCTCATTTTTGAAGTGGTGTAGTTATATCGTAATGTTATCTCCTGTGGTACCTTGTGCTTATCTGTAAAATTTTGTTGGCTTTGAAACTCGAAAAGGATACAAATGGGTGCCTGTGTAAATAGTTTTAATTGCTTCATTTATATATTTTTTTGCGCCAATTTGACAAATAAAAAAATTAAACTATTCTCTTACGAGCTAGTCTAAAAATATTACTGTGTTAAATAGGATTGTAATGAGGATTTTTAAATAACTACTATAGCAACATCCTTTCCTTTGTTTTTTAATATATATAATCAAAGGGTTGCTAAGCAATACTCTGGATTCGAGAAAGACTACAGATTTATAGCTGTTTTGGTGAAGTAGTGTTTTGTATAATTGTAATTTAACTTAATGTTGAAACGGAGCTGTTATTTTTATATAGTGTGTTATTCCTTTGATGCTCAAAGCTGAATGCGTGTTTTAAGATTAATTTCCTTGTTTATTAAATGGTTACTTATTGTGATCAACACTCATTAACAGCTGTGAAAATTACTTATCTTTTTTTAATACTGGAAATCATTCAGAAAGCTGTATTTATGGATAATGAAAAGTGTTCAAACTTTGTTCAGTGTCTTCAGGTTATTTGCGAGCCGTCACAATACTTACCAGAAAGTTCTACTTCCAGTATATTCATCCGCCTCGTGCAAACTAAGCTTAACTAAGTCTAGAAGATTACACCGAAGGACAACGCACAGAGTTCGTGCGCACTCAGTTGTAACAGTATTTTGTATAAGAACTATTTCTTACTATGCGCTATAGTCTGTTCACTGTAAAATGAGCACTTTTTAAGGCCCTGCTAAATTTTTCCTTTTAGGAAGTTTCTATCATTCCGCCACTATTTAATATAAGCATTGCCATGTGGCCAATAAACATAGCGTACGCATTCCACCACTCCCAAAAGTTAACGTCTGAAGCTGCCAGAAAATATATTTATTAGTGGTTAATGCCTAATGGGAGGGCATTGAAAAGTACTCACTTTACCGTGAATGGCCTATGCCACACATGTGTATTCAGACTTTTTAATTAGAATTATTTATAATTGAAGAAATATGATTTATAGATTGAATATGAATAACATTTCAATTTAACAGGGAAAAAAGTAATTTTTATGAACACCAGTCTAAAACGCTTGTGATGAATGGTATATCTAGGAAATAACTGAAAAAGTCATACGTGGAGAGTAATTTCAAAGGGATTGATTCAAAAAGGGTAAAGGAACCGCGAATAGAATACAGCAGACGAGTTGAGTTGTGGAGAATTCTTCTCAGACAAGCAGTTGGCGGTGTGGGAAAAGTTCGCACTCGGAAGCAGACAGCTAGCTGCCGACCGGCTGTTCAGGTGGGCGCCGACCGACTACTGTCTGTCCAGTGCGCGCGCGCTCTCTCTCTCTCTGGCCCGCGGCCGTGTGACGCGTCCCGCGCTTTGCGCGGCTATTGGCCGCGGCGGGTCGCGCCATCTGCCGCCGGCCAATGGCGTGGCGCGGGCGCGAGGCGAGCCCGCTGGGGTGACGTCACGTGGCGCTCGCCGCTCCTTTATTTATAACCGAGAAGGCGCGGCGAGATAAAGTGCTTGTTTAGTCGTGCCTCTTCCCCGCCGTCTAACCATTTAATTTCCCCTCTTTTTCCCCTCCGACAAAGTTCGCGCTTGCGCAACGCAGCAATACTGCGCTGCGCAAGGGCTAATAGTTTCTTAGACTTCATCGTGGCGTCATTTGAGATAAGGTTACTTTAAGGCACGTATGTACAGAAACGTTTTCTGTGAAATCAATGTTTGCGCGTAAACGCGTGCCTCGGTAAAAAAAAATGTTCTGGAAATACGAAGGTTCGCCAGAAAGATAGAAAACTATGTTCTATGTAGCTATATTTTTACTTTTCTCATATTAAGCGTATTAATGGAGAAATAAAATCGTGAAAGTGGTCAAATATCTCATTCTTAAAGCTTGCCTATGAAGTTTCTTTAAGCGGTAAGAAAAAATAACATAATATGCAGGTAGTTTGATCTGTTTACTTTCATCGCGTGTAATAAATCGCCACAGTTACAGATCTAGTTTACAAAGTAAAAGCGTTTGGACGGAAACCCTGCACGCCTTGCGCGTAGCAGCGATGAGGCGCCTGCCCGTATCGATCCCACAGTTTATGAACTTGAACGCGCAGGTATAGTCCCATTATGGCCCTCAGTGTTGCAAACAGTCGAAACCTTGGGGATACAAAGTGGCGAAAAGTGATCGACATAGACAATGTAGGGACTTTTGTAGTCAAGAGACTTCAGGGAATATACTGAAATGTAAGCTGTTAGCTTGGAAGTACGTAGTACCGTAGAATATATTAGTTATGTAGTTAATTTTGTTGTTCTAGTAGAATCGGCTGTTAGGTTCTACACCTAGGCAAGTTTTTCCAACCTCCGGAATGGGTAAGTTCGACGCTCTTTTTTTTTTTTTTTTTTTTTTTTCATTAAAAGTCTTTTCCGCGAGCGACTGAAACTGTTTTTTTTTTTTTTTTTTTTTTTCCACATTCCCGTCTGTTCAATTTTGCTGTAGAGGTTCCTTGATTGTTAGTATCATAGTTCCGTTCGGCCTACTTTTGCGGTACTTGGTAAGCTCCGCATGCTCCGCAATCTTCTCCACAATCTCCCCCACACGCTCCGCAATCTTCTCCACACGCTCCGCATCCTAAGGCGGCACCACAGAGACAACTCAACCACACGTACCTCACAACTGAAACAAATTAACTCTACAAATATATCAACTTACCATACATCTCAAATGAACCAAAACAAACACGACCGTATTAGCTTACAATACTAGCATTAAACCAACAGACATAATTTCCAAAACATTCCAGCCAACTAAGCTATCATTGCCTTTAATTCGCATATCTTCTCCAGCACATCGTGGAAGTCATTTCATTCGCCTTATACTCAACAACGTATATTACTAAGAGATTTACAATAAAAATGTCAATATATTTTCCACCTAATGTTAGGATATTAGAATAATTGTCGCATATAGAAACCAGCGCAGTACTCAACTTCATATCTGAGAGACCAACTTCATTTTCAATCAAATAAGACCTCTCACACCTTATCTAGGGTCAAAGGGAATGCCACTGGAAGGTGGATAACATTTGAGAATTTACCGAAGTCGTGTAATTATCTCTATATTCAAAACATTCAATAATAAGTAACTTACAATTAATTTAGGTGTATCATAACATTCGCTAAAACCACTAGAAAACATTCTTATTTGATGATAACATCTTCAATTCACCTTCAACTCAGATTAGACTTAAAAACTTTCTCCCAATCAGTTAATAAAATGAGGGACCGAATAAAAACGACAGTATTCCACACTTCTAATTTTATTCTAAATTCTAAATATATAGACATCAGCGCTCCTGTTGGTCAACTCTAGAACTAATATGGTGGCCGATGGCTACAGCAGTGCTGCCTATCTGTCAAGTATAAAACTGAAGATAACCTACCTCTCTGGGTGAATGAGGGTGTGGAAAGGGTGTTGACCATATCTGTGCGAGGTTGAAGAGGGAGGGGCGGGGGGTGTAGGTATGTGAAGGGTGGAGAGGTGTGTTACTGTATCAGAACTCGGATGTAGATAACCCCAATATAGCGCTTTGTAAAGAATGATGGAGGGGAGTGGGTGTAGGTAGGTGTTGTGTTGGAGCATGAAGGGAGGTGCTAAGTGTGGACCAATCACAATACTGGATTAGCTCCTCAATGGAGGAAGAAAGGAAGAGTCATTGAGAAGCAGATTGAGGAGCAAGGTGGGGCGCCAATTGAGGTTAATCTTATGGGACTACGTTGTATCTGAAACCATCACGCCTCTACTATTTGTAACAATTTTTTAACATAGAAAATTGAGAAAATTCTGTACAGACAACACTAGCGCTTACCTGGTGGCGAAAAATTTTAGTTGCCAAACGAAAAACTTTGAGCTTTCCAACCTAAGTAGAAAAAAACCTTTCGGCAAACTTGTGAATTATATCTGGCAGTGATAGTCATATGTATAGTCTGTTTGACAAACGAAGGTACTTTGCAGCTCTGAAATTAGCTTCCCCGTGCAGTAGATTCTATGGGAAAATATTTTCCGCCAAGATAGCCGTGTCGGCAAAAATAATGGGGTGTGGCTGTATTGGGGAGACTGCCGTTTGCTTTGCGTCAATGCGTTTACGTTAACGCGCTCCGATGCCTTGATAGTTTTTTTTTTTTTTTTTTTTACGTTCCCGGCACCGCTTCACTCGATCATATAGGGTTCTATGGGTGTCACTCGATTGCTTTTGAGATGCTCTTTCCAACCGTATAGGATTTCTGTATTTCGACTTGGCTTTTCGAAGAGAGTAGGCCGACAATGTGTTAAGTTTTTTAGATTTTTTACCTAATACTCGTACAATTTCACCATAACCACGCCACACAAATGTTTTTATACACGCAATCGAATGATCTTGACGAGAGCTGTAGATTGAAACTTACACGGGCGTCGTAGCTTCTCCTAGTCAAAAGTTATACTACGCGGAATTATGATAAACGGCGAAACGAACTCAAGATTGCCCCCCCCCCCCCCCCCCCCTGCTGCGCGCGTCACTTCGCAGTACTCACTCAACGGTAAGATATACTTCGATCATTTGGCAATAGAGTGGTGTAATTGAATTTTGAATATATACGATCGATTCGGATATGCAGTGCCAATCTGTATAATCGGATTTTCTGGATTGCGTCCCACTATGGTTGCAAATTTAAAGACTTATTCACGTCAAAAATCAATCAAATGTTGATTCACGTGGACACTGAGCAGTTCGGGCGCCCACCCTAAGTATGTTCCTCTCTACTGTTAGCATCGTATTAAGTCTCTTTTTTTTTTGGACGTATTTGCGTTCCTAGCGACTTCAGATCTACGCGATCAGCGCATGCGGGTCATTGACCAATGCTAATTTTACATATGCCAGAAGAATGAAAATTGTAATTCCATAGCAGCACTCCCAAGAGCAGTCATTCACGAGCGAACGTGCTATATATACAATATATTGTACTACGTCACGGGGAGGAAGCATGTCAGAACGCGAGTGATGGAAGTGTAGCCGAGCTTATTAAGGGACTGCCACACTATGTGAAGAATTACAGAATAGATTTTCTGTGGTCACCACTTTCTCTTCGCGTCCTTTGACCTCAAGTCTTGTTTACTGCTGCCGACGATAGTATACAGCTACGGTTTCTGCTTTAACCATCTACATTGTCCTTGATTAATTCTACATAAATGCATTAAAGTTATATGTTTAGACATGGTTATGTTGACTCATTCACGCGTCACTACAGCGTCAACAATGGCATACGCATGTCTGTGCTGTAATGTAGGTTGCGATTAAGTATCAATGCAAATCGTGGAACTGAACGTGTAAGACTGCGTGTTTTGTTCTAAGTCGGTGAAAGGCATTAACTGAAATGTTTTTGTATGCCGTCCTGCAGTGCGCACTCTACTCGGATTCCACCGTCTTGTGTGGAGCCTTTCACGACTGCCTCAACTTCCCCCGCGCTCTACTTTCTCTCGGCTAGCCTAGAGAATGGCAATGTACCTATACGCCGTTCACGGTAAAGTGAGCACTTTTGAAGTCCCAGTTACTTGTTTTTAGCCATATTTTATTCTTTAACCAGATTTGTAAATAAATATTGCCTTGTAAGTAATACCGTGTGTGTGTGTATTCCACCGCACTCGGAATCTAAGGTCTAAGGCTAAAATAACACATTTTTTGACCATTATTCTAATGCGAGGGCTTTCAAAAGTGCTCTCTTTACGGTGAACAGCCTATAACAGAACTTTGCCAACCTAGAATTAGGTACGACATTAGAGAAAACGCAATGTCGTATTAATTTGTGCATTTGACTTCAGGATATGACTATTCTTTAGTCTAAACTAGTTACATGGCACGACGTTAAGACAGATTGCTCCGGGATAGGGCTGATTGAATATATTTGGCCGATCTCTCAACAAGGTCTCGAGAGCCGATGAGGGTGACAGGTGATAATGGAGCAGCGCCTCAGTGGAAGGGCGGAGGAAACAAGAGATCCTCGAGAAAACCCACCTACCAGTGGCATCTTCCGGGGCTTGAACCCGGTTCGCCTTGGAGGGAGGCGAGCAGTAACGGCTCAGCCACCGCGACCACCTTGAAATTGGATTTTCGAAAGTAAAGCAAGTGGCTATTAAATTGTTTGCAGACGTGGAGAGATTTCAAGATCCTTCAATAAGTAGTCATTTTTTTCCTGCAACTATTTCACGAGTTAAATGTTGCAGACGAGCGAGGAGATTTTTTAGAATTGTCATCATAACCGTTGATTAGCCTTGAAATAAATTAGTGCATTATTTGAAACAAATTTGTTTTCTTTGGGAGGGGAGACAAATATTCAAGTAGAGGCTTTTTCTTTTAAAGCTGGGGAGTGGGGCTGCAGATCTTGGTTTATTACAGTAGTCGTTCGACCGTATATTAATACATAAGCTGGAAGTGGGACGGCTGATAGTAATATTGAGGCACGTGCGTATATGGTAAATACATATTTTAATGATAGCCTGAAAATAAAACACAAAAGCAGCACTTGTAAGGTACATGCTAAGAAATAATTCGCAAAATTTTCTGTATGCGTGTATACGTGGAGAATGCGCGAATGGTGAAGTAATTCCGCACACATTCATGCTAGCATTCCTGCATTTACCCGGGGAAACAGTCAAATGCGTAGAAAACTTCCCAATTCTATAGGGACGCTAAACATTCCATATTTGTGGCCAGGTGTGTGGTATTATTTCCATACGATATATATGTTAAAAACTCCCAATTCAGTCTATGAAGTTTACCAGAATTTGTCGTAGAGTGTAGGCTCGGCGCCTGTTCGAATGGTGTTAGAGAGAGGTTGGGCCTTCCTGGATCCACACGTGCGTTAGACAGGCGATATGGTTCAATTGGGTGGGTGGTGGAACTTGGACTGCGCTTCAGTGTGTTATAAATCAGATTTTTTTTTAATTTTACGAAACCGCTAAACGTGTCCCTATTATACCGATGTACAGAAAGAAAGAGAACACTTCTGGCGAGGCAGGAGCAATACTCCCAATGCGTCATGCACATTATGAATGCTAATTTCCGAGCCCTCAAACAGCGCTAAAAACAGCAATTTCGCGCTGCTGAGGTACTCGTAATATACAGGTTGGAAACAGGCGAAACTGTTATAGGGAGCTTCACTGAAATTTGCGTAAGATTTTCTGCCAATCAAATTCTAGGGTCGCAGCAGGGCGTAAACACTGCACGCCAGTTCAGCGTCAGCGCATTGTGCGTAGTCGTCGTGGAGCGCTAGGGACGCGTGTGATCTTCAATGAATAGTGCAGTGGAGGTGAATGACAAGATAAAGATTTTTGGACATTCGCCATTGCGATGCAGATGTCTGTCATGGGTAAAAACAGGACTGAGTACGAAAAAATACGCAGACAAACGACCTATGGACGAGAATATATATATGTCTGTTTCGCCCTAACCACTCGCTTGCTTCTGAAGCAGGATTTACAACCACCCGTCACGTCCAACCGTCAAGTCATCCGTCCATCAATCACGGGACAAACAGCCAATCGGAGATGACCATTAATACTGTCCGTCAGTCCGTCCGTCCGTCAATACCTTGGGAAGCTCTTAACATTTGACGGACGTGCAGATGAAATTACGGCCTTCTTAATTTGCAGGATTTGTTGTCCGTTCATCCAGAGTTATTTAGAAGGCTGTGTAGTGTGTGCAGTCTTTTGTTTTCATAGGTTTGTTTATGTAGCTCTGAAATAAAATTAAGATTTTCCCCCTAGTGATTTGTTGACAATTAGCTTAAGTTTGCAACCATGAGTTTATTCTTTGCAATAGTAAAAGTAATAAAATCATGCTTAATATATTAAATTTTTTGAACACAATTAATTTTTATGTACGTGTATGCATACTTAGGGCACTTTACCGACAAAAATATTCACTTTTTATGGAGATTGTTGTAAACAGTTTTGTTTGGTTCAGTTTGCAGCAATGAACTGATCACGGATGACCGAATATTGTTGTAAATCGCTCGACTGGGTGACTGACGGACGACCGACTGACGACGTAGGCATGGATAAATAAATTTGGAGAGCAGTTGGTAGTTCTCCTGGTTTGACTTGCCAATCGCCAGTACACAAGTAATTGAAGTGTTTGTTTGAATTTTTCGCCAGACCGTCCTTTTATATGAATAAAATATTTTAACTAACTTGAATATTTTCTATTTACATCAAATCTAGGTCAGACGAGGTGTACAAACTTTTCGAAGTACTGTAAGTGTTTTAACATCAAATTCTATTCTATGCTCGTTATTTTTCTTATTACTACATACAAAAAAATTTTTTAACATTGTAACACAAAGTGGCTACTACTTACAGCTGGCAAGAGCACACTTTACCAGGTGTTCCCTATAAGGGCGCACTATCAGTAACTGCCGTCAGGCGAGTATAGTAAAGCAAGGCTGTGTTGCTGGGGAGGTGCGTGTCGTGTTGGGCCTGTTACACACGGTCCACTTTCTTGTATAAGGTGTAAAACTTTCTTTTCAAAGTCAAGTCAGCTTGCATCGTGCGACTAGTTACCTCGTTTGCTGTTGTTTGATTGCTTTCAATGGGCTTGTGTGCCAGATAGAATAGTTTACACTGTTCTGTTTATCGTTCACCTTCTTGTGCAAGTAGTTTTTTTTTTTTTTTTATGTAGTTCCCTTGCATTTATCTACGCTGGTATTGTTAATGTGAGAGTAGAAAACCGATTCTAACTCTGTATTGGTGTTAGTAAAATCTTAGTTTTGTGGTGGAAATGAATGGCATGCATGCCGCAACATGAAAGTATTACTGCCTTGTGTACACAATGTACACGAGATATGCATATGAGCGGGTGTTCGCCTTGTACACAAAATATGTCGGCGTGTATCCGGCTTTAGCGTGGGACTACTTGGCGCGGTGCCCACGCGTCGTAGTTACTACAGGTGTTTATAAAATCGTGCCAGCGGCGACGGGACCTGCCTGACCTTCCATGCAGCTAGCTCCGTTGTGGCGTAAAGGGCAGGCAGAGTGCGCGTCAGTGTTGCGCACAACCAAACTTCTTGCGTCCCAACTTTGGATTACTTTTCTACCCACAAGACTATTATAAACGACGTGGATAATATTTGAGGTTAGAACACTGCCTTTTTAAACAAGTTCTTTGAGATGTTTTGCATACCTCCTCTTGGCAATCTTTAATGCAATCAGATCCATGAAGTCTGTATAGGCTATTCACGGTAAAGTGAGCACTTTTGAAAGCACTCTCGTTCGAAATAATAGTCAATAAAGCTATTTCAATTTAACGTAAAAGTTTAAATAAGTGTGTGGTGGAATATACACACTGTGTTTAATACTCACATAGCAGTATTCATCTAAAAAGGCTGTTAAAGGCTTATAAATGGCTGAAAGGAAAAAAGTAACTAGGGCTTCAAAAGTGCTCTCTTTACCGTGAACAGCCTATAAAAGTATTTTGTTCGTGTAATAGGGCCTGTCTTATTAAGATTCAGTCACGTTCGTCACTGCGGACCATGTGACTGACAGTTGTGTCATGGTGTAGGTCAGTGTTGGGTACATGCACAGAATACAAAGATCGGACTACTTCACTATTTAGACTAAGTTGTAGATGTATTGGGGAGGGGAGGAGGTGCGTAAAGGAGGAAACTCGTTAGTAACGGCTATTAACGAAGAAGTGAGCACTTTCGAAATCAACCTTACAAAAAAGTCACTGTCCCTACCTGTATATACACCATCGAGCAAAAAATAACTGGGCACCCGTGATTATAGTTAATTCAATACGTCAGCTGCCTTGTTTCACGGCCTTCGGCGTAGGACCGCTGGTGTTTGTCCGCGGTAGCATGAACACGGAGGCTTATTGTAACATTCTGGATAATGAAAGGCTCCCAACTTTGTGGCGTTCTTACGGAATGGACCCGTGTTACTTCCAGGATGACAATGCCAGGTGCCATGTTTCAAGGGCTGCTACTATGCAGTGGTACGCCGACAACAATGTTCGCCGATTGGACTGGCCCGCCCAGAGCCCCGACCTCAACCCTATAGATCATCTTTGGGACGAATTGTATCGCCGGATGAGGGCTCGTGAGGCGCGGCCGAAATCCATTGCTCAACTCGTGGAATGGTTGCAAACTAAATGACACGCCGCGAATTCGTGCGCACTCAGTCTAGTTTTTGAGACTTAGTTAATCTTTGTTTGCATATGAGGCGGAGGAATATAATGGAAGTAGAAATTTAGCAGGACTTAAAGTGTGAAGTAACTGTGAATTGATTATAGTGGTTTTGCGTTGTGGAAATTGAGTGCAAATCAGCGCATTTCACTCCCATGTTTTTGCTTGACTGGCGCATGAGAGTAGTAATTAAACTCTTAGCGATCTTAAATTTAACTCGTGGGTGGTGGAGACAAAAATTAGAAGGAAAGCAGATCTTGAGCATGGCTTTCAGAAATGATCACTTTACCGTGAACAGACCTGTACAAACGAAGGGCAGAGCGGCAAAAAGATGAATTTACCTATTTGCTGGTTTCGAGTAAATTGCGATCTAAGCTATAAACTCTTCTCCTGTAAGTGTTGCTTTCGAGGCTTGTAAGTTCGGATTCTCGTCTCCTTTAACCGCTTTTCTTCGGCATGGCGGCAGTACAGACAATTCTCTTATCAGATAACAACGTAATCTCATTTTCTGTAAAAATGAAGCTCACAGGGAAAAAAGGACGATTGTCCAAAAGGTAAACTAAGATCAGAGCCGTACGTTCGGATCGTAATGGGAAAACCCTGCTAAAGATCTAATTGTGTACTGATTACTTAATTCATGCGTCGGTGAAGGGAAGCTGCAAAATCACTACAAGGGTAAATATTTGTATAAATGGGCTCATTCTTGCCCTAATAAGCATTAACAGATAAAAAGGAAAAGTTGTCATTTCACTCTTACAAATGTTTACCATACAATTTTTAATGAACTTTAAAAACATGGAACTACCTGTTAAAATAGATGCAGGCAGGAACAGGGACATTTTTCGAACGTCGATCCGGAAGTGCTCTTATAACCTTGAACAACTTATATAGGCTATCCACGGCAAAGTGAGCATTTTTGAGGGTCTAGTTACTTTTGTCATTTTTATCCACTACCCACCTTTTTAAATAAATATTGCCATGCAAGTAATATATACAGTTGTGTATTCCACCGCACTGAGAAGTTACCGTCTAAAGCTGGAGTCGCAATGCCCCGACACCACAACCCGACACCACGACAAAATCCGAGTAGCAACCAATGAAAATCGAGGTCACTGTGACGTCAGTCCGACAGAAGTAGATTCTATTTCTACTTTCCGCAGATGTCGAACTCGTCGGGGCGCGCAGAAATGTAAACACCACATTAGAAAACAAAATCTCGTGCGTATTTCCCTACTATAATAAATAATAAACCAACTTGCCGCCAAAATAACGTCGCGATTCGTTTTTAAATACTTTTTGTATCTCGTGTCGATTCAAATATTGTCAAAAGTAAAATTATCATCTTTATAGAGTTTTAATAAGTAAATATTGGATATTCCAACACTTGGGCAGATTTCGTCGGGGTATTGTGAACACTGAATAATATATAATATTGTTACGCCCTCCAGCTGGCACCGGAAGGCTGCCAGGCGCTGTGATGGGTGTCGCACCTCGACCCTCCCCTCCCCTCTTGCTGCAACGACGCGCACGCTGCCGGTTGTGCCGCTTCTGGGAAGCCCGTGAATAACTTAACAGCAGCGAGACTTGCTTTCGTCACAGCCTCATTCCCCACTGCTGGAGATTCCGACAAATGTAGCGACGACGCAAGAACATTTTGGTGAGACTGGCCGGCGTCACAGGTTCTCCACCCAGCCACGGTTGAACAGGCAGACACATGTAGGAGGTGTAAGTATATTCTGAGAATTAGGACGCTCGGCGTAGCGCGCGAGTTAGAGAAAATTCTGGGTTACGGCCTACGACACTATATATACTGCCGCGGTCTAGTGGCCAGCAGTCTTTGGTGGAGGCCATCTGGCCAGTGCGCGAGCGAAGTTTCGTGCGAGACGATAGCGGCGGACGAGTGTTATTGATGTGAATAGAAGAGAGGGCGCGAAACCCGGCGAGTAAATCCTACTGTACGTGAGGGCGCTCGAGAAGTCTAGAACATTGCGGACTGGCGGGGCATGGACTAAACTTAGGTGGGACTGAGAGGACTTGTAATACGGAATTTATTGTAAATATTGGAACTGTCAAATATGGGCACACGATTTATAAAATGATTGAATATGTTGATATACTGTCTACTGGGACTGATTCTTAATGCTTTAGTTGCATTGATTTATTTAAGGTAAATTATAGTTGTATTCATTTAACTCGTTAAATTTAAACAGTAAGTGATGCCAATTTATTGAGAGATGTTGAGCCGAGAGGATTTAGTTTTTAGTTAATATAAATAAATGAATAAAATCATTTCTTTTGTTCAATTAAAACCTCCATCCCTTAACGAACTTGGTTTAGCCCACCTAATTTCTAGAGAGAGATTGTAACAATATGAAATTTCGCCAGCCTCTTACGTCGTGTTGGTGTGTCGTGTTCGTCGTGCTATCGTGACTCCAGTTGCCGTGAGTAGCGTACAATGCAAGACGTGAGTGCGTCGTTCTCGCCGAGTGTGCTTGCCTCGGTACATGTCGTGCAGACTACGACAGTACGCAGGTGACTAACCGGGTTCACGGCGAACAGCGCGCGCGCGCCTTGTACTTGTAGCTGGCTGCAGGTGCTCGCAATTGGCGGACGCCACTACGAGTCGTTCCCCCTACCCACCGCTCGTAACGGTCTCGCTAACTCCTCGCTCGAATACTGAGTGCCGGTTCGCGTCGCGCCCGAGGTTCCTGCAGCTGTGCGCCACGACAAAACTAATTTGCTCTGCAATACACAACGTCATTTGCGTCTCTTGAGGTTAACTCGCAGCTTTCTGTTGAAACTGAAGGCCGCAGAAGTTTGTCACGACCTTACCGATTTATTTTGACAAGGTGTCAGTTTGAACGGCGATATTTTAAATTTCAAACCGCATCTGCAGCATTACATCAGAAGGTAGGGGAGCAGAGGTGCGGTCCGCGCGCCAGCTCCGAGACCCTGGCAGGAATGCGACCTCGTAACGATAAGCCGGCCACGCGATACGACTGTACTGCCATACGAAGAAAACGTTCACTCGCCCCAAGGCAGCGGGATCGCTAATGGTGAACCCGGATTTTCTTGTTCACTGTTTGAACTGCACGCTCCTGATACACTGGAGGAATCACCACTGTCGTCAAGACGTACAATGATACTGTCAATTACATCTGACACAACACCGTCCTTTCCTCAGTATTCAGTCTCAAGCTTCTGTACGTGACCACAGTACCATTCCCAGCCGGTCTTGGTTACACTGCCCTGCAGATGACTGCGGGAGGTTAGGAGCCAGCTTCTCGGTAACCAACTCTGACATTAACACTGTTCATTTGGCCGCCATAGTCGCCACTGGCAGTGCCGGCTTTATAGACAAGGAGAGCATTTTAGATAAATCCGTTAATACTCCCAACGTGTACTACAATTAATCGGTTACCCGAATTCAAATCACCTTGTATGCCAAACACCTCTTCTTGTTGCCAACATTAACCAATCGTTAAATTACCGTATATCCATTTCACGTCTATGTAGATAATTTGTTTCTCACCTTGTCTGTGCTGTTTCAACTAGATAGTCGTGGCACCAAGATACGACGCGAGATCTCTCAATTAGTATCTTCCTGTGACTTCGCGATTTTTTCCACCGAAAACCTAGTTTTATCACCTTACACAACGAAGTATGCGACCACGGGTGGAAATTTTGCAATGGCAGGGACACGTTTTTCCTGAATATAAAAATCCAGAATGTCCGCCCAATTACACATAGATCAAATTCATGAGTATTCACGGCAGTATGTTCCGGACTAGTTTACCGTTGTTTACCCGGCGCGTGCATGCTACCGCCCTCCCCACCGTTATCTAGTTCTTTCTGTTCCTTCCGCATCTTTCTAACTAACGTCTGCGACACTCCAGCGTAGTCTGCAGCTCGTGCTGTCGCCTGGTTTACTGTGAGAGCATCAAGTTTTTGTTCCGCCCCTTCATCACACTTTGCAATTATGACTTACGATTCTCCGGCCCTCAGAATGCACGACGGTGTTTTCCTTCCGGACAGACATGACTCTCGCAGCGGCGATGTTCACGACACTTGGGAGCTAAATGCTTTGTTATGGATAGTACATGTGTGTACACACTTTCCACTCCCCGCTGTAGCTCACTTACTTGCCTTCCCCTTTCCTCATACCGCCGTGGGACCAGGTTGTGGCGCGCGGACAGTAGGCGACTAGGGAGCTACCCTATATCTCCCTAGTAAAAAACAAACTTAAGTGCGTGAAGTGTCGCGTTTAGTCGAACGTGAGCATGGTCCCTACGGGAGGGAGGGTTTTGTTTTTCAAATTAATACTAAGGTGATCTAACCAGAGTGCCTAATTCACTACAGAATATGTAAAAGTTTAAATCGTATTTTAATGTAATTTGGAACATGGAGGCTTGAATCCGAAGTACTTGCGTCGTTGCAGTGGAATCGAAACAAACGGTTATATACTAAATTCACGGTTACTGCTCACTTTTCTGAAGCCCTGCTAAAGTTCTACTTCCAGGATATTCCTCCGCCTCGTGCAAACTAAGCTTAAGGTGATATTTCACTTATTTTTTAAATTTGGTTATCTGGAAGAGCTTTCGAAAAGTTCGAAAAGCTTAATGCAGTTATTAGTTGTCAAATCATTATAGCTTTCAAAATATAACAATCGTGTCTTAATTTCCCGAATTCTGTAGTATTTAGGCTTTGCTCCTAAAAGGCTGTTCACGATAAAGTCAGCATTTTAAAAATCAACCTTAGAAAAATGTTACTCCTCCTTCCTGTATATATTTTAACGGATGCGCTGAGCGACACGCGTCTAGTAAAGTAGGTAACTACTGAAAGTATTTCTATACCTTAACGTCGAATAAATGTGTTGAGTAACAGTTTGTGATAACGTAAATTATTTATTTTGCTTTCTGTTTTTTTAATGTATCGAAGTGTTAAAAATGATGAAATTTGTAAAACATTTACTTATCTAATTATTAGACAATTTCTCTTGGCCGACGCATAAATAGAGATGAGGTCCATTCCAACCTTAATTTTACATAAGGCGGAAGAATATACAACGTACATACAAGTAGATCTTGAGCAGGGCTTTCAAAAGTGCTCAGTTTACCGTGAACAGCGAATAGCTATTTTTTCCTGTCAAATTGTATGTACTGCAATTTGTAAGGTGTGCAGAACATACTGATGAAATAAGGGTGCGATTTATTACATATAGGCGAGTGTATTGGCACTCTGATTTTGTTTAAAATAGGGATCAGACTTTTCGTAAATATATTTTTGTTCATTCAAGCAAAACTGCTAACATTCATTTTATAAATAGTTTATATCATAAACTGCAGAGGAAGTTTTTTTTTTTTCCTTTTAGCTTGTAACACACATGCAGTATGCCACGTTTAAACTCAAACTCTAATTCAACACTTTGAACCTGCCTATAACACTTTTCGGAATTTTACATTTTGAAAACTATAATGATTTGACAACTAATAACTGCATTAATTGAGCACTTCTCGAAACCTCTCTCGGATAAAAAAAAAAAATCACCTTATTAACTAAGTGTAGCAAGGAGGGTGAGGGGTGTGGCAGCGACTGTAGAATATAGAAGTGAGACGAACACCCAGATAATTCAAACTTTAAGGTGCTTAAACTATTGTTTGGGGTGGGTGAGGGGGGAGGGGGAATGACCTCGTAACATTATACATATAAGGGGGATAATGTAGGTCAAAAGGTTCGAACACCCTGAGCCACACAGTGCCAGTTTCTACTAGACAGTCTAATTCATGAACAGGTAAGGAAATTAACCCATGGACCCTGATCCTACCGTAGTCTGTTCCCAATGTTTGTTCGCACAGAAGCTGTCGCACCCAGTTTTCTCCAGACCTCGCCTATCAGCTCCTGTGGCGCACGCGTGTCATGTAACACATCCGCGCCAGATAGCATCTTGGCGAGAAGATAGTGGTTATTTGAAGTGTCGCGCGACTGATAGTCTCGCATTCTTTATCTGTTGCTTTGTTGGCACTAAGAGGTGCCTGCAGATTACTCGCAACTCGCTATCTCACCCTCGTGCAGTCTCTTACATGAAGCTGGTCCCACACATATGTGCGGTTCCCATAACGCGACATCATAATGAATAAATTTGTACAGTCAATTCACGGTTATTTCAAACTCCTGAAGCTCTGCTGAAATTCTACTTCCAGTACATTTCTCCGCCCCGTACAAACAAAACCTGACTAAGACAAGAAAATTACAACAATGGTAGAACACGCCACACACATGCTTACTCAAGAGTAATAATATTTTGCACGAGAACTATTTCTTATTGGGCATTACCAACACAAGTATTTTCTCACAATTTCATTATTATTAATTACAAACCGAATATTATAACTGGAAGAAAAATATAAATAAAATGTACCGAAATATAAGATACATTTATGTTCTTTTGTGTTACCGCAAGTATAACACTTGTGATACATAATATAATTAGTGTTAAAATACGCCTGAGGGGTGTATGTGCGTTTGTGAGGGATGGAGGTCTTAATGAAAATTTATTTTAGTATATTCGCACAGCTATTATTTACAGCATTAATCTGTCTACACTGTTACTCTTTATATTTCTCAGCGAGTACAATATTTAATATATATATATTAACTCTAATTAACGTCCTTCTAAATGTCTGGCTGTAGGCAATTAACTCATACTAATCATTAACAAACAGTATGTTGCCATAATTTGTAATGGTTTTCACACAAGCATCCAGTCCAATAGTCCAGCCTGCCAGTCGCACCCTTCATTGTTCTGATGTTCGCAATCGCGGACTTTCCTTCCGCTGGTCACTTCTCTCTTCTCACTCGTAGTCCTTCGCTCGATGCCGCAGTCACTCAGGAGCCGCGGTGACGCAGCGGGTATATAGCGTTTGACCCTCACTAAGGCGAACCGTATTCGGTTTCCGGCGGGGTCGGTCCCGGATTTTCGCACGTGGGTGTCGTGCCTGACAATGCCACTCCATTGGTGGGTTTTCTCTAGGAGATTACCTGGCTTCCCCTTCCTTGGGATCCGGCGCTGCTCTTGTGTTTAGCCTGATGGGCTATCGCACAAGCTGTTTGGGAGGTCGTATACTCAGGGTAAAACACACATTAAAGTCATTTATAGTTATCCATAAATATCTCTTACAATAAGATTCGTACAACACACGACTATTACTTATACGTTCCCCCGGCGCAATGTAATCTGACACTGCAAGGTTCTACATTATTTAGCAGTGATACCAACGGCCGCGTAATCTAGCCAAGAGTCCTTACGTCGCATCCTACTGGAACGGCTTTACCTGTAGTGATGACGTAGGCTGAAGACTCTGCGTTTACGGCGGTTCGAACTCCTGGAGCTGGTCCATCTTGCTCGTCGGCGGCGTGGTCCTTAAATATGGAGGCTGTATCCTTGCTGTCGGATCTGTTCACATAAGTAGCTCGGAGACGCCTCGTCTTCGCGACCTCGCTCTCTTTATGTCGGCGGTGTTTTCATGTAACACTGTACTCGCCTAGCTTCGCCCTTATTGGCTTTCGTTGCCTTAAACATAAATGCCATGGCAGAGTTAAAGGAATGAGTTTGGGGCGAATAAAATTTTGGTTAACTGGAAAAATGCGTGCCTAGTATTAGAGAATCGTGGCAGAAAGAAACCCAGTTTGGTCAGTTTTTATTAAGTTGACTATAGGGTAATCTGGTTATGTTTGCATGTGAATTCGTACCAAAACAGTTTTTTATAATGTTGCCGGTAGTATACTAACTGGTTGTGTTAATTGATTCTTAATGACGACACAAATGGCCATAATGAAACAATTTCAACAGTAAGCTTAAAAGTAAAGCAATGAAATAAAACCTGAAAATTTGTCGTCACTGCTAAGCATTATCTCAATGGATGTTTTTCATTGTAGAAAACACTTAAGTCACTGTGGTCCAAGCGCTCCGGGGAAAAACAAAACATTTTTCTCATTGAAATTTTGTTTTTCCGTGGTCAGCCAAAAGCTACACACGTATTATTTCTACTCTTGCGCCCATGGTATTTCTAGGTAATTTAGAAGCGTAAGTATTTCCTTTAACTTACTATAGTGTTATCCATCTCGTAGAGGTTGTTTACGGTAAAATGAGCACTTTTAAAAGCCCTGCTTACGATCTACTTGTATGCACGTTGTGTATTCTTCCGCCTTGTGTAAAATTAACAGTGCCAACGGGCCTCATCACTTTATTCATACGTCGATAAAGTAAAACTGTGACATTATTGGGGAAGTAAATATTTTACAAATTTGCTAATCTGTACACTTCGATGAATAAAAAAAAAAAAAAAACAGAAAACGAAAGAAATAATTGAAATGATCAAAAAATGGTTACGTAATACTTTTTATTCGACGTTAAGATACGGAACTACTTCCCATCCATTGTTATCAACTTTACTGGACGCATGTCACTCAGAGTGCCCGTTAGAAAAAAGTCGCTGCCCCTACCTGCATATATTCCAAGGTTGATTTCAGAAGTGCTCACTTACTCGTGAACAGTCTCTACTATACTTTTATAATCACTTGTAAAGCATTATACTAAAGGAGTGGCGGCTGAGCAGCAGTATAAGTGCAGAATTTCGACCATACAGAAAGCTGTTGAAAGCGCGCTAGACTCTGCTTGCAAGCGGCTGGCGGACTATTTGCAGAGGGACCAGCACGAGACCCAGGAATAGCGGACGCGGCTGTGCCAACTGGACCTGGCAGATATTCGCGGGCAGTTCTCCCCCCAAGAGTGCGCACTTGGCGTGTTCTAGGGCGCAGGCTATAGTCACTAGCGAACGTGTGGGTGTATTTTTTTTAATTCTCGTACACGCATTTCTACGGCATTATGTTGTCACAGGTATGAAAACTTAAGCGTTTTGGCCCAAAATTATTATTATTTTTTTAAATATAATTAGACATGCGCCCAGGTGAATCGAATCACCGCCTTCCCGGACTCGGGACCCCCCCCCCCCCTCATATTTCCAAGTCCACCGTAGTAATCCTTCAAAATTGTTAACCAATATATTCCTGTACTAATGTTCACCCGGTAGTGGTTTCTAGAAATATTTTCATTATTGAAATTTAATAACTAATCAAAGAAAACATACCAATCTAGAGTGTAGATAGAGTATGAATGATAATTACTATTAGTATAATTTTATAAACTAAATTACTAAATGTTCCTCTTGACCCCTCACAAATAATACAACGCGTATCGATACAAACAATAATATTCAGTATATTGATGTCGAACTACCCACACAGACATCAATAATACAGATATACACAAGAACAAATAAACTGAAGCAACAACACTTACACTATAAAACACCTACACAAACATTACACTGACACCATGACAACTGAGACACAAACATCAAATACACGAACACAACCACCACTGTCGGGCCCTCTGTCTCCGGAGAGGATGGCGGTGTGAGGGTTCAAGGGTGGAGACACAGTAATTTTAAATTTTGACATTTTAAAATCATAACTTAACCTTTTGTCTTTTAGGCTGTAATAAAATATGATCTTAAGCCTCTGTTTTTAAAATTTAACTTATTTTTAAATGTTAAGACGTGACAAATTTTGCGTTTCACCCTATTTTATAAATTTATTTTAAATTCAAGTAACTGACACTAGCTGTGGCCTTCGGCTGTGTACTGATGCCATTTTAATATGTTCTGTTGTCACAGGCGGACGCTCTGTGAGCGCACGAGTTATGTATGACATATTGACGCTATCAGTTGCATCCAGAAGCGCAGCGGCTTTGTACAAAAATAATGTTTTACAAAGCGTGTCGCTCCCGACCTTGTGTATCGGATGTCTTTTGAGACGCCTGAAGAATGTTCTGGATTACTTACCTCGTTTCTCTCAGCTATACTCGGGGTGCGGCGAACCTTTCAGATGGTCAGGGCGACTGATATAAAAGTGTGTCGTACCTCCGAGCAGAGTTGTTGTTGAGTGGACGAGTACCTGGTGTTTTAGCGATAGACGACGAACGAAACGAGTGGCGAAAGAAATGACCAGAGGGTGGAAGATCTGAGACTTTGAGCAGTGGCGCAGTGAAGGGTAAAAGTGGCAGGCTGGACTGTTGGATTGGGTGCGTGAGTGAGAGCCTTTACAGATGTTGGCAACAGACAAAGTGAACGTGTGTTCATGATTGACTTAATTGACTCGAACCTATTAAGAAGGCGTTAGTTAGTTTAAATATCTATACATTAAATACTGTGCTCTTTGAGAAATAAAAAAGAGTAATAGTGGAGATAGAAAATTAATGCTGTAAATTATAGCTGTGTGAAAAAATTAAAAATAAAATTCGGATGTGTTATTTATATTAAGACCATCCGTCACACACTCAGGCGTCTCGTAACAATATTTTCTGTTGTACTGGCCAGGTTTACAAAGAGCTGAGTGTTTATGTACACACCATCTATCGTGGTGAGACACAGCTGTATCCCTGGAAACAGCTATAAACAAGTGTGCCTTCAAAACAATTAAAGTGAACTCTTTATTAAGACGGACAGTTACCAGGTATGGTAATTCCGGCGTACATTCATGACGATAGAATACGTTTCACGGGGGCAAATGTGGCAACCTTCCTTTATCTACAGATTCAGGATGGAGCAGTTTCAACTGGCAATCCGTAAATATTCCGCGATTCCGATCCGGAATGTAATTAGTTAAATATTTAACTTGGCTGGCTTTAATGGCACTAGGAATAAAAACATAAGGGCACACAAAGAAATACAATACTTTTATATAAAAAGTCCTAAATTCCTGTAGTGAAATATTACTCCAGGAACTGTAATCGGCAGCGATCAAGGGTGTTGGTACAAAGGCGAATTGCCAGAGTAATGAGTATTGTTATTAAATTAGATAAGTTCTTCTATCGTAGTTTGTTTGCTCGTGGAATATATTAAAATAACACACTACTGAGTGAAAGGTTAGATCTCTCGCCAGTAAAATTTCTTACTATGCCCATAAAGGTGGTCTAAGTACTATTGTACGAACTAAACCTTCTCTCGTGTCTGTCTAAATTGAAAAGTAGGCTACACATTAGTTTCCACTTTTTCTTTTCAACGCCCTCTCCCTTGTTCACTCATGAAGGTCTTAGTCAGAGATTTCTCACGGAAGTCGCGCGAGTAATAAAAACTTCAGAATCTTGTTAGTGCGCAAGGTTTCCCGTCCCGAGTGATTACTGCGAAGAAAAACTTCGCAGCTAAATCCCCTCGTTGCCCGGACGTAATTGGACTTTACTACTTCCGTGTCGAAGAGCCCGGCTCCTAGTCTCTGGTGAATTGTTTCTCTGACGTAACTTCAGAGTAAGTAACGTACGTACCATATATCCTAAGTTCCGCCCCCCCCCCCCGTGGGGGAATTAAAAATTGACCTGGATTTTCGTTCAAGTAAATACTTGGCGGTAATTATCGACAGACTGCTTCCGGTGTGCGCTCCATATGGTCTTCTCCTCCCTCCCTCGGGCGACTGTACCTGATACGGGTGAAACTGTTTTCACAATAGAGCGTTGCGTCGATTACATTGCACGAGCGACCTACATTGGAACCGACACTCGTCGCCGGCGACAGGGAATAAGATCTACATTTGAGTGTTTCATCAAACATAAACTGGCTAGAATCTGAGGTAAAGAACAAATGAAAAATGAAAATTTTACATAAATGGTTTGCAGAGATACTAATTGGAGTCCAAATGTATCTAGATTATCCTCGCACGTAGTAAAACAAAAGGATGATGTTGCTCGATGCCTGAAGCATGTTCGAAAAATAATCTAAAACTTTGATATATTTTTATAAAAGAAACATGTATATTACTAAAAAATAATAATTTTATTAACCAAATGGCAAACAATTCCACTGTATTTCGTTCGCTTATAGCAATTAATTGCAAGCTTCCTTGAAGGTAACAGATGGCAGCACGGCCTGTATCGCCGACGGCCGCCGTCAGAACATCGCTATATTGTGATGACGCAAATAACTCGTCGCTGGTGGTAAGCGTCGGACGCGACGCGATGCGCCGCATCGCGTCGCGTCGCTCTGTTGAGGAAACCGCCTAGGGCAAGAGACCACCGATCCCGTGTTGTTCTCGTCGGTCCTATGTCTTGATCACTGTGGGGTTAGACTCTGACGGTGCATCATCGCCCGATGATGTTCTTTACATAGGGCTCTTTTTCAGTCAACCTGTCCCTGGACTGTGTTATCTCATTTAGTGTCATTTCCAAGCAATTTCAGACGATACTTTCTTCAGCTCCCCCATTTAGTTCCTTGTCCGAAGAGAGGGGGAATGCAAGGTTGTAAATTCTTGACAGTAGAACTTGTGGGTGCACAAATGTGTGTGTGGGTTGTGCGCTCGTGTGTGGAGGGAGTAAGGGGCAGTGTTGTTAGGGCATGAAATAACATACGAAATTTGGTGGGAATCTGTAACTTTATCTGTTATTCGCAAACTAAAATTATTTAATTATTTACCCATAAAGTGAACACACACTCTTAAGTGAAACAGTCTTCCATTGGACGCGTGATGTCACGCCATCTACCTGCTAGTGTTTTTTTCAACTCGCAAAGGTAGAAAACTGAAATAAAACAGTATGTTTTTAACGTATCACTCACATGAAACAGTTACTATAGACGGAAGACTTAAATTTTGCAGACTACGAAATTCGATAAGGACATTTAAAACAATCTAATTTGTTTAAAATTCCAGTTTTTACTAAAAATCTTCCTATTTTCCCACAGACGACTAATATTTTTCGGAATGCGGGAAAGTTCATGCCATTTGACTTCACTGTGGCGGAAAACGCTAAAAATCAACCTTTATAATATTAAAAAGATTGCATTTGTATCATACGAAAGTACACTTTTCGTGTTTCAGCGAAACTTTCATAATATGGCTTGTATAGTAACGCACACATCTTGGAAAAATGTCTAACGTGCCCTTCCAACGCACCAACATTTATTTCCATCGAGTCGCTGGGCACCTACAGCTGGGTTAAGCGCATTCCACATGATGGCCTCACATGCCGTTGACCCGTTCAGTCGAAGTGTCCACGTTCGTAATCAGGCCTTATCTGAGTGGCCTGCGTGATCACACTTTCAAATATTGAACAATAGTAAGAGCGTGATTGCAGCACCACCTTGCTAAAGACAGTTGCAGAAATCCCCTCCACCGACCAGTAAACGGGGCCGATACAGGCCAGCGTAACACTGGGAGAGGATTCTCTTGTCATCGGGGCAGCGGACCAAGAAATCTTGGAGATGGGTATGTCCGGTCGTCGTTAACCTACTCCTAGAATCAGCCTCCAGCAACATGAACAAGGTGGGGACTTTCCAGTTGGATTATAATAGTAGTGGCGTATGTTAATAAAATTTAATATTAACTAACATCTTCGTATTCAGTTTAAGCTCCCCCGATCAATAGTCTAGTAAATAGTTATTGTATAATCCTTGTGTTTGATAAACCCCATCTTACACGGTTGTGCTCTAACTAATCATGACTCATTATTTTGTACGCCCTTGCCATTTCAGGTATGAAATTACGTAAGACAATTCGTAACATGATGGATATGTACTTTCTGTCTCGTATAAGATGGCAAGATTTTCACACTTCAACGAATGTTTACTTTTAGTTTATGTAACCTTTCGCCATCAGCTGGTGCGTCAGTTGGATGCTACACGAAAACAAGGAAATGGGTTTGGGGAAAACATGGCGTGTTTAGGGCATAGACTGACAATTACTTGCCCAATATAAATTACTAGTAATCAAAATCGCTGTACACGAAATATATGTTACTTTAAAAATTATGCAGAGCTCGCGGAAAAATAAAACTTTTGGTATGTGTTCGCAAATTTATTTTACATACGAAACATTCATTTGAACGTTATAGCTGATTAGGTTTGACAAAGAAGACACAGATGGCGCGCACGACATGGTAAAGTGTGTGAGCCGCGCGCGGTACCGGCAGATAGCAGCAGGTTCGCCGCCTCTAGATCCTGCTTTTTAAAACTTGATTTTTCTCATATTACTGTCTCGAAACGACAAGAATTTGAAATATATTTTGTCTTATTGTGCATTTCATTTTGAACACCTATACATTACTACTTTAGCACGAATATTCGCTGGTAACATTTACAACCACCGCTTTGTGACCACGTAAAATAAAATATATTAATTAATCTAGGAACTCTTTGTTATCGTGTATTTTACACTTGTCTGGCGTGCGTTGCCAGTGCACTCAAAATAGCTAACTTAATATCAACTTCTGTTCGCTCGTGCATCAGCTGATACACGATTTAGTAAACTGCGCTTTGTTTCGTGTACGTAAAGTTGCCACTCACTGTCAAAATTTTGCCATCTTATATGAGAGAGACATTATTGGCAGTATTTTACACAGACGGGAATTAGTACCCAATGCATTTAAGGTTTCACCGGCGGGATATCAGCATGGAGAACCTCACTACGCCTCTTGTTCCTGATTGTATGATGGTAACATATTTGAGAACACAGCACTACGCTCGCTGGTTGCAGGAGGAAGTAGACATACGCTAGACAGAAGTACAGTGCACATAAAAAATTTCTAGGTTCCAACACGTCGGCTCACACAGTAACTAGTGACCGAATGTGTTGGTAAATATCCTTGTCCGGATTTTAAGGTGCTGAGGCCGATATACCAAATTTCAATATTAACATCGGGGTTTTTTTAAATCTGTGGTAGAGTTATCTTGCCAACCTACGTACTTGTATTTATTAAAGCGGTCTAGGCCATAAATTAGCGCTACAGAGGTTAATCGTGTTTTTAAATTTGATGGAAGTCAATAGAGAGAGCCGAAGAAAGGGCAATCATAGGCAATTATTTTCACGGCGAGAGCAAATATTTTACCAGAGCGATGTAGGTATTTCTGCGCAGCTATTTCAGACTCTGCGAGTATTTGGAAGTTACCGTGGTGCGATATATGCGAATTAAATGCACCTGATTTGCATATTATTTGTGCACAAATTTGGCAGAAACTGTTATGTATGATTGTTCCCTCTTCATCCACCCCCAGTAATTTTTCTAGGGTTATGTAGATTCCAGATGACATATTTGGAGAACTCGCGCTCTTTCAAATACTTAGCCTACGTAGATTCGAGAAAAAATATTTCTACTACAAAGTATATTTTCATGATTCATCGTAAGCAAATGTTTTATAATCATTCAGTAAGGATTATATCCCGAGTTGCCTATACCAATTTGTTTTTTTTTTTTTTTTTTTTTGCATGTCTGAGGCATAGAAGCGCAATAGTGCCAAGGGCGAACAAGGCCAGATGTCTCCTCAGCGTTCTATACACAAGACAGTGAACTGTTGTGAAGTCTTCAGACTGTAGTTATGTAATTCTATGGCGTAATATTAAAGGTGTAGTGTATGCCCCTAAACGACTTGAAATACATTTCCCGTACGTAACTTTAATTTTTTTTTTTTTTTTTTTTTTTAAACCAAAAATGACTGCAAACGTCCGCTTCAGCAGTTTCAAATTTAAAAAAAGAAGAGCATTAAACATAAGCATAAGGCTAGCCTTAGAACGTAACATTTTTCTTCAATGATTTTTTTTAATGATATTGCGTACCATAATTCAGTTCCATTTAAAGGAACCTATTTCGTACACTTGTAGACAGTACTCATATTTTGGTGGCATTTGTAATACGGTACATTTAAACGAGATGTTTGGGCAAACAACTATCCAGCACAATAACAGTGAAACGTGACATTGGGCTTCTTTCTGAAGTGCACAGTGTATAAATTTTGCGTATGCATTTCTAGGTTGCGTATTCCGTGTAAACCTGCACTGTAACCTTTCCAACCAAGAAATAGTCGCAGTTCCTGTAAGTTTTATATCTTCATTGTACTTGTTGGAAACTGCCGGTTGTTAACCCGACAGAGTATAAAATTTTTCCGTATTTAAATTAAAGAAGACATTAAAATACAGAGTTTTTCTCATTCACGTCTGTTGGACTGTTTCAAGAACTCGTGCATATTTCTGTTTGTAGGTATTTCAAATGAAACTGAAATACTGGCCTGCAAGAGGGAAGGACGAAATTGAGTTGCGGAAAGAATGGAGACCAGACATAAACGAGTGCTAAAAGGGGAAACGAGAGAAGGAGAAAACTTGTTAGTATTCCACACAAACTCCTTGACGGGCGGAGCTAAAACATTTCTGGGATGAAAATCCGAAGAGATGGCTCTTGAGATGACGTTAATAATACCGTACATCGTGCCCCCGGGAGCGCCCTACAGAGAAACTTGCAAAAACACAGGGGATCGAGTGCTGCAAAACAAGATCTGTTGAACAAAAATAAATGTAGTGCATGATCATAACTGAAGTGTTTCGCAGGTAAGTGCGTAGGCCAATTGCGAGTATTTCTTTTCCTAAGCGTGCAATGCTGATTTTATATATATAGTATATTTTTTCTATTTTTTTTATAGCTACCCTATTACTGAGAGTTAACTGGAAGTCCGGTGGGTAGAGCGGGATCATATTGCGTCTCAGGGCTAACCCCTGGCGCCTACAAGGGAATAATCGTGCAAGGAGACATGCATCGCGGCAGAGGGGGATTGGGCAGCCATGGCTGGCGATTGGGGCCATGACTACCTCCCCGAGTGTACCTATAGCTAAGACTATAACTAAGAAGAGACTGAGAAAAACCGTCAAAGACAATGTAAAAACACAGTCGACAGGAACTAATTCAAAACTTGTCGTGCATTAAACAGAAATGCTACGAGACAGAGGTTGAAACTCGTGCTTTATTAGTAGAGATGAGACTAGTAATTGTGTACTGTAGTTGGGATTCTTCAAGTGATGCTGGCTTCAGCCAGGGTGATGCAAGTGGCGCTATGGGGTCATTCCCTCAGGTTTCCCAGTAAACCTGAAACTAAAAGAAATGAGTGCGAGTGTCAGCAGAGCTAACACTCGCTGATTTTTACATGACTAAGGAGAGATGGCGAAGACCTGTGGAAAGAAAGGGGAAATAATTAGCTATTCTAAAAGACCTAATACTAACATAACCTCGGAGACATTTAACTTAGTGCTGTGCTACCTCGCATTGGCCAATCTCAGTTGCCATTAGCTATAACAGAGCATATCTACGGCCGTATGCTGAGAGTGCACGAATCTTCACATAGAGGAGGGATGATTGATTTTTCTTCGCTGGGGAGGTCTCACACCAGCTGCAGTAGAGCGTCGTGCGTCGCCATAAGCCACTGTAGTTAGTTGCGGGTATAACTGCCCAGTGACTGCCTTTGAATCAGTACATATAAAGTCGGGGAGGTAATAACTGTAGGGCCTATATGTATTCGACTTTAACATCCTCTTCTCCTGAATGTCGCGGTGGTTGGGCGGACAAGATGCTAGACTGCCGACCCCAAGGGTGCTGGAACGATACCGGACGCTTTTTTTTAGCTATCCTGCGTCGAAACGGGTGTGCATAAGGGCGAGGATCCCGCCTACTGCCCGTCAGACTTCGGCATCAAGTGCTGTGCCTAACGGCAGACGTCTGAAGCGAAGATGGCGACTGTCGGTGTTGCGTTCTAGCTGGCAGCGAGGGAACGACTGCAATGGTGCTGCACTTTTGACAGGTGGTGGGGGAAACGAAGCTGGTGGTGCGCTCTGGTGGGCAGTGGGAGAAACGAATCTGGTGGCACCCCTGGCGGGCGCCGAGGGAAATCGTCGGTGGCGAGTGATTGACGTGTGCGATATTAGCATATTCGTAATTAACATTGACCTCCTTTGCATATTCGCAATTAGTATTGATGAAATTTGCATAGGCAGATTTGCATTGGCGGTCGTGACGTCATCCTAAATGGCGGCCATGATATACAAAATGGCCGCCGCGTGCCTGCAGCCTGGATCGCGTGAGGGAACATTTTATAACTATTTCCCAGTTTAATTTTTGAAAGCTTTTACCGAGACATTCTGTATACTTTACTATCGCATACTTGCATTTTCAAAAATTATTCATAAAAATTATTGTTAGGGAATATAACACAATTGTATTAAATTTTATAGAGATGACTTTTTACTTATTGTATTATTGTAGTTTATGTAGACATTCTGAGAAGGTATCTAATAGTACCCATTTATTACACATGATAAACAAATGCTCAGTTGATATTACAGATACTCAACCATCCGAGTTATATGCTACGTATGTCTTATCAAAGAAGGAATTTAGAAAACGAATGCTGAACGTACTTTATGATTCAAAAACTGCTAATTCCACAATGATTTCTGTCGCCCCGCCTTAACGTTGGAATTCGCAAGTTTTGCTGATAAAAAAAGTGCACCCGGTAATGGAATTTTTTTGACTGAATTCTCGCCTCTTTTCTTTATAATATGAAACTAAAGGATTCTCTTTCCGGCAAAGTAAAGAAGTCAATAGTGCCACATCGGGTCGCATGCTCGCATTCTGAAAGTTAAACGCAACTTAAACTTCTTTCTAATGTTATTATCTCTAGTCACTGGCATCAGTCACATGATTTCAGGACTGGCCATAGTCACTAATTGTGGATGCCACAGCGCACTGAAGGGCCAGAGCGCCCATAGGAACAGAAACGAGTGTTTGTGTAAATATTTCATTTGCAGTTTTGCTCGGTTTCTTAAAACTACTGAGGGCCGGTTTCACCACGCGAGATGATAGTTTATCGAGATTAACTGACTAATAATCTCGATTATCTGCATTTTGTGTTTCACCACACACACACACAATCAATCTCGATTTTCTCTGAATAACCCGCCGATTTTGGTGGTGTAAGTCGCATTATCGGGATTAAACTGAAAAACGTAAACAAATACTTTCGGAAGGTGAGAAGGCAACGCTATTTCTTCGAGAATAAAAATGGCTCAGGCGATGTAAAATTTAATTTTTGTACAGAAAAGTGATAAGGATTTTATTATTCGCGATGTGCTATAGTTATGCGAAAGAATAAATTATTTTGAACTTTATGATGAGGATTTTAAAGTACACTTTCGCCTTTCAAAACAGTTAGCTATATATGTTTTGGAATGCATCGAAAATCAATTCGAGTATCCCACCGACAAGTCGGTTTATATGTAATTAATTATGAATGCCGAAATAAATATTCTATAAGATCAAGCTCGTTTCAAGTGATGCTCGAAGATGTGTCGATTTGATGCCAGCATATTGTAATAAATTTGTTTATTTCTTATCTGCAGGAACATATCTATTCCAGTAACTATTTGAACACATTCGTCATATGAAGTTCGTGTTTGTTAATTTATGTTATCCAACACCGCCTTCTAGTTGTCTGCTGTTCTGTAGTGGCCACGAGTGGTACAGTAGAAACTATCGTTTGCCATTGTTTCGCTTTATTTTGTTGTGTCCAGTATCTGTTTGTTTTAAATGATATTGAAATGTTCTGTTACTCTAACAAAATGTGTTTTCATGCGGTGAAAAATCTCTGCTTCGCTTTTTCCTTACAACCACAATACCTTTAAGACTTGCCATACTTTCTTAATGATTTCTCCGTACAAGCTCAAAGCTAAATCTCTAATGTTTATGAAGAGAAAATCGCGGTTAAGTCAGAATATCGAGATAATTTTAGCGAGATATTCTTTACGACGATTAAATCTTGTGGAACATGCTCAACATTATCGAGATTAAAATCGAAGTTAAACCTCTCATCTGGATAACATTAACTTTTCGGAGTATCAAGATAATCGTCGTTGGTGAAACCGACCCTTAGTAGAGTATATGGAACCATTTCTCAGCAAGTCTGCCTTTCGTGAAAGTGTATCCTTTCCAGGGATACTTGTTTTGATTTTGATAATAGTTTCGCATTGCTAGATCTCGAGGTTTCGCCGCCTTTTCAAGTTCATCTCCCGAGTGCCTGGAGACCGTTCTTGCGTAGCAATGTCGTCGTGTCTGGTTGAAGACGCCTTCCCAGTCACTCACTCTCTCCTTGAAACATTTTCTCGCCACGTGACATTTTCATCTCGACTCCCCGCGCCGCGAGGAGGCGTTGCCCTTCAACCCCCCTTTCTCCCGCGCCTAATCCCGGCCGGCTCCGGAGGTTTCAGCCAGGAGAGTAATATCGGGGAAAAGTTCAGCGCTGAAACGTCTGGCGTCATTATCCTTGATGAGCGCAGTCACCCCCGAAATCCCCCCCCTCCCCGCCATCTTCTATCATCCCCTTACCACCTCAAATTTCCCAACCCACGTAAACCCTCATTTTTTTCTGCATCGGGGGATGACTTTCCCCTCGGCAGGTCCTTCCCACCCCCTTTCTGCGACTTGATTGCGGTCGTCCGCAGTTTTCCGGCCCGACGAGAAACAAATGGCAGTTCGCTTTTTATCCACCCCCCACCACCACCCACTCTCTACTTCTTACTATAAAACCTTCCCCTAAAATCCTTTCACGCTTCCTTTTTAGTTTTGTTTTTCCTTCCTTGGCCTCCTTTCCGAAATCGCATCCGAAGAATTTGACGACGCGATGTTTATTTCCTTTCGCTCAGTTGCGACGAAAGCGACGGCTCCATTTCGACGGAAGTCTTTAAGGAAACTTCGCCGGTATAAATAATACCGAAATCCGCACTCGCGTTTGGATTTATTCATCGGCACGTAGAAGCACACACTTTAATTTTCTAGGAAGTAGAAAATGAATACTATGAGGATGTTCTAAACTGCATCGTCAAGAGCTTACTTGTGAAGTGCTGTTTAAGGTAAATGCGTACAAAGTGCCGGGCCTACTTCGTATTATGAGTAAAAGTCTAGGCTAGAGGGAGGGGGAAATGTATCAGTTTAGGCTGTTGCGTTCACTGAACTTTTAATGCATCGCTGCACGATTGCGCTATTCGGAGAAAGTCTACTTCTAGTGGATCCTAGAGGATAAACTTACCCGTTTGATAGAAATTTGTTTTCGAATCATACTTTCAGTTCGAGTAATACGGAATTGGTCCATGGGAAACTTACTGTTAAAGTTGTTTGTAATATTTCTCGTACTTAATTTTCACTGTATCTTATTTGAAAATTGCAAAAATGTTATTAGCATTGTAAATTTTATATTACACTGTTTGTGACAAATTTTTGTTTACAGTTCGGATCCCATGTGTATAAAGTAGAGTAAAGCAGATTGAGAAACTTTTGTATTTTTTTTTTTTTAATTTACTTCACAAAAACTTAATCAGGAGGAAATAACTGAATCTCATATAAAGGATGTTTTAATATTGCAAGTCAATACTTCGCGGAACATTCCTTGTATCTAGAGGATGAAAAAAATATTATATGAACATAGATCCGCAAACGCTTCGTTTCTTCGCTACAGTCCGCATACGTAACGTACAGTGTATGGCCCGCGGACTGGATCATGTTACTGTGGAATGCCATCGTAGCTGTAATTGGCAGCCCCATACCAGTCCCCGAGGAGCCCTGATTGGCATTTATATTTTGGGGACATTTAAAGGCTCTTGTGTATGCAACCCCAGTGGAATATGCGGGCAACCTCTGTAACCATATTGCGACGGGTCGCGAAACAATCGGGGATTTCTCAGGGATTCGTGTACGCACCCGGATGTCCATGAAACTGCGAGTTGATGCGTGTTTCCTGCTGATGGAGAGGGCATGTCTACTCCTAGTACAGTAGGAACTGCACAGGAATTACAGTTGTGTTGAGTGAGGTGTCGTGTATCGCGCAAACTAACGCTCCGGTGGCAATCCACAGTAACACAATCCAGCCCGCAGTCCATACACTCGCTGTACGTAATGTATTACGGGCTGTAGTAAAGAAACGAAGGCTTTTGCGGACCTATGTACATATAACATTTTTTTCATCCTCCAAATGTGAGGAATGTTCTCCCGAAGTAGTGACATGCAATATTGCAATAATTTGTATACCAAAAATACATAACACTGCTGTGATTAATTTTAAATTATTGTATTCTTGAATAAATGAAATTTTAACTTAGTATCTTCTACAACTTGCAATATTTATCTCGTATTCAAAAAGAATTAAAAACAGAGCAGCGATGTGTTGGCAACTGCTAGTAAGAAATAGTTTACAGTTACGATAGTTTTCACCTAGTTTTTTGGTATGCTATTTATAAATAAAACTTGCCTATTGATATATTCAAATTTTTAGGTAACTTTGAACGAAACCTATTTTATTCTTGCACTTAATATCAGTGAAGATTAACGTGCGTAGGCCCTAGTGATATGATGATTTTTCCTCCAAGGAAGAATCGTCAGCAGGCCGAGTGGAGATTTTAGTTTTCTCTCTCTCTCTCTTTCTATCTACCTCGCTCTCACACTTTTTCTCTTTCTCTCTCTTTCTGTCTCTCTCACCCTCTTTCTCTGTCTGTCTCCCCGGGAAGTTTCGCACCGCTAACAGTAGCAGGAGAATTTTACACGTTTTCAATTTTATCATATTTCATACTTATTACAGCAAAAATTGTGTTTTTTTGAATTTGTATTATAGAACTGAAACGATATTTTATTGTTTGAATACTTATTATAATTATTTAGATGTGATGGCAGAACGGTTACAAATCTAAATATGGCGGATGTGGCATGTTTCAGGAAAAATCGTTAAGTTTGTATTAGGTTTTTTTTAAAGCTACCTAGGCAAGTTAAGACGCCGTGATAAATGTTTATCTACGGCAGGAATGGATATACTGTAACATGTATCGTGACGCGTGTGTGTTAGAGAAAGTATTGTTGCCATTACGTTACGTTGGACCTGCGTGTGTGTGCGTGTGTGTGTAGGTAGGTGTGATGTAAATGTAGGACGTGCGAAATTTATACGTTTTAACCGTGAACTGTTTTTATGACGATATTAATCGATTGAGTCACGTCAGTTTATTTATCAAAACGTTGTAACCTTGTTCTTGACAGTGAACCGCAGAATCGGGCATGCTCTTGTGCACCGCAGAATCAAGACCGACAGAGATAAAAACTGAGCCTGAACAACACCGAGAGACTCCACCTGCAGATTTGTTTAGAAAATTTATTTACTAGACACATGGTCGAAAATGTGTCCTAAGGGTTGTAAGCAGCCTAAAGGTAAAGTTGAATCAAGCATTTGTAGTGAATGTGTAAGTATTAAAATGGAACACTGAATATCAGGATAATGCGTAATTTATACAATACCTGCAACCGTTGCAATAACAGTCGATCGCAGGAAATTATTGCGTGATGCCGAAGCTTTACTGGTTTTCCGATAACGGATTATTCATATCATATCAAATTATAGTGGAAAGTCATGTTATCACCTTGAACATCGCCGTTTTACAGCAATTAATACATCAAGTTGAAAAATCTCAATTTTTTTTCGACGATGCCAGCTACGAGTTTTGTAATAGTTACAAATATTCGTCGTATGCACTAAATACGATCCTGAATTGCATTGTTTGGTTTTAGTATTTCTGTAATGATAACTATAAACTCTTTTTCAGATCCACTTTCAGTGGCGCGTACCGCCCTTGGAAAGCATTTTCGATCATTGCTTGAATACACAACGTCGAAATATTTAGTTCCTAAGGAATGTGCAGCGGACTATGTCGGGGTTGTTCACTCTGCTGTGGCCTGTCCTCAGGGGAGCAGGTTACGCGCTCTTAAGGGGGGTATATGTAGCTAGATGGAGCAGCTTTAAATTAAAGGTAATGTCGTGTCTAATATATTAATATAAAACCACACTCAAAATACAAGTGACACAACTCGTACAATATTTACGTTATGTTTAAAAGCGGGGGAGTAGATTGATACAGTTAACTTGATCTTTATTAGATATTGATATCGTGGCTAATAGTGTCTGGCAAGATGATATTGTTCCAGGGAGTTACTGCAATGATGCCGAAGGCTGCTTGCAGAAGTCTCTGAATCGGCGGCAACGGAATGACCTCTTGCGGTCAGTATTCAGGTGGTGGTTGTCTGGCGGCAGGTCAGCGACATGCCCTGCTTCAGTCCTCTGCGCGCGCTAAATACGCGGCGCCGAATTGTTAAGCATCTCTGTTTAGTAATAACCCGCTACCCGTATCCTCGTCCCGAACACTGTCGCGGTTGGGGTGGTTTCCAGCCAAGCGCTGGAAACAACTTCGTAGATCACAGCAACTCGCAATATATGCAATCGTGCTGTCAAGTAATATCAGCCTCCCCGAACTGTTTGAATACGGAGGGCCATCTGTGATCGCAACGCAGCAGTGTCGGTGCGCAATCATACGTTACTCAGTCTGCAATGAAGGTGCTCAGAAGTTGCAATCATTGTGTGGTATCTGAAAGCGCCACGGGACTCCAGAACACACGCATGAAGGATTCTTACCAAGCTGTAGCTAGTTATGCACTTGTAAATGTCCCGCATTTTTTCAGACAACTTGTAACAGGTTACTGTCTCTCGTAGATATCAGTAAACACCAACGGACTAGCTCAGCGTGAGTTGGAGACTTTTGACTAAATAATAATGAAAGTTTGTTGATACGACGATTGCCAACAAATAAAAGAAATTAATGTCTGGAGATTTATTGTCGTCTCGGCAAAACAATTGACACCTGCAGCTGACAAACAAAAAAAAAAAAAACCCAAGACAGAATGGCAGCCTTTATAAAACAAAACTTGTCACTTCGAGAGTTACGAATACGAGAGGGAATCGTTACTTTTCTCTCCCGGCGCCGTATTGACTCCTCGCACCGACGGAAAATAAATTCAATAGACATTTGAATTGAAATGTCCGAAATACAAAAGAAGGCTAAAGTCGCGGGCGCTGGTCAGCACGAGTCACGTGATCACACGTTGCAGGCTGTCCGACTGACAGCTGACAAACGATCGTGCTGCGACGAACTGTTGCGATACCCGAGAAAGGTCGCGCTTCCTTATATGTTGGTAGAAAGATTCCTCGTTGAAAACGTATTGTTTTCGAGCAGTCTGTCATGTCAGCCGAAGGTGGTGACCTGTAATTTTCCTCGTTTCACCATGTCGTACCTTGCGGTGGCGATGTTTTTAGTTTACTAACCCAGTGAAAAGGAAAAGATGCGCATGACGTCTGTTACTACTGAGGGGGTAGGGGGGGGGGGGGGACAAAAGTTATTTCCACGACCTTTCAAAAATGGCCTGAATTACTATCCTTGACTGAAATATAGAGATAACTGAAATACTTCCCGAATATGCTAATTATATCTAGCTGCAATGCTACAAACTGGGGAACATTCTGCCTCGTGAAGTAATTGACGTTGTCTTGGACTGCATCTAATTCATTTTCCGTTGGAATTTGTATTAGTCAGGGATACTTCTTATAGTTCCTTTGTAGTTACTTCCAATTTTACTTAAGCCCTGTCGAAGTTCAACTTTCAGATTGTTCGTCATAACTTTAACAAAGTCTAAAAATTACACCAAAGTGACAACACACCGCATTCATTCTATATGATGTTCGCGGTAAAATGAACACTTTTGAAAACCCTGCTTAGTATCCACCTGTATGCACGTCGTGTATTATTTCGCCTTATGTAACATGATTACCATGTACCTCGTCACATTATTTATGCATCGGTTAAGTGAAACTGTGAAATATTAAGAAAGGTAATACTTTACAAACCTGTTTTTTTTTACACCTTGATGCTTGAAAAAATAATATAAAGCGAAAGAAATAATTGTAAGTTATCACAAATGGTTACCTAACACTTTTTATTCGACGTTAAGATATGGAACTACTTTCTATCAATCGTTACCAGCTTAACTAGGCGAACGCCACTCGGTGCCCTCGTTAAAATTCATGCAAGCAGAGTTGACGTTTTTCTAAGGTTCATTTCTAAAGTGCTTACTTTATCGTGAGTAGCCTTTAGTAATATTTTGCACGAGAGCTATTTATTACTAGAAATTACCAACGCACCTATTTGTTCACTGTTTTTATTCATATGAATTTATAAATATATGATAGATAAAATGAGTGAATGTTAAATTTAACCAAAAATTAGCTACTCGTATATTATCAGAAGTATTAAATTAGTGATATACCTGGACTATTTAGGAAACGCCCAAACGCATCATACATAAGAGCGATTCTTCAAAAGCTTGATTCAAAAATTGTGAAGTTACCACGGTTAGGCTATAGGTGGTCTCTAGTGTTGGACTAACCCAGCTATAGTTTCAGGTACTAGTATACAGGCTGTATGCATTGAAGAATGTACAGGCTGACTGATCCAAAAGTCACGATACGTAACAGTGTTTAAAAATACGTGCGCCACCAAAGTCGCCGTTCACATAATAACTTATACAGACTGTTCCTGTGCTTAGATTCTTATTCAAACATGGCCTGACACGAAAGTTTAATGGGTACATCTTGGTTGGTGTGGTAAGGGGACATATTGATCATGTATTGTAATGCCATCCTAACATACTTTCCTTGTGTGCTATCAATGGCACATTTTTGTGAACCCTTACGTACGATGACTTTAGAATAATCCTGTAGAGTTACTGCAGTTTGGTTTTCGTACCAGACTGTGTACAGGTAACAGCAAGTTTAACCGTCGAGGTTCACTTCAACTTCCTGGTCTGTCGTCAGCCTGACCACGCTGTCAAGTTCCCTTCCTTGACCTTCAGTTCGCGGCCTACTCCGAAGGTGGTTTACTCACCCGACCCGTTGCCCAATGGCAGGCCGGAGAGAATGGAGCGCGGCCATCGAAAGCTGTCTGACTGCCATAGACGAAACATGAGGTAGACCGATCTTGCTGGCTGCGCACGACCAATCCCCGTGTCCCAACATTTGAACTCCTTTTCTGCCAACAATTCTAGCGAGAACGGCATAGTTTGGATTTTAGGTTAGAAGACTGATTTGTAAAGAAACACTCTGATACTACTTCTAACCAATTTGAAATGGTTTGACAAAATCTAAATCTCTAAAAGTACTTTGTTTATATCTTAATGTTTAAATGACAAGCACTATTATATTATTAAATAATTTAATCGCCATTGACCATTAGATTTTGACAGTTTTGTTCCTTTGAGGTAGGTCTTCTGCATGCACAGAAGACTAATAGATAGTCTCTCATATTTGGTCTGTGGTCTGGGCTTGCCGCACACCAGAACAATGGAGGGGTCCATTACTGTCCCTTTACTAAAAACTCGTACTTAGACAGCAAGGAAAATAAACTACCAAAAATGAAGCCTGTGAAATGTAATATTTTAAGTTCGACTGTACCGCTTATGAATCGGTAGCTAAGGTGGCCACCCTCGTATCACGTCCCTAGGTTCCTTGATACTACAGTTTTGACTCTTTTTTTTTATTAATTTAAATTATGAATTTTGAAACCTAAATGTTGTTTAGAATGGAATGCCTTGAAGTGGCGGTTTAATGTGTAACCGAATATGCCGTAGCAGTGGTTATCGGCTGTTCACGGTAGAGTGAGCACTTTTAAAATCAACCTTTGAAGAATATCACTGCCCTTCTCTGCGTATATTTGAACTTGTACACAGACCGCTTTGCGCCTGTTAAAGTTGGTATTGATGGAGAGATAATAGTTCCATGTCTTCGAATGAAAAGTTTTTGGTAAACATTTGTGAAACCGAAGTTATTTATCTCACGTTGTTTTTTTTTGTGCAAATACGTGTAAGAATTTTCAAATTTGTAAGATGTTTCCTTTTATAATAATCACAGTTTTACATGACAAGGCGCATGAGTAGGCTGTAGTGGGCAGGACCAAGGCAAAGTTAATTTTGCTTGTGGCGGAATGATAACGTGCATACAAGTAGATTTTAAGCAAGGCTCTCAGAAGTGCTCAGTTTACCTTGAACAGCCTATAAACTAATTAACAAACATACAACGTAACGTAAGTATGAGAGAGACCGGGTGGGGGAGAGGAGATGTAAAATTTAAACATGGCTAACCGTCACGCAAAGATTAAGACTTGCCCACTTTTGGGAACGAGTAGTCGGCAAGTGTGCATCAGACTGACATTTCCGAGCGACAATCAATTGAGTTGAAACATACAGACGTGACTGTAGATGAGAAAATTTTCTCGGGCTACGGTGACATACTCGAACCGCTAGATTGGTGGAGAGTCGCAGAGGGTCGTATCCGTGTCCCGGACCAGACTCCCGGTCGTCTTTGTTGATGATTGTTATAGGCGATTCACGGTAAAGTGAGCACTTTTTAAGGCCCTCCCGATGGGCACTAGCCCCTAATAAGTTTATTCGATTGCAGCCTCTGGCATTAACTATTGAGAGTGCTGAAATGTACATGCTCTATTAGTCCCATGGCAATGTTTTTATTATACAGTGGCAGAATTATACAGTATGGTTCTCAATTAGACCGACGAACTTCGGGAGGTGATTTTTCATGAAAAAGTAAAAGGAAAACATATGTGACACTTTATACATAGCCGAATACTAAGGGAGGAATGAGCCCTTAAAAAACGAGATTTTAAACCGTAATTTTTTTTTTTTTTTGCAAAATATCGTATCTTATGTTGGTCCCGATAACATACAATAGTTATTCGAGAGCTGTAATTGTATTTTACTTCGTTACCGATATTTTGCAAAAATCCTGTTTATAACCTCGTGTTTTTTAGGGCCCATACCTCCCTTAATATTCGGTTTAGGTATAAAGTGTCGCATATGTTTTCCATTTCCATGAAGAATCGCCTCCCGAAGTTTGTCGGTCTGATTGCGAATAACCCTGTAGAAATGAACTGAAAGCAAAAATTTAGCAGGGCCTTAAAAAGTGCCCACTTTACAGCGAATAGCCTATGCACGGGTTTGTTTCACTGGAGTGGGTGTGTTATGAATCGTTTTAGTAGAATTCTATATCAGCGCGCACACATCTACGGGAATAGCTGTGTAGTTCAGACTTCGCTTTTGTTTATTTTGTACTCATCCAGCAAATATGTTCTAATGAATAGCTGAAATTTAATTTTCAGTTAAATGCTTGGGAAACTTAACTAAATGAGGTTTTTTCTGAACCGCGTTAGCAAGGAAACTTAACCTACATTGTAATATTTTGCAATTTACTGGCTTGATAATGCAGTAACTGTATGTGTAGCGACCAAACATTTAAATTTAAAATTTCTTTTAAAGGGTGAATTTAATTTTTCATGTGCAAGGAAGTAAGGTTGAACATATAACTATCAATATTAAAATTTAGCAAGCCACTCGTTATCTAAATGTCGATAATATCGATGTCGGCAAAGTTCTGATAGGAAACTATCACATGCCGAGTATAAATTGAGAGTATAAATTTAACTAACGTACGAACCATAGTTGAAAGCCGTAGGAATTAATGTCTTTCGACATTTTTTTTTTCATGTAGGTTTGATTTCAGATGGTTGATAAAATTCTGTCTCGTTTGTTTACACTTAATAGAAATATATTATGTTAAATCATAACTGGTAAAGAATCTTAATTTCTCCTTGAGAGAGAGAAAGTTGTAAACATTTTCTTACGCGCAAATATTCTGTTATGATTATGTGAGGCGATACTAGCTAGCTAGTCTGAGAGCATTTATTTTAAAATAAGATTTTTGAACTTTTTTTTTTCTCTGAGAACGTTTTTAATTTGTTTTTAATAAATTTATGCCATATTGGATTCTTTGCTAGGGCTGTGGTGATCTGAGATGATCACACAGCTAGGACTTCTCATTAATTTACTTATACACGAGTCTGAGTACCTATAAAACCAGGCAAGTACAATGGTACAAAGACGTGTTAATATTAAGCAAACAAGAAGCCTGGGTTCGTACTACAACCGTGTTAAATGTTTCAGTTTTGCCTTCTGCGATCTTGTGAAGTGAATGTGCAAGGACTGTATTTACGCACATAAAAGCCCGTGAGCTTAATACTGACGAAAGAACTCGACTGAGAAGGGAATGTCTACAATGAGATTTTTACGCGACCACGTCGGCTAACTGCTGTCCAAGACGACCAACATTTTAACTCTCAGATAAGACTGAACCAGCTTAAACAGCGTACAGCTCTAATTGTTAATTTCAATTTTATCCTGCGCCACAATTATGCTATGTTTTAAAATTCAGTTCGCACCGATTTTTTAGCCACAAAGACCCTGTACGAAATAAACACGCGCTTTAATATATATTCCGTGTTCGGATATAAACGTAGGCTAGTTAGTGTCGGCTGCAATATATATAATTTGAGAATTGTGAATTAGTAGTTTTAATCATATTCAAATACCTTGGTAAATGAAAATATAAATTTTAATGCCCAGTTCTATTTTAATATGTAATCTGACCGCTCATCATATGTTCCAACTTTGATTCTTTCAAAATGTTAATAGGATGTAAGAAGCTGAGCTGCCATTGTTTTCATTTACCGTAGTTCGTCAGTAGTTAGTTGTTATATTTTTCTCTTAGGAATGCTGTCTTGGAGATGCTGACAAGTTTTGTTATCTGCCTGGCGGTACCACGGAAATTAAATTTGGTTAGTTTTATTGGAGGTCACATACCTGTTGGGTTGTACTTCCTAGTGTTCGGCAGTGTAAGCCGGGCAAAGAACACTTACGTTCCTTAACTATTAAAATGTTATGTAACATTATCGTCGATTGTAATGTAGTGTGTAATAAGACAATATATTGATATTTCCATATATTAAATATGTTTATATTTGATCAGTTAGTGTTGATACATCGAAATAGGAACAGCTCAAGAGTCTCCTTTATCGCTCCCGTACTTAAGTGTCTCTGTAAAGAAAATTCTTCTCGGGTACATATGCGTCTTACCAGATGCTCGAGATTTACAGGGAATTGAAGGTAAATGAAGTACCGCGCAGGATAAGAACAGAGAAGCGCTCGGTCTTAAAGAATGTACTAAAATCACAGCGTTAAAAACTTCGGGAAAGGTTTCGGGCCGGTTCATCGATGGACTAACACGGGGTGTAAACCCTCGACAACTTGACCCAGAATCGTTAAACTGCTTCACAAGGGAGCTGTGAAACTACAAATCCTCTTTTCGCGCCGTTATTGCTCAATAACCAAGCTGGTAGCAGTAATGAAAATTCTCGCCCCCTCCTCGCATTTTTCTTCGGAATCCCTTTATAACTCGTGGTTTAAGCGGCTTCTACGCAGTCATAAGTATGGAACTTTAAGCCCTGATATGATGGGTGGTACTGAGTGTTAAATTTAAGGGCGCGGCCTACTTATAAGAACTACACTGACGCGCGCATGATGTCCCTTCGCTGCTACGCACACGCCACTGAACTAGCGTGCAGTGTTATGGCCGTGCCGCATGCACATATGGGACTTTAAGCGGTGATCCTATCATTGTAGTGCTGGAAAGTTTGTATAAAAGTTCAGTGCAGGTCCATATATAGTTTAGCATTTTTCCAACTAGTATATCATGAGATATAGCATTGTGAAAACCAGTTTTTAGCAATGTTTGAGAGCTCGGGAATAGTATTTGCAGGATGTTGCAAAATTGCATGGCAATGGGGCATTCGTGATAATTGTAAGGAAAACTCCACATCCAGGCGTGTATTTAACTCTCCCTCGCACGGTTCTCTGCTCCCTGATTTAAAAAATAAAGCCTTTCGAAATCGAATGGATCTTTTTGATGTATCCTGTGCTATCACTACTCCGCAAATGTATGCAGCGAAATAAAAGTTTTCAAGTAATCTTAGGTGTTTTCTTTTCGAGCAATATTTAAAATTAAATCGGGTAATATAGCATCGTGCGCACGGATGAGGTGCTTTGTCCTTATAGTGTAGTTCACTAGATTTGGTTCAGTTTAGCATGAGGCGGAGGAATACCCTGGAAGTAGACCTTTTATAAGAACGTGAGGCTGTTACCTGGGTGAGAATTAGGTATAGCGAAATGCATGTTAATGAAATAAGTTTTTTTTTTTTGCGACTTGGCTTTTTGAAGCGTATTGGCCGAAATTGTGTTTTTTACATTAAATGCATGAAATTTCATCATAACCGCGCCACACATGTTTATATAAACGCGATCGATTGATCTTGACGAGGGATGTCGATTGAAACTTACACGAGCGTCGTAGCTTCTCCTAGTCGAAAAATACACCACGCGGAAGTTATGAGACGCGGCGAAACGAACTGAAAATTGATGTCCCCGCCACGCGCGATGCTTCGCAGTCCTCACACCACGTAACATCCTTTTCGATCCTTTGGCAATCGAGTTTTGTAATCGAATTTCGAGTGTAGACACGATGGATTCGGAGCTGCAATGCCAAACAGTATCCCATGATTTCGCTATCGGGTTTTCTTGATTGCCTCCCACTATGGTCGCTAATTTAAAGACGTATTCACGTAAAAAATAATAATTTCATTGACATGTATTTTCCTACAGGGATTCTCAATCAGGCAACAGTTGGCAGTATCAGTGATTGGACTGTTTGGTTAGTGCAGGAGAGAGAGAGAGAGAGAGGGGGGGCGGTGTAGTAAGCGCGCTACGATGTTATTGGTCGGCACGCAGGTGGCGTGATGAGTGGTAGTGACGTCACAAGGTGACTGTGCAGCCTCGCTAATGTGCGGTGAAGGTCATCATTGTCGGGCGCGGGACCTCGGACCTCCCCGCCGCCCACGACTGTCTCGCCAGTCACGTGACACTTCCTCCACGAACAAGAACTTCTCGTTCCGCTGTTACGGTGGGTTCCCACCCGCCATCTCGGATTTATCGGTATTTCGCTAAAGTTTCTATTTCAGAAGGTGTATTGAAAATTGCCGCACGATAAATCATAAATTACAGCTTCCCAAACATTATCGAACTTTCACAGCTTCGCTACATTTATTAACTTTTAGCTAGTAGCTGTCGGGGCGAAACGCGAAATCATTTCCTGCGGACGATTACAAAGTCGAAGATATCAACAGTATTCAAGAAACACTGACCGTAGATAATGCACTAGGCAATGCTGTCTGCTCTGTCTTTACAAAAAAACATGATACAAAACTGTATTTCCAGAGTACGCCAAAAATTTCATAAATCCAAGAAGGCGGGTGGGAATCTGCCTCACAGTCCTAGGCGGCGCGTGTTCCGAAACACAATTCGGAGAGTAGAGCAAAGTAAGAGTTGAGGTGGACTCGCAACCGTCAGTCGGCCATCCGTCAGGCGGTCACGTGATCTGTGACCTATCGCAAGGTAACTTTGTTTCTATCCGTCAAATATATCTCAAACTTTAACTTTTGACGGACCGACATTCCGTAGACGCGAACAAGAGCTTTAAAATATAATGCAAGGCGGTGGATATGTGTTTATTTAGCTCCGTGGTAAATCTTTATATATATATAAATATATATATATATATATATATATATATATATATATATATATATATATATATATATATATATAATTCGTCTGTGCGTGTGTATGTCACTGAACTCCTCCTAAACGGCTGGACCGATTTTGATGAAATTTTTTGTGTGTGTTCAAGTGGATTCGAGAATGGTTTAGATTCACAATTCGCTAAAGAGAGGGGGAGAGAGAGGGGGAGAGAGAGAGGGAGAGATTTAAGACATATGTACAGGACAACGTCTGTCGGGTCCGCTAGTTCAGTATAAATATTTATCACGTAAAAAATGTATTTCTCCCAAATGTTTCTCTCTTGAAAATTTATTTATAAAAAAAAAAAAATTTCCGTCCACGAAAGAAAGATCACGATGTTAAGTTGTCACGCTGAAATCTTGCCGGACAGAAGGATCGACGGACGACGGATTGTTGAGTCGCTTTCAACTGACGGACGAAAAAACAGACGGATAATAACCGATTGACAGACGGGCGACTGGCTGGTGCGACGGACGGTTGTGAACCCAGCTTAACAGCTGAGGAAAACAAAAGTAAAAACGTTGTTTTTTGAATAACCATGACGTGAATACAGTATCCTCGTGTTTAAAAACATTTACTGGTTATGCAGTGTATGTAACTTCCAAAATATAGTTTTCCCTTTCACCAAATTCTTTTCCAAAATATTAGTAATATACATACAGCTTTACTTGTGATAAATAAATCATAAACATTAGCTTTTATAAGGTTATATTTTTAAACGTAATTTCGAAATAAAAATACGAATTTTATCACTTGTCATTTGTAATTTCTCCTTGCGTATCTGTTAACAGAAAGTTCGCTCTTCCTTTGAATTTGTTAAGCTCTCGGCCGTCTTCATTTTGCCCTTAGTTATTCGCTGAAGCAGTGCATGTTTACTCTAGCGAGATGATCAGAGAAATTTCCCGTGGGGTTTTGGGACACTGCCGAGAACGAGTAAAATATTTTCTCAAAAGTGTTTTGGCACAGCCAGTGCGAAGTTTTCTCTCGCAGAGTAACGTTTTGGAACGCCGCCCTTGAGGGAATGTGGGGGGGGGGGTAGACCGATCACACCAGCTACGTGATTAGCCCGTGTCGCAGCGTTGAACTGATTCTATGACAATGCGACTATCGCAAAAGACGTGGATAGTGTCCTAGACTATGCTCTAGTGTAGTTCGAGCAAAGCTAACTTGATAATTTCGTTGTTGCCCAGAACACAACTCTGTATGCCGTGCAGTCTTTGTTCGGCTAGTGTTTAACACGACTTCACGAGAACACGACAGCGCAGTAACAATGATGTTGTTAACGGTATAATTCATTTTTTTATACCCACTCAAAGGGACATGAGTGATTGTAAATCCTTTTAATTGATAGAGGACATTTGATAGGATCAATATATCAATTGGTTGATGACCGGCTTATAATGAACGCTGTAAAGTACAGGGTAGTGTGCTGTGTGGTATGGACCAATAGGACGATGGTGAGTATCTGACGAACACCAACAGAACCGGTGTTCTTGTAGTACTGGATATAGGTAATTCACTACTAATTTGTTTTAAGTGCCAGTAAATGTGTTCAGACCCCAATGTGTTAACGTTAGAACACTGTTTACAGTTCATTCACAATTATTTCACACTTTTATGAAGCCCCGCTAAAATTAGACTTCCAGCATATTCCTCCGTCTCGTGCAAACTATGCCTAACGCAAGTCTGGAAAAAAAAAAAAAAAAACTTCGTTCGTGCGCACTCGGCTATAAATATGTTTTGCATGAGAACTATTTCTGACTAGGCGTTACCAGCATCCATGTTTTCTCACTGTTGCATTTGTATTATTACATGGAGGACGCCTGAGCGGCGTATCAGAGTTCGTGAGAGATGGAGTTCTTAATAAAAGAAAATAAAATAAATTGTATTTCTAATTTATCTACTTAATTAGCTGTCTCCTTTTACTCTTTTTTATTTATCAGTGAGCGCAATTAACGTCCTTCTTAATTGTCTCTGTTGGTTATTCAGTTAACTCATCAACACGTGTTCAATACATGTGCTGCCACCATTTGTAATGTATTTCATTCTCGCATCTAATCACAGTCCAGCCTGCCAGCCGCACACTTCACTGCATGGTACTCTCATTTCGCTGGTCGTCGCTCGTTCTTCTATCGCTCGGAACTCCCACTCATTCATAAACTCCAACTCAAACTCGCGGCCCGGAGGCCTGCTGCAATATTAATAGGGCTTGCTGTGGCCTCTGGAAGGTTCGACGCGCCCCGAGTCGCGCCGATGGAACGACGTCTGTAATTCAGTGAATTCTTCAGATGAGCTCAGAAATGTGTACAAGCAGGGTCCGTGGCGAGCGTCTGTAATTCGAAATCCGCCATAGCCTCGACTCCGCCACCGTGAGCATCATTTAACGCCTCTCTCTGGCCTCTTCACTCGCTCGCGCTGGGCCAAGGCCAAAGCAGTCAGCGCCACCGTGAGCATCATATAACGCCTCTCTCTGGCCTCTTCACTCGCTCGCGCTGGGCCAAGGCCAAAGCAGTCAGCGCGCGCTTCCATATATCATTAGAACCGGAGATGCGGCGGGTTTTCACAAAGGAATGTTTACAAGGCGTGACTGTTACGCCTACCAGGCTGCTTGCCGCTCACGACCTAGGATGTCGGGTGTCTTTGAGACACACGAATGCTCTGGATTACTGACATTTTGTCTCTCAACTAGACTCGGGGTGCAGCGAACCTTCTAGATCTCGCCACCGAGACTATTTAAGGGCATTTCGGAAGCTTGGGACATGCAAGCAGAGTCTTTATAATGGCAGTGTACTCTAAGCCTCTGTCACACTGTCAAATTTTTCCGTCAAACTCCTTCCAATAAGTTTAGTCAAGTAAAGTTGGACAGTTATGACGTCATCGAAACATAAACGCCGCCATTTTTTTTCGAGAAAGTTGGATGGCTTCAGTTTCCATCAAAAATTTGAGAATAGGACCCCGTTCTAAAATTTATTTGATGTTTGATGGTCTCAGCCAGTCTGTATCGTGGACGACAAATATGGTCGTCAAGAAACTTAAAATAACTATCAACTGCTGGAAACTAAGTTATGAAGATAATACATTTATGTAGTAGCTGTCTGGGTAATAATGCAATTTTAAGTGACTATTACACACAATATCACGAACTCTGAGGCATATATTTCATTGTGCAGGAAATATGTCGTATAAATAAAATTTTAATTTAGGAAAGAAACGAAAATAAATTACAATATTACTTAAATTTCTTTCTGTAATGGACCGTATGAAAAAAACAATAGCAATATACTCGTATTATTTGGATGAGAATTGCCTCATTTCGATAAGCGAGTTATTATTTGTACGTCTCAAGAAACGCTAAAGTTGCGGTTTTGACATCATGTTGTGTATAAAATTTTATGATAATAATGAAACGGTACCAATGTCTAAAAGTTGAACATAATTTTGTTCCAATACAAAACAATTAATTTTTCGGCGACCAGCACATTTATTGTTTTAAAACTTCGTTAACGTTCGTGGAATTTAATATAAATTAATGCCTACATAGATTGTATAGAGGTCCTTGAAGGATTTCTTCAGAGCAAAACTTAATTGAAATATCTAATTTATTTACTATGTAATTAAAATGTACGACTAGTATTTACAGAATAAAACAATCGATCGCTCCTTTTAATACTATTAGTAGTAGACATGTTGATACTAATTATAATAAAAATTTTGTTCGCTGCCCTTATAGTACATTGTCACTTAATCTTCACTTTTAATTACAAATATACGAGCAATATATCTATAGACCGTTCACGGTAAAGTGAGCACTTTATAAGGCCCTGTCAAAATGCATTAACCCTTAATTAATATATATTATTGCAGCCTCAGGCGTTAACTTTTGAGAGTGGTGAAATGTGTACATTATGTTTATTAGCCATATTGCAACGTTTATATTAAAAAGTGGCGGAAAGTTAGAGATAAATTGAAAGGAAAATTTTAGCAGGGCCTTAAAATGTGCTCAGTTTACCGTGAACAGTCTATATTACCGTATATTTAATGTACCATTCTCAGCTCTCCATACATATTCTCGCCAATGCAGATCGAACCCAGGAAAGTCGCGAAATGACAAGTGATTAGCTTTTCCAGCTGGTGGGAGCGACGTCAATCGTTTAGGCGATAAGCACAAAGTGCGTTCACCCCCCTCCCGCCAATCAATCATTGATGTCGTCTTGGAGGAGGACTCCCACTAAGCTTCAGGGGGAGGGGGCGCGGGTGGATCAGCCCGCGCTATAACACTGCAAGCGCGTAACATCAGATATTTCCTTGTACTTCGGCATGGATAGCCCGAACGGAAAGATATTGCTTCTCTCTGTAGCATATTGCATTCCTTTTTCCTGCCATGTTTACGTTGGCTTCCAGGGTATGTCTTCTTGTCTCACTCATTTCAGTATGTGCTTACGTCTTCCTAGAGGAATTTTCCTCTTGGTTTTTCCCCTGTCTCTTTTTCCTCGCTATTGTTTCTTAGAATAACGTGGATTGATCCCTTGATTATTCGTTAGTGTTTATAAATGTTTCGTTGAATAGATCCTTAGTGTTCTTTTCGTACAAACTGCAGCCACATATATGTTCAAAGTGCTCGGATGTATTTTTGTTTTTAAGTTTTACCACCACATATTAAGAAAGAAAGTATGCCTACTTGGCGTATTTATAGGGCAAGCAGTATCTTTACATATGTAATGGCTTATTTAATAGGCTACACTATTTTCGACTGCTATAAATGCAGGTGCATACATAAATTAGATATAGGTACATGTTGGTTCAGAGTTACTTATCGCAGGTGCCCTCTTTCATTAGGATACTTAAATTTCCACAAAATGTTGGAAAAGCGATCTGGTCCTTGTACAATGTTTAGTTTCGACACCTCTACCATAAACTGTTAACATATTTCGCACGCATCCGGTATAATTTAATGAATTTTTTTTTTCGATACTTCTAGGTAGGCCTAACACACTGTTTTCCATATTTCCAAAAGTGAAGATAGAACTATGTATCCATCCGAAATAACTAAGTTTACGTGGATAATGTGGCCCATGCTGTGTATGAAACTGCCGTGTCTTCTATGTAAAGCACATTGCTTAGAACTGTATGTTTTATATTGATTTTTAAAACCTTGTTTTATGTTCTTCCTTTCCCTTTCATGGCTCCTGCTTTGTTTATCGATTATTTTTCATTTGCCAATGAATCGTGCGAATCTGGGGCAAGAGCAGTGTATGGAGGCCGTCCGAAGGGAGAACATTTGCAAAATGCCGAAGTGGGGGGGGGGGGGGAGTGACTTTGGTAACGGCCTATTCTGTCCGGTAATTGCGGTGCAGCGGTGGCCGTACTGACTCCTCAGTTGAAGGTGTTTGTGGTTTGTTCGTGTTTTTTTTTTTTTAGAATAATACTTTCAAAAACAAATTCCACGTTTCTAAAACGTGGGGCCAAACTTCGGCAGGCGATTCCTCACAAAAATATAATACAAAAATGTGTGTACAATTTATTCTCTAGTGTGTTTATTAAGGGAGATGCGACCCCCCCCCCCCCCAATGGGTTTAAAATGCGCTTAAAGGCTGTTCACGATAAAGTGAGCACAAATTGTCACTGTTCCTTCATGTATATATTTTAAAGGGCGCACTAAGTGACATTCGCACAGTAAAGTTGGTAACGATGGAGGGTAAAGTAGTTCCATATCTTAACGTCGAATAAAGTGTTAAATAACCATTTGTGATAACTTAAAATTATTGCTTTCGCGTTCGGTTTTTTTAAAAATACATCGAAGTTTAAAAATGAGCAGATTACTTAAGTATTTACTTTCTTACAAATTTCGCAGTTTCATTTGACAGACGCATGAATAAAGTGACGAGGCCCGTATCAATGTGAATATTACATAAAGCGGAGGAATACCTAACGTACATTGAAGTGGATCACAGAGCTTTTAAAAGTGTTCATTTTACCGTGAACAGCCTTTAGTTAGAAAATATCAGGAACCATTTGAGATAACACCATTCACCGCTTTGTTGTTTAGAGTCGAACATCATTCTCCTTCGTTTTGGGATTGACTTTTGTCAACCTGCGTTTGCATCCGACTTTGTATTACTAAGTTATTTGCAGTTTTTGAAAGACATCCTGTGAATTAGCACGTCTTAGTTAAAAAAGGTCGTCTTGTTGGAAAACTTTCAGGTGAATCGTTTGCGAGATAATCCATGTTGAATATTCAAAACAGTAGTGTTGCATACCAGGTAGGCAAACTACAATTTAGAACAAGTCCATTTAAATGAGGATTTTTCAAGGGCGTACAGGCGTAGCCATAAAATGTTCCTTCACGTGCAGTGGCTGGAGCCGAGGGGGAAGAGCTGGCGGCCATATCTGGTGGTGTCACGCCGAAACCTACTGCTGTCATTCCTCGTCAGCAGCGGCCATCTTGGATTTCCCTTTTCCCCCCTCCTGCTCTATAATTCTTTCCAATCTCTTCATGCTCTTGCATTCCTCTTTTTCTCTCATTCTGGAATTTCTTCCTGTTACTCTCTCTCCCACTTCAATTCTATGCCTTGGAGTTTCCTCATATTCCTTTCAGTGCCCTTTATTTTGTTTCTTAATTTTCATATCCATCTTGGACATTCCCTTGTCACCATCGTCTGCTGTAGACGACTATCTTTCATTCCCGCGCCTAGCCGGGGATTGAACGCGGTTCGCCCTGGTGGGAGGCGAGCAGTCTAGCCGCTCAGCCAACGCGACCCTCGACAGGCGGGTAGAAAAATATCCCTTGGCTAGGTCATCCTGGTCTTTAATTAAACACGTGTTGTCCGCTGACAGGTGCCTGGGTAACTCGAGAGCCGAGGTAATTCCCTGGTCGCCGCACAGTTCGGCAAGCTGAGTTACGGCGAAGTAATACTAGCGGCGCAGCGCCGTCGTCCGCCCGGTGATTTACTGGATCTTCCCTCTGCCCCCTTGTAGGAGGGGCTGCGTTCCTCGCCTCGTGGCCTGGCAGTAAATCTCGCCGGCAATAGGCGCGCGACGTCGGCCCAATGGACCCCTGGGCCCTGCTGCCGAGGCTTGTCTTGTACCGTTATTTACACTGCCAGCCCAGCACATGCTACCACTTCCCTTTCCTAGGCTTCCTCAGACCCTGCTGCTTCGGAAGAGTACAGCTTCGTGCAGGCGTTATGATACAAAACAGTACTGTCAACAGTACCTTCCAGTCACGTTTTAACTCGCTAATGGTTATCGAAAACCAGTAACAGTTAAATTCCACAACACTTGATATCGAATATCGCCATCTGTCCTAGGCCACGCCCTCGTGACATGCATATTAAAATTCAACTACAATTTTGGCATTGGTCCAATGCAAAAAAATCATTAAATTTAAACAACTACCGAGATCACTCGTGGGCCTAGTGCTGCGAACATAAAGATCTGTGTTACTCAACATCCGGCGTTGTGATCAAACAGGTAGGAGTTTGCAACGCCTGCCTTTTTTCTCTTCCCCTTCCCGCAAACCTGGCCACCGGGGCAACCTGGTAACATGGTAAAAACACTTGCTGGTGCCGCGCCACGGGTATCACAATTTGAAGCATGATCAGGAGGGTGGGTGGGGGGGGCTTATACTCCCCTAACATGGCCTTGACTAATATTAACGCAATGGGAGGACGAGAACCTCAATGTCTTGCACCTTCCCCCGCTCGGGGAGGATAGCTTCCCAATTGATGAACGCCAGATGCACACTGAGAAAAAGGAAACAAATAATTTGGTTACACAAAATAAATCTTGTTTGTATAGGGAGCAATGCAATATTTGGTTTGCTGAAGCCAAATTATTTTGTCTTCGTTTGGTTGCCCGAAACTGTAAGATTTGATCGGTGCAACTAGATTTGTTTAGCTACAGGTACATTACAGTTTGGGCCGATATAATACAATTTTAAAAGTTCAACCTAGTTTCGAACCTAGATTACATAAGCCAGTGTGCTACGCCTTAGTAATCTCAGCCGATGTGACAACCGATGACGCCGGAAAGCTTTTAAATATATATACTGCAAATATTGGGCAATGTTGCAAACAAATATTTCAAGTTTTACAGCTTTACTTGTCAGTTTTTTGTCGCATTGTTTTATTGACGTGTTTATAAGATTAAGCATCAATAGATGAACTAACAAACATGGTTACTATCCTAATTGTCACAAAAATACACGCACACTCGAGCTGTATTTTCAAACGAAGGTAGTGGTTAAACAAATATATACAGTTGATTCAACAAGGTTCTTCATGCGGTGGTTGTTGTTTCGCATGAATCACAGATGCCTTTTCCACCGCAAAACTATTGCCTCTTCAAATAGTAACCCCCCTTAAAAAAAAAAAAACAGTTAATTAATTTGGGCTACCAAATACGGATGTGGCAAATAACCAAGCAGACTAGCTAACTAAGTTCATTGTCGTGTAGTTCTGTTAACACGCCAACCCCATAATAGCAGCATTTAATCGTACTCCAGAAAATTGTAGACATCACACATTTCACCAGCTGGCTGGACGAAAAACAAATCGTCCAGGCAGGACAGTTTTTTGGCAGGACAGGAGCACTCCCATAAAATTGCCCGAGTTTGCTAATTGAAACGTGCATCAGACTTGAAGTAGGGCTTCAAAGTTATAAAAGGCGTGCCGCCACACATTCTTCCTCCTGCCGAAGCGATAACCCTTTTGCGGCTCGCGCGCTCCAGATCAGAATGGAATAGTCTGGTTCAATGCCCTAGATTCTCTGCGCGACTCGGGGTGCGGCGAGCGTTCCAGATCCTGGCTGCTGAAACGATATAAACGTGACGGGCCTTCGAGCCGGGAGTTTTATTAGAGTCTGGAGTTTGGGGCGATGTGCGGCCTTACGAGATAGAAGTCTAGCCAGTAGAGCAAATGGAGGCGCCGGAAGTGAAGGGGATCTGCGACTGCGAGTATCGGTGCAGTGAAGGGTGTGACTGGCACGCTGGACCATTGGACTGGAAGCGTGAGTGAAATACACTTCAAATTATGGCAACAGACTGAACACGTGTTAATGTTGAGCGTGAGTTAATAGACTATAAGCAAACAGACATTGTGGAGGACTGTAATTAGTTGAGATAGCCGTTAAATATTGCCCTCGCTGCGAAATTACTAGCAGCCCAATAGTGGAGCTAGATAATTTAATTTTGTCAATAATAGTTGTGTAAATAAACTAAGAAATCAGTTTTAGTTCTTTTATTTTTACTAACACCTTCATCCCTCAAGTACTCTGATATTTCCCTGTGGCGTCTTGTAACATTATTGACGCGGCTTTACTTTAAAGAGTTGTAAACACGTCTCAGACTGACACACTTGTTAGTTCGCCGCAACACACGAATGCGACTTCCAGTTTCGAAAGTTTCTCATTAATAACCGGGATTCAATCCTCTCGCAGCATTGATTGTCGGAGGGTTGTAAATGGCCCGTGGACATCCCTTGTATAGCGTTTTGGTTCTGGGTCTTCCTGCATATGCGTCCGCAGCGTTAAAAGCAGTTTCGTAGACTCTCAAACGCAGAACGTCGATAGTAGTTTAATCATGCTTAAAAATTTCTTCCACTGATTTCTATACAAGTCTCAATAAGTGTTACAAATTGATAGGGGAGGTACACGAGATGAAATTGAATATATTTTATTAAGGTACCCATGTCCAGAAATGCCTTCGTATACCAAAACACGGCGATACCAGCGAGCAGGGTTAGTCGCCAACTCGCTGGCAACCGAGCAGAGTAACAGCATGTACCGGGCATTACATGTGTAGATTGAAGGTGATTTGCACTGCCCCATTTGATCTGACTCAGTAGGAGGTCCCAACATCTGGCCACCGCGCTCCCCGACCTTTGCTGCCACGTAAAACACTGGTGTAAGACACTTTTGTGAATATCAGAGAAGAACTTGATGCCAGCTTTCGTGCAGCATTTGAAACCATCGAGAACACGCCGGCAATCTTCAATTATGTGCTCCGCAACATGCTGCGGGGCTGCAGAACATGCATCGAAAGTGGAGGAGACAATGTAGAGCAGCTGCTGTACTCTGTGTTGTAATAAACATGTTTACAATACTGTTTCACATGTACCTTTCTTAATACCCGACACTATCCTTGCACGCTATAATCGCTATTTTGGTTATATGAACGCCTTTCCGGACATGGGCACCTTAACAAAATATGTTCCATTTTATCTCGTACCACCCCTATTAATTTGTAATACTTATTCATTGTAATTCTGTATACACAAAGTTTTCTCTCATCAGCGTTTATATTTAGTTCATTAATACCTGAGGGATATTGATTGTAACTTAATGAATATATAACTTTGTAGTTATTTCACATGATCGCATTACAGCTAATATATTATTTAAATAATTAACGTAAGTAGTAATTTATGTGTTTATTTCTGAGGCGTCATTTCCCGGAAATGAGTTCCAAACATTTAAAAGTGTTTTATTCTACCTGCCTGCCTCGGTTGGCGATGTCAGATTTAGACTGTCGGAGTAGGAAGTTCCTTTGATGGGGGCGTTCCTATGTTCTGATTGGCGGCACGAGGCTCCGAGAACCAGCCTGCCTGCTTGCTTGCAAAGGATTCGCTATTGGCTGAGCTGCCTGCTGGTGTGCAAGTCATCAGGCGCCGATTGACGAACAGCGTTCCAAAATTTTGGTGGCCAGTGTACGAGGCTGCAGATCACAGTATGAGCGGCTGTTGCAAGTCTGTATTTCTAACGCTTTGTCTCGTCCATGTTGACTTTTCCATTAATCACTATTCATAGTCGGTTGAGTAAAACAGTGAAATTAACATGGCCGTGGGCATAATCACTATTCATAGTCGGTTGAGTAAAACAGTGAAATTAACATGGTCGTGGGCATAATCACTATTCATAGTCGGTTGAGTAAAACAGTGAAATTAACATGGCCGTGGGCATAATCACTATTCATAGTCGGTTGAGTAAAACAGTGAAATTAACATGGCCGTGGGCATAATCACTATTCATAGTCGGTTGAGTAAAACAGTGAAATTATTTTGAAAGTAAATATTGTACAAATGTGCTAAAATTTATACTTCGAAGCATTTAAAAAACCAGAAAGTGAAAGTAATGATTTAAATTTTCACAAATGGTCACCTGACGCTTTTTATCCAGCGTTATGATATCCATTGTTACCAACTATACTTGGCGAATGTCACTCGGTGCGCCCGTTAAAATATATGCAGGTACGTGCAGTGAGTTTTTTCTAAGGTGTATTTCAAAAGTGCTCACTTTATCGTGAACAGTCTTAATGTAAAATAATGCGTAACTGAGCTATAAGTCTGAGACTGTAGAACCTTGGCTACACTATAAAAAATACTGTTGCTATGTAGTCTTTCAAAACTAGCTGCCAAGGAAATTTGTGTTTCCCTGCAAGTATGAGTACATTTCACAAAACTTAGCGTGGTATGTGCAAAAAAGACTTGTGCTGTACACTAAATATTTATTGCAAACATTTAGCTTCGTAGACAATTTTGTATGTTTTCCAAAATAAAGTAAAGTAGTACTTCAGCTGTAGGTTTAGAAGAAAATCTTTGGCAACTTGTTTGCGAAGAATTGTAACGGGAACATAAGTTTTTTTTTTTTTTTTTTTTCGTCGGGTAGAGGCAAAGACGTAACCGCGCCTACACATGACGCACGTTCTAAATTCGAATCGGTGGAAAACCACTGATTCGCAGTGAAATTAAACTACTCGAATCAGTGAAAATGACTCCACTTAGAATAGTGGAAAACCACCGATTGTTTCTGTGAAAAACTTTCACTGATTAAATTGGCGAAGGAAAAAAAACTTCGCTGATTAAGTGACGGCGGACTGCAGTGGCGAATTAAATATTGTTTTTGTTGAATTTAACCAAATAATTACGAGAAATAAGCACATTTACGATAGTTTACTATTAATATTGTGTAATTATAACCATAGTTTAAAAAAGTAAAGTTTTCGAAGGGGGTCAGGATTAAACTCTCACACCCTTCCCAATTCGGTTTTAGGCCGTTAACTTACCATCTACGCTATCAAGTTGAGTGATGAGGGGGAAGTATAAGTGTTGTAGTTTTTATCGAAAGAGTGCAGTTTTAAACTTTATGCCTTTTTGGGATTTGTATGTTTAATTGCTAACGTTAGGATTGTGAAAACGAATATTATATATGAGCGCCCTCTCATCACATTATATAACCTTCCAACAGAGAGCTGTTATGATTACATGAAAACGAAATGAAGTACATGAAAACGGAATGAAAGGCCGAACGTTCATATTACCTCGTAAAATGGCATTTTGAAAGATGAAACAGTCAAAAAATTGGTTTTATTAGTTTTTTCGTTATTTCACGGCCATTTTTAGACGGGTTTAACTGATCCATCAGTCAGAAAGAAACCACTGAAAAACTTGGAAAAAAAAAAAAGTTATCAGTGGGAAATAATGATACTTCAATAAGTGAAGAAAAACTGGCGTTTTTTCTTTACTGATTCATCTGTTAAATTCACTGTTTCAATCAGTTATCACTGAGTGCAGTTCTGCGTCTCTTCCCCTCCTCCGGCCGATGTTCCCACCCCCTGTTATTGCCGCCCCTGCCCCCTTCTCGTCCCTCCTGACCCCTCCCGGAGTTGGCAACCCCGTGGAGCAGCGCGAGGCACTATAGACAACTTCCTGGCTGCCTTGTTTACCGACCCGGCAGGGAATAATTGGCCGGGGCTAAATGACGCCCGCCTCGCAGCACTGATTGTAGGCGGCCGCTCATTACCTCTGCTCTGTTCGCCGTGGGGCGGAACCCCCGGATCCCTTCTCGACAGCTGACCCGCTCTCGCACCAAGCACTTTTTTATTTCGCGGCATTTCAAATGTTTTTTTTTTAACTCCGGGGCACTTAGCTGTTTTCGACTCCGGGGCACTTAGCTGTTTTCGACTCCGGGACACTTAGCTGGTTTCTTTGTTTACCCGGGACACTTAGCTGGTTTCTTTTTTTACCCCGGGACACTTAGCTGGTTTCTTTTTTTACCCGGGACACTTAGCTGGTTTCTTTTTTTACCCCGGGACACTTAGCTGGTTTCTTTGTTTACCCGGGACACAGCTGGTTTCTTTGTTTACCCCGGGACACTTAGCTGGTTTCTTTTTTTACCCCGGGACACTTAGCTGGTTTCTTTTTTTACCCCGGGACACTTAGCTGGTTTCTTTGTTTACCCCGGGACACTTAGCTGGTTTCTTTGTTTACCCCGGGACACTTAGCTGGTTTCTTTTTTTACCCCGGGACACTTAGCTGGTTTCTTTTTTTACCCCGGGACACTTAGCTGGTTTCTTTTTTTACCCCGGGACACTTAGCTGGTTTCTTTTTTTACCCCGGGACACTTAGCTGGTTTCTTTTTTTACCCCGGGACACTTCAGTAATTTTTTTTTTTACACCGAAGCACGTCTCGCGGCAAGCAAGGGGCGTGCAGACGAGACCAACTGATAATTCCTAATTGGAGTAGCTCGTTGGTGCTGACATTCAGCTGTGTATATTTGCTTCGTTACACGCGAGCGCCAAGTCGTGATAATACCTTCTATGCATCTAAAATAATCACATTATCTTTGAAAGTACATTTACGACAGACGTATAACTATTTACCCTACATTTATATACATATCAGTAATGACTGCAAGTTACATTAACAATGTTGCGAAGTGTAGGTCGTGTTAAGGCTTTGAAATTTTCCATTCGCCTATAGCCTTGCATGTTGCAATAAAATGCAGCAACATAAATACATTGTCTGACAGTATAACTATTATTACTTCGGATCTCTACTTAAACTATAAAGTATGTGAATTTTTGAAACACAATTAACATTTTTATTTTACAATAAGACTCGCCATAGATCCCCTTTGGTCGACTGCGTTGATGAAACATAAATTGCGTGGATTATCACACACTACACAATTGCAAATTATATATATTTTTGGCATAGTAGTTACGTGACATGAAAAATATATCGTGGCAAAAATTATGTCGCGCTTTAAAAATGGCATCGTCGTGTTGAAACAGCCAGGCATCGTAAGACGGGCGAGCGGCCTAGCTTGTTAGGCGCTGCAATAAATTTCTCGCCTGACGCGTTGATTCGTCAGGAATTGTTTGTTTGCTTGTTTGTATCCGTGCAACCTCAATATTGTCAGCTGCAAGTTTGAATAGAATGTATGCGTCGATCAATAATATTGCCACGTATTGGTGATTGTGTTAGGTCATAAAGTACACAACCCACTGATATGCATGAATTCCTTTCCTAACTCACGGCAGCTTTAAATGGGGGAAAAAAGCTCGTAGTTTTTTTGCACTCTGTACAAATTTACGGGCACATTAGATAAACTACAGTTGTGGCGTGCATCATTATAGGAACGCCATTCCTATTGGGCTTTCCTTGTAAGATCGCCATATTGGTTCGCACCTCATTTGACATGCGTACTCCACTAAAGTAAGTTCATTCCTAGCTGGTTGTGTAGTGGTGTGCTGAATCGGTCTTCCAATCAAAAATTTTTTATTATCTACCTGCTAATACAATCTATATTGTTAATTTTTCTGAAAAATTTATCATGTTTATTCACGATAATTGGCGTGGATGGGGTAGAAAGTTTTTTATTCTGAAAAATAATAAATAAGAGACAATAAAAACTACATCTATTATTATTTTATTTTCGATGGCAAATAACGGGGTTTTTTTTTTTTTTAGTGCATCCAGTGTGTAGCATATTGTTTTACTTGTTAAAACAAATACTCGCAGCTGGTGATGCCTATAACGGTTAGGCAGAATGCAAACATTGTCGCATGAACCCAATGCGTTTTTGCATTTTGGCGATTATAGTATTAGTATTCAGAAACAATAGGATTCAGTGATACGTAACTACGGGACTCGAGGATCGTACGTAAATGAGCTTCCAGCTCTTACGGCCGTTCAGGAACTGTTCCTTGTGCCGGGAGGCGCCTGTGTTCGTACGTAACCTTCTCTACGCGGGAGCTGTGTTTGTTGCAGCTGCTTGCAGGCGGTAGGCCTTGCCAAAGTTCGTGGCTCTACTCGAGAGTGCAGTACTATAGACCACGTGCGCTTATCAGTTTCAGATCGGGGCGCGTGGTGAAGTGACACGCAAGGTAAGCTGGTGCTTGCTGAGTCCTGTACATCACACGTCGCTGGTTTCAGACGGAAGGGATCATTTCCTTTGGTGGCGTGCGCAACTGGTTTGCCTTGCTGCAATGAAGCTCTGCATAGGGACATACACGATCCCTTCCATAGTTAAGGGGGAGATAATCATTACCAAAGATGCTGGCGTCACATAGCCAGGGCCGTCAAAAATAATTTCGTCAGGCCTATTTTTAAACTTTAATGCGAACTTTTCAAACCCTTTTCACCCCTTCGAAAAAAATATTTTGAAATCATTATTCCATTGGTTTTTCCAAAGACAACTTAGTTTCCATCCATTTATGCACAATATATATATTTTTTTCGAAGATAGAATGAACATAATCACACATTTGCAACACAGATTTTAAAGTGAAAATCTGTATGAAAGAACTCTAAATAGAATATCAAAGCCGAGCCAGGCCATACTAGTTCCCGGGCTCTACCGATTCTGCTTCCCTTACACCCCTTTTTTTTCTCTCGGTGGGCATGCACATAACTACGCCAAAAGCGCAAACGACGGTACGACGGAAATTTCCAACGCGACTGCTTGAATTTACAGCACAGCGGTTCACAAGAATGCGCCATTTGCAAGGCCCGTATAGAAGAAGCTAGTTTCAAAGGTGGCCGAGAAAAAGGAAACTTGAAACACGCGTATTATTCACAAAGGATTCATATGCTACGTTATAACACGACGAGGTATAAATGCCATTTCTGTGTGTTTAATCCGGGAAGTGGGGAAACTGTTTCATTTTCAGGATGCAAATTTTCCACTGTCGGTTTTGAAACAGTCAATCATGTTTTCAGAAGATATTATGGAAATGGTGCTTGAAAGTGAGAAATTTGCGTCAATTTTAGTTAAACTATTAAGTTGCGCCGATATCTGCAATAGTCTTCTACTCACAGAATTATTGAGGAAGAAAATAGTTCTGACAAAGTATTTCATAATGTTCAAAAGCCAGTCGTAGTAATTAAAAATGTTAACTGCGTCATTTAATGTTCTGTAATAATAATAATAATAAACAGTGTATGCATGCAAGCGTGTACGTTTGCAACTATGAAATAATGTTTTTTCCTGTTTGCTGTAAAAACACGAAACTATTGTAGTACAAGTTACCGGACGCAGCGGGTTGGGTTAAAGTCGAAAATGATGTTAATCGGACGGAAATATTAATTATTTAAATGCTAAATCGAAATAATGCACTCCGTAAAATATACGGAACTAAAATAAACATAGTTAAAAATGTGGAAGCCAAGGAGTCGTGATTAATTAATCTCCATGATGAATGTTGTGTTCGCGGACATTTGGAGTAATGGAAGATGGCGACTTGGAGTGTGTGTAGTTTCATAAACATTTGATAATAGACGCTGCAAGCGGCGGTAATTAGAGCTGCACAACAGCGCGACATATTTGGAGGACTCTGATTTACATCATCTTCAGATACAGGATTTTATAAACAATCTTGGTTATACCTACTGGTTTTTACAAGAGCTCTGTTGTTGCAGTACTTTTGTAGCTATGCGTAAAGAAAATTTCCATGTGCTAAACTAATATATGGTTTTCGCGCAGAAAGACTGAGAGTTAGAGAAGATGGGGTGGGGGGGGGGGTGGGGACTGAGAAGTTGTGAAATTGGATAATTTGCATACGTCCAGCCTGATTATAAAGTTCCGTGGTTATATTTCCCAAGAGCAGTTCTTTGAATAGCGGGTAGCGTTGAGGTGGGACTCAACACTGATCTTGGGTTATTTGAATTTCTTAAGTTTCCTACTTCATCCTCAAATCTTCTGCGTGCTGGTTTTTGGCATATTCCTCGACCTGTTTAGATGTTTTAACGATGAATAGTTAATGCATGATGTACAGCTTGATAACCAGCCAGAGGGTAGTAACCTATTTCTACCTCTTCAAGTCTTTGCCTAGGTAAAAATATGTATTACGTTGACCGAAAAGAACTGGCAAAATCTAATTGACGCTGGATGTATCGCATACAGTATTTTAAAGTTTTGTTGTGGACTGTTCCTTTCGACGAACTTCTCGCCTCCCACCTGGGCGAACCGGGTTCGATTCCCGGCGGGGTCGGCCCCCCCCCCCGGATTTTCGCGTGTGGGAATTGTGCCGGACGATGTCTCGGGTGTCTTCAGTTTCCCCCCGCCCTTTCATTCCGGCTCTGCTCTACACTCGCCTCGTTTCAGCATCATCGGCCTTCAATACCTCGCTGTTAAGAGCCACATAATTGAAATTGTCGAAGATTACTTTGCTGCTTCTGTGCGGAGAGAGATAAAATGTGTTTGAAATGCGTTCGTTTAGAATATACTACGTACGCCTGTGTTCATGTCCGATAAACGCGCAATCCTACCGCAGTAAATTCTCAGTGTTAAATTGCCTTGTTGGGAAGTAATTGCAGTGTTTGGCCAGGTTAACGATTAGGAAGTGCGGCTAAACGGCGAGTAAACCAAGTCGGCTAGTGTAATTACTGTCCACAAATACGTCCGTGATTTAATACTGAATTGATATGGGAAGCACTGTTTACGCCGTGCACGCAAGTGTGTGTTCAAGAAATGGGCACGCATACACGGATGATGAGGGTGTGCCGTGCCTGCCCACCCCTCAACAAAGTCTGATGCGGAACCAAGGTTCAAATTATAGACATGTATTTGATAGTTTCTACAGCGATATAACCGGGAGACTGAGGCTGTGTTCCAAATAGCCAGCACTCTGTTATAATTATGCCTTACGGCCATAATCATTAATGGGTTTAGGGGCCGTAACTTGTAGATGAATGATAGATGGTAGAGCTTGCTGTAAATGAGCGGCTTTAATTATATTATGCGACGCAGACAATAACAAACTGTAATATTTACTGTAACAGGGAGCTATTAGAACTGATGTACTGTGTTAAACTACGTTATTATTATGGATAATTTACGGCTTTTTACTTATCTGCTATGGACTCTCGTGACTTTAGTCTTGATGCTGGAGACTGTGCGATCTTGTAGAGCGGTTAGCGACACACACACGCAATTCTTCTGTCCTTCCCAGAAGCTGTCTGGAGCTTGAAAGGGGCCGGGCCTTGACTTACAGTGGCCTATACCGGTGCGTCGTTTAGGCGTCCATTTTCCCGATCGCTGGTTGGTTGAGACAGTTCTTACAAGCGGCCTCGCCCGATGGTTGCTGCAGTAAGTTGTCTCAATTCCTGGCGTCCTGATTTACTGGAATTTGTGCTGGCGGGTTTATGTGTGGATTCCCAGTTAGGGCTCTTCTACACTCGCTCTCGCACTTACGCTCCATCTCTCATGGAACTATAGTCACTCGCACTCTTCAAATTAATCGATACTGTCTACAATCGATTGCTACTCTACATAAAAAAATATTAAAACATTTATAAATGAATATTTACATTTCAATTAATAATAGTGATTAGTAGGGATGATGATGGGTATGATAGTAATGTATGAAGAGTCGGGTATAAATTTTATCTGTAATCAATAGTTTGAGCTCGGAATTCTAGCTCTGTTTATTCTAAAATTATGAATTAATAATTTTCCGAATGTATGCATTACTGAAAATACTTAACAGTGAAAAAATACTTGTTTCTGTGCTATTCCATTATTTTCAATGACATAGTCTTGCTTTATAATTTCGTAAATTGAAATGCGTAACCAAAAATTGGCCTATAATATATTTGTTTACGAAAGTCCCACGAAGGCGAATGAAACTATGGCGGTTTAATATTTTTTTCCTGACGTTAGAAAACAAATGAAAAAAAAAAAAACGAATGGCGGTTGTGCGAGCACGAATAAAGCATGCATGTGCACACTCTCGCACTCGCACTCTGATCATTTGGAACAGCAATCTCTGACGTCATTGCGAGGTGCGATTGCATGATGGTGCATGTTTCTTGCTGCGTATTTCACGGCGTGAAAAGTGGTAGTAATTTGAATGACTAATTTTTGCCTTACACTTAGACTTAAGTAAGAACATTACATGCATGGTTCGATGTCCCGGTGAATCAGGTGTTTGTAGTATTACCAGGGTGAAGAAGGTACAAAAAATTAAGGCTTGGAAATAAAAAATGTATTTTAATTTCACGCTCGTGTTAAGAGGAGCCAGCCGCGTTTCAGGAAGGCAGTGGGATATTACGCTCAGCAGCTCTTGTATAACACCGGTAGATGGCGCTTCCCTGCACGCCCTCGAAAAGGAATAATGAAATTAGCAAATGTTAAGTGAATGCTCTCGAAGCGCTAACTTAAATTTTTTTTTTTTTCTCTGCGCCATCCAATCCCCATTTTCTCTCCCGCGTGATGTTAATTTATATTACGTCTGGGGATGTAAATTGCCACTTCCTGGATGATTAAAACTTTTCGCGAGCACGTAGTAGTGTGCGCGAGAAGAAGCTCCGGCTGGCTTCTTCTGGGACAGTAATATTCGCGCGCTGCCTTATCTGGCTCTCTTGAAACCCTGAAATATTGAAGGCGGAGGGGCTCCGCGCAATTTTCCGCCTTCGTGTCCCTCCGCTCTTCTCCTGCGCGCGTGCAATCTGTATTAACCTCGTTCCTCTCGCCGGGATCTTCTTCTCCTCTGTTATGCCTCGCAGTATTTCTCCCGTGTCGCCCGCGTGTAACGAGGGAGCGACGCTATACTTGTGTTGGCGGTATCTCCTCTCCCCGGGTCACGGTGACAGAGGAGCTTGTCGCTCTTTGAAACCATGCACTAAATATGAGGTAGAGCGCTTATTAGCCTTCTGCGCATGTACCAAACATTGACCGACCTCAAAAGATCACAACTGTCAAAGTTACATGTCAATACTGATTGACGTGTTAGCTTATATCTTAATTCTTAAATGACCAGCACTGTTATATCAATAAAATACTCTTACCAGTTAGTTTAATCAAACTGCACTACAGATCGGTTAAAGGAATTATAAAATCATCTGTAAGCAGTTGTTTACAAATCAGTTTTTTTTAACCTAAAATCCAAACCATGCCAATTTAGCCCGACGTGTTGGTAGAAAAGCAGTTCAATGTTGGGACACGGGGATTGGTTGTGCGCAACCAGCGAGATCGGTCTAGGCGGCACGTGTTCTGGCTGACTGTTCTCAGCCGTTGTCCACGAACAAAGAAACATTATTCTATAAACACCTCACTAAACGTTCGGAATATACATAAAGAAAGTAAACGTGTATGGATTATACGACATAAAGTATAGCAATTAGAGGTTAGTAACGCTATATATACAAAACGTGCAATTGAAAATAAACATTTACCAATATCAGACACACTGCTGAATAACAATCTTAACTTAATGGTGTCTCTGACCACCCATGTAGCAAAACACGTATTGCCCATTTATGGTTTACAGTCTGATGCCAAACCGTCAAAAATTTGTCCAACCGCTGGCATGCACTCGGCACCATTGCTGGTCCTGAAGTGGCGCCACTAGCTAGCCATGCTTGGCCCATAACTGGCCCATGTGTTGTGTACACAAATGGCTCAAGTATGGCCCATATGCTTAAAACAGCAATGACCCATCGATGTACCACTTCACAGCCATCAAATGGCCTGCAGATGGCTACCCATACTTTCACCAGCAATAAGTGTAGGTTGTGTGTGTACTTGCTGGAATACAGTTCATATGCCATTTATTGGTCATTAGTAGTTCCCCTACCCTCAAATATCAGTTTCATTTCCATCAACATTCCGTCAGTGAGCCATAAATGGCATGCCAAATGTCCTGTTGCCAGCACTTGACCACAGCAGGGCCAGTAGTGTAGACTCGTAAGTTTTCTGGGCCAGCAGTCCTCCAGCAGTGCCATTAGTAAAACGGCAATCAGCAGACTGTCTCTTGCTATTTGGGGTAGGGAGGGTTTCCTACTTCCCACTGCAGCTTAGTACAGTGTATGGTCTTACTGTACATCGTAGAGGTTCCTAACACGCCGTGACATGCTTGTATTCAACGTGGTATCTTTCGGAAGAAGGCCCCATCCCATCTGGGCAGCTCTTATGAAATGTGGCAGTGTTTCTGGAGGTTGTGGACTATTATAAACTGTTGTTTTCAAATTGTCCCAGGCATGTTCAGTGCGTTAGTGTGGTTTCTGTTGATCTCACAAGAACCAAAACTCCTACCACCCGAACTGCTTTTTCGTACAACATTCCAAACTTTCTGCGAGGTGTATATTTGCACCCATAGATCATAGATAAGGTAGACTTAGTTCGCTGGCTGCGCTCAACCAATCTGTCCCCCAACATTGAACTGCTTTTCTGACAATACTACTACCAAAAAAACTGTGGGGATGGGATTTGAGGCTAGATCAGTATTTAGTCCTTTGTATACTTCCTCTAACCAATTTAGAAAGCAGTTTGATTAAATTAAAATTGGTGAAAGTATTTTATTCATTTGAAGTGCTTGTCTTTTGAATATTAGCGCCACGGTGGCTGAGCGGTTAGGCTGCTTGCCTAACATTATGGCGAACCGGGTTCACTCGCCGGCTGGTTCATTCCAGATTTTCGCAAGTGGGAATCGCGCTGGACGAAGTTGCTGTTTTTTTGGCGGGTTTTCTCGAGGTTCTTCCGTTCCCCCCCCCTCCCTTGTATTCCGGCGATGCTCCATACCTCGTTTCACTCTCCTCGGCTCTCAAGACCTCGCTTTTAAGAGCCGCCTGAGTCTCTCAACTCCACTGTCTTTTTTTTACAGTTTAATGTGTGCAATATTTCCGCGTCCTGCACATGGCTTTTATGAAAGAGAATGCAGATAATGGCAGGGAACAATTTTAATACCCATGTAGTTTAGTGTCTATCCCATCATTCCATTGAGTCAAGAACACAGTGTGAAAAAAACATTTGTGTTCAGATATTTTAGTAGCTTCAAACGAGTGTGTACTGATTTGCGTATTTCCGATTAATTTTTTTTCTTTAGAACATAAATTTAGCCGGATGCAATTCTTCGTCGAGTTGAAGATAGTTTCTTCGGGGACTCCTAACCGGTGCAGCGCTGAAGCATGGAAATGGTGCTACTATTACTTTCTGGGGACTGGTGAAAGGTATGTCTGTCTTCTGCTTTCTCGTAGTTACCCTGCCTTACTAATTTAAACCTATGTGATGGGGCTTGAGGATGGATCCTCTTAGACTGTCCTCTTCCTTTCACTGCCTGTGCATTGTAGTTTCGCAAGATATCGGTGGTGTTTCCTCTCTTCCAGCGAGCTGTCTCCTACTGCTATAAGTGCCATAGTGATAATAAATATTAATTCTTTTGTAAGAATGTGTCGCGTAAAATGTGACTGTGTATTAATTATTTTGTTACCTTGATCAGGTGATACATTTAACTATTATTTCCATTTTATTGCTGTTGGTTGAAAATATAAAATAGAAATCTACTTAAGTTTTGGTTTAGCATATTTTGAACAAATTAATAAAAACTATTACACTTCTTAGTCTTAAGTTTTATAAAAATATTCCTTGAGTGTTTCTCAAAACTTCTTCGAAACTATGGTGCACAGTGTAAAATTTACGCGATTGTTCTTAGAATAATTTTCGTTTCATAGAATATTTTATAGTAACAAAAATATGTTTAAACAAATAACTAACAGCTTGCGTATTTATAAGAAATCACGGCGGTACACAGATGAAACTACGCGTGTTCAGTAGTGTAGTTAAAAATGTTGAAGGTATACTGAACACTGTGACTGAAGTTAAATGAAAAAAATTCAGGATACGGCTAAATGTATGAGCAAGTCCCTAATTTGTAAACATGAGCCAAATAAAATAATCATTGTCAAAATTTTGACAAACTGTGCTACTTGGTTAATGTTTCCCGCTCACATCTGCATACAGCTGTGCAGTATTATTTGAAGCGTTTTTGGATTTTAATTCTACCCTGACAGTCGTTGATGTAAAACAGATCATGTTAAGTGTGTGTTTTACTGTTATCTTAAATTAAAGAAAGTTCAACGCTAAAATTAGAAACGATTTGCCAATGTACTTGGAGTACAGCTACTTCTTTTTCATTCATAGTAATTTTAAACTCGCCGTTTCCGTTAAGTATCGTATGCAAACTGTTTGTTCATTTTGTTTAAATCACCAATACAGCAGGGTTATCAAATAGAAATTACTGCGGACATATCTCATTGCGGACCTTCGTCAGTAAGGAAAACACGTGGGATGACACCAAAAACTGTCGACAACAGGTAGTCTTGTATTGTTTAAGTTTTTGTCATACTTAGTTTCACTTGGTGACGTAACTCTGCATCGCATATGTCCGCAGTAATTTTTTGTTTAAATAACTTAACTCCCATTGAAAGTATGATTATAAAAACATACATCGGAGTTGTTAAAATGCTTGTTTAAGTTATTTTTAACGCCCAGGATGAAATAATTTGTAAATGATATAAGTAATCCGTTGTGCATTCCTTGTGTGTGTGCGTGCGTGTGTAATTCGAGCGTGCTTTGTTTCCAGGTGCTGGCGAGTCGGGAGATGCGTACTCCCGGCCACCCCGGCGACCACGACCGAGCCTTCTGAACGCCTGACGACCTCCCCAGCTCCGCCGTCGACCTCTGGGAGGCGCCTCTCCCACCCACGCATGCCTCCGGAGACCCGCCGCCGCCGCAGAGGATCCATGTCGGAGGTCCCTGGCTCCGAGGGAGTCCTGGACACGACTGGCGTGCTTGCGAACCTGCTGCAGCTGTCGGGCAGGTCCAGGAGGGTGCTCCTCACCTCGGCGATGACGTCGCTGACGGGCCTAAGTGGGCAGGAGCAGGCGGGCAGCTTCGACGTGCTCGGCAGGACGTTCGACGCCGTGCTGGACCTCGCGCAGGCGTCCAGGAAGACGAGGGACGTCGGCGCGACGACGCAGGAGGAGAAGGCGTGGCAGATGGTGCCGGTGGACACCGGGAAGGCGCGCGGCACCGCCACGACGCCGTTGTACGCCGGAGCTCCGGCCCGGTTGTCGGGAGACGCCGGCCAGGCGTCGACGTCGACGGGGCAGCCGAGGCGGAAGGACGAGGAGGACATATGGGCCGCCAGCGAGGACGAGATCCGCATGCGAATGGCTAGACTGAACCTGGACGTGCTGCAGCGGCTGGCGGACACACTGGGAGAGGAGCGGCAGAAGCTGGCGGCGGAGCGGGGGATGCTGACTGCGTCGCGGGACTTTATGCGCGCCGAGCTGCGTCGCTCCGTGGCGGACCGGGCGCGTCTCTCCGCAGAGTCGGACAAGCTCGCCGTCGAGCGAGACCTGCTGCAGGCGCAGGTGCTGGCCCGCCGTCTGGGTTCCGCACGGTCCTAGATACTCCCTCGGTGCACGCAGCCATACGCATTCCTAGATCTTCCCTCCCGCACGCCACTACCCCCAGGGGATCTATACATCACACACTCCAAGGTGGCGGCTTTTATTACTCAGTCTGTGCTCGTACTTGTAGGTTAGTGTGGTCGCATTGCCGGCTAATACCACAGCTCATGAGCAGTCAGTTGTCAGAAGTATATTAAAAAAAACACCATCAGAATAATCACAGGAAAACAATATTGCATTAATAATGCATTGATAGGGGAATGGTGCACGCGAAAACGGTATATTTATATTATTTTTGCCACAACTTGTTTCATTGAAGATTTTTTTGAAGTGTTTGGCTCGACAAGACGTAAATAACAGTTTTGAACACCTTACATTGTTACGAATTCACTGCGTTTGTTACTCTCGGAGAACCGACTGAAGGTAAGGCAGTGAATATATAACAATGTAAAAAAGTCGTTGAAAATTAGTCTTGCCAAGCCAAAAATTTCGATAAACCCTTTGTAAAAAGACTTTTATTCTAAAATCGTGTAAATATACTGCTTTCATGCACCATTCCCCGTAAGTGAAATATTTACACTTAGCATAGAATAACTGTTTTGTTTTTCTGATTTACATGTAGCTAAAATGGGGATTACAAAAAAGTAACGTAACATAAGCTCTCAAGATTTAATTTTCCTCCTTGCCCAAGTTTCCCCACCAGGTCGCAGCAGAAGACCACAGTTTTGTCACAGTCGTTTGATGACCGTACAATGACTGTGCTCGTAGAATAACGATCACACATGAAAGTTCATAGTTTGATCAGGGTTCTGCATCTTTTAGGTCACACGCCAGCCGAAATTTGTCAACTTGACATTGAGATGTGCGGTGCTAATGTAGGGTCGCAGAAATCGGGAGCGTTTCATGCACACAGTTCGATAAAGGCAGGGCAGATATTAATTTTGAGAAGATTTGGTCGGCCAAGCACGACCACCACAACGACAGTGTGTCATTTGAAGTTCCTGGTTCAGGGTCATAGTCGCACTCTACATAAGATACTGTTTATAAGAACTCCTCGGCGTGTAGTGTGCATCATGTAATTCAAAACCTTTGGGTTTCTCTTAAGCCCCTCTCACACTGTCAAAATTTTCCGCCAAACTGCTTCCAATTAGTCTGGTCAAATAAAGCTGGACAGTTATGACATTATTGAAACGCCGCCATATTTGTCTGAGAAAGCTGTATGGCTTCAGTTTCCATTAAACATTTGAAAATTTGGAACGGTTCTAAAATGTGATGTTTTGCGATATCAGCCAATCAGAATTGTGCACGACAAAATTGGACGCGAAGAAACTTAAAATAACTATCAACTGCTGGAAACGAAGTAAGTTATGAAAATAATTAATTTATGTAGAAGCTGTCTGGACATGAACACTATTTTAAGTGAATATTGCACATAATATTACGAACTTCGAGGCATTTATTTCATTGTGCAGAAAACATCTCGTAAATGAAATAATTTAGTAAAGAAACTAAAATTAATTACAATATTACTTACATTTCTTCCTGTAATGGATCGCGTGGAAAAACAAAAGAAATATCTCCCAATGAAAATAATTTTTAAATATTTCAAATTATGTTCTCCGATTAAAAAAATTTGACGGTGTGACAGTCCAGTGGCGTGGTGATTTTTTTTTTTTACAGGGTAAGCAATTTGTACTAACAAACGCAACTTCCAATTTTGCTTACCCTCCACATGTATTTGCCATTTCATAATACCTATCATTAGTTACACAAATTGAAGCGAAATGAATGTAATAATTAAATTGAATATTTCTTTGAAAGATATTACAAATTATAGGAAAACTACGGTTTTCCCGGACACTTTCATCAACCTTCCAAGGAAAAATGTAGAACTTGAGGATGTACAACACGACTGCTTACCATGCCGAAGGAACGCGGTCGAGCAAGTGCAGTGTTGCTTGCGAGTTCGATTCATCGATAGTCTCTCCCGTTTGTTTAAATAAATAGTAGATAGCAGCACTATGCGTGTGCAGTACGGGAGTTACGGAAACTGTTTCTCGAATCAGAAGTGGCGAACTCAGATTTAAATGTGTTTAAAGTTAGACGCAAGGTAAACAATACTTACCCTATACATATTGGAAATCTTCGAACTTTTATAGCTTTCGCCTGTGGAATAAACGCCACTATGTGACATTTTCACACATTCAAGATTATTTGATAGAATGTGTTAGAAGGGAAAATCTAATGGCCGTATTTTGTCCTCAAATTTTGTCAAATGTAGTGGAAGGCATAAATTTGTTAGTGTGGCAGGGGCTTTAAACACACAGGGCTGCTGCGCGACGATACCAGACCAAAGAAATCGTCAATTGTGAACGGTGTCCGGAGGGAGGTACTGGACCATTCTCCCAAGAGTTCCATCCTAATAGTGATTTCAAGCTCTTTGAACCATTCACTGTTACTTCACACTTTCCTGAAGCCCTTCTGAAGTTCTACTTTTGGGCACTGATTACATATCCTTCCTCTACATGTGGACAAAAACACTGCCATGCGATTTCGTTTCAACTGTCAAACGCTTTTACGGTTTTCAGCTGTTTAGATAATGCTGGCATATCTTAAAAAGCATTAACCATTAATTATGAAAGGTTGACAGTTTAGGCCCATAACTGTATTGTTTGGACTGTTTAACACTCTGTATTTATGATTATTTTCAATGTTGTTGTTGTTGTTGTACATATAGTAACATATTTGTATTTACATTATAGGTTATCACACGGTAAAAGTTATTTTGCCGCCACTTTTTTCTAGCCCAGTTGCAACTCTCTTAATATTGATGTGTGTCTGGTTATTTCACAAAAAGGACTGCCTCGATTGGAATAAATGTTGAAGAGGAGCATCCAATCGAACAAAGATAAACTCGTGTACGCAATTCTGGTTACTTATTCTTGGTATGCAGCAGCGACAAACTAAAGATAGTGGCGAACATGCACACACAGAGAGCTACCATAAATTTTAATCCGCTCATATTTCTTTTCACACTTAGGTTTCACTAGATTTATTAATTTATTTATCAGAAATCTTCTAGCTGGGCTTAATAATTTGTTGGGACTGTGGTAAACGTTAATTTTACAGAAATGCAAGTACGTTACACAGTAGTGCTTCAAACATATAGGGTAAAGTTACAAAGTTGTGATAAGTAAACTGACGTGACTGTTACAGTAAATTTAGTCGTCAATACAGTGTTGTTAAAACGTATAAATCTCGACCAGCTCACTCGAAATCTGAATCAGTTATTTTTTTTTACTGTCAGTTGAAACTGCTCCATCCGGACAGTAGAAAAAGAAAACTACTAATATCTTGAGTAAAATGAAATCCACTAATACCAACAGTAAAAAATCAGTTAGTTATAGTCGGTTAATAAAAAGCACGCGGTTTAAAAAAAGTGCATTACGGTCTGAAATTAATTAAGTACAATTATTTTGTCGCAAAAAAAAAATTATTACATGTACAAGGAAATTTTGGAAGTGGTTGGTATAGATAGAACCGGCCCTCCAAAACGCAACACATTCTTTTGTTTCTTTTGGCTGACGTTCTACCAACTCTGCTACTTTGCCACTGAGATAAACAGTCTCGCATTTGCGTAGTAAAATAAGATTATAATGGCGAACGGCTGGAAGTTTCGTAATGTGAAAGTACTTCAGGTTGTCGAAATATACACATATTATGCGTACGTATGTACGTACATGTCTTTGTAAGACTCGAAAGTCATTCTAAGTTTAGCTTAGTTCAGATTTTGTGCTTTAAAATATATCGCATCTTCTGCCAACTTCCGATTTGTAACTCTTCTGCCATCGCATCTCAATGTTACAACTAGGCCTATTTAAACACTCGTTTCAGTCTTGCATCACAAACTAGAACATTATTTTTGCTGTAGTAATAAGTATGAAATATGCTAAAATGGAAACTTGTATGATTTCCCAGCTACTAGTGCCGTGAAACTTGTATAAAAAAAATTGAAAAACCTCGCTTCACATGTAAGCTTCTTCCACACTAAAGCCTATGCGCCGTATTTTGTGCTGGTATTGTAACAGTAACAATGAAATGTTTCCAACAATATTATTTTTAAATGTAAATGTTTAAATACGAAACATTTAATTTAAAAATAGCCTACCGAAACTTCAGTTATAGCAGTAGGTATTTGAACGCTGCTCTCACTGTTTTATATATATATATATATATATATATATTTTATATATATATATATATATATATATATATATATATATATATATATATATAAGAGTTAAATGCGAAATAATTATAATTTATAGAATACATGAAATTTAATGTTTATTTTAATAAAACATGGAATAATTTAAAGTTTCTCATAGTTTTATATATTTATAGTAAGTTATTTAAAAAAAAAACATATTTTACTCTTGGGCTGATTCTTAAAAGGTTTTTTTTTTTACAAAGTGTGAAGAAACTGGGAATGGCATTGATGCCTTTGGCCATCGTTGGAACATATTTCAACAATCACGGTAACTTAACATTTGTACCCTTGTCATGCTACTGTGTATCAGCATGCCTGTCTGTGGAACTGTCAAGACCTATTGTTAAGTTACATTTTGAATCGCCCTCGTATTTCAGCACTTATAGCAGACTCGCCACATCCGCCATTTTGTACATTGCTGGTTACTTCGTACGTGTTTGGCCCGAAACAAAACAAATTGATATATTTCAATGCTGCAAGCACATGTAGTATTGCACACACTCGGCCCATTTTAATATTACAGAACATTTTAAAGGGCGCAGTTGAAAATTTAATTCATCATGTTAAGAGTTTTAAAAAAAATCGCAAACAATTTCCTGCCTCATAGTCTCAACTGACCAGCCAGCCAATGGCTTTGGCTGCCACTGGCAGTGTTAATATCAGATGCCAGCTTGGAATGGAAGAAATGTAAGGTATAGGACATTAACGGTAAAGTGAGCACTTTCAAAAACCCTCTCATTTGGAATAACTGCCAATAAATATATTTTATTTTAGCCTTTAGACGTTAACTACGAAGTGCGGTGGAATATACACTGTTTATTTCATTCATGGATATATATATATATATATATATATATATATATATATATATATATATATATATATATATATATATATAGAGGTGGTTAAAGGATAATAAAAGTTAATAGGAAAAAGTAACTAGGGCTTTAAGTGCTCACTCTACCGTGAACAGCCTATAGTGAGAATTCCAGTTGCATAATAAGAAATTCCACAATCGGACATTACAAAATGCTCCTGTTTAGCACAACTGTTGACTTGAACAGAGGTCTCGAGAAATACCCATGGCAGTATGTCTAGCAATGATTCACGCAACGATGGAAAATACATGAAATATGGATTTGTTGGATAACAAAAGTGTTCACAAATATTAAATTTACTCTTCGATACATTAATGGCGACAGTATTCGTCAAAGTTGAAAGTGTTAAGTGTGGCTTTGTGAAGAAGTTAAAAACCTGTTATTGCGATATAAACTAAAGTTTAGTTAAGGCATCGCAGATAAAATGTGAAACCTTTTTATCAGAATCTGAATTTACTTTCTTGGTATTTCGGAAATTAAACTGCGACGTGCCGTGTTAAGTTAGTTTGGATGGATGAAATTACAGAGAACGAATAATTGCATGTATTAGTTAGTAAATGAATACCTACCGACTTATCGATCTCCAACTAGACGAGTAAGGAAACTAAAAGCATTTAATCCAGCAACATTCGGAGAAACATTAGAACGCCATCCTATTGCTATGCAAGAAAATGTTACGAAAAAGGTGACTGCATCTTTGTTTCGGCATTCCCTGATCTGGCGATTTTTACTTGCTTGGAATTTTTGGTTTGGAAAGTTATGGTGCCATATAAATACACGGAACATACAACTAGATTATTCGCTTATTGGCTTTACACCCAAGCCGTTGAATACGACGAATACTCCGTGTGCTATACTATACACTTTTATTAATTTCGATGTGTGAAGTTATTATTTCAACAATGTTGGCAATCTGTTACCAATTATTATTCTTCCACGCAATCGTGAGCGAACGAGAAATTTTATTCCTCGTCGCCTTGACACGCGACTAAATGAAATGTCTATGAAGTCGTCTTGAACTTCATTACTCTCCAGACGTACGTCGGGCGTCGCCTCCCTTATGACCCTCGTATAGTTGAACCGGCGTATTGGTCATGCTTGCCGTCACGTTAGTCATTTTCATCATGGGTCGATTATTAGACATCGAAAATCACCATCTTAATTATGTGCGTAGAATATGTCCAGGTGTATTTGATTCAGCATCCCTCGGATATAAGTTATTCGGTTCATGTAACCACGTTTTCATTCATTGTTTTAACCAAATTACAATAATGCTTTTCATTATATTGGCATTGTTTACAATACTTAAGTCAATAATGTAATATGTAAATTGACAAAAAAAGGGAGGATAACATGTTACGATTTTTGGAATTGAGAACTGCAGTGACTGTTAGAAGTCGGTCTGTTCCGCTCAGCTTCAGGGGCTTCATAGGTTTGTCAGTCTAATAGTTTTCTTTCCCTGTTTTTCACATTGTGAATTTGTTAATTGCGAGGCTGAATATGCATGGAAATACCTTCTCCAGCATATTTCCTGAATACTTCCTTTAATAAAATATGTACCACAATACTCTATAGCGTGAATGTGGTAGGGAAATGTAATAGGAAAAATTTCGTTTAAATGTTGTGATTTTGTGTTAATTGAAAGTTTCATGCATTTGTACAAATATTTCCATGACGAAATCTTCCCTTGGTAAATGTTTTAATGCCCAGTCTCTTAGCTAGTTAAACGTTGTTGTAGACTTTACTGAACAGCTGTGTGCAGTTTATCTAAAACTGGAAGATGTTTTACACAATCCACTGTAAGCAAGTTGAAACTTCTGTAACTCGTAAGAGCCTCAAACAAGTTGTATTTTAAACCAGCTTTCTCTAAGTTTCCATGAAATGTTTATATACCAAATATAAAATTGTAGCGTGTGTGCCTTTGATCATTGCTCAGTAATGTGTGTGCTCTAAGAAAACCGATCACTTCAAACGCCATAGAAAATAATTTTGAGAATGAGTTGTAAAGCTTATGACTTGTTTGTAACTAAAACCTAAAGAATATTCGTGAAAATAAACTTATTTCATATTTCTTGTATTTATTTGCATGTCAAGTGTGGTTGAACTAGAATTAAGCATTATTCGTAATGGCAAAAGTGTTACTCTGAAAACTTTTGTACTTTTATACTGTATTCTTGGAAATAAAGAAAATTATTTTCAACGAAATGTTGTAATTTCTCCTCCCAGCAGAAAAGTTGGTTATTGCCACATATTGCACTGTGTGACTTTTCGTTGCCGTGCTTGTGTGGTTCATTATGTATAATGTTATTGGTGACATCTGCAGAATTTTGAAAGTTTCATTGCACAAAGGAAGACGAAATTGTGGGGTCCTGAAATTCACGCCAAAGTTGGAACTAATCTAAGGGACAGATGGTGCGCAACTGAAGGGGAAACAATTCAGAGCCTGAGAGTTCTCGTTGGGCTCCCCAACTTCTTTGTAGCGAGGAATTTCTCATTCGGAGTTCTGCGTTTCGGATCCTCGTCGCCGGAGCATTTTCCCCCCCCCCTTCAGTTGTTGCTGAACTTCCTGCCGGAAAGCAATTAGCTCCAATTTAAAAGTGCTAGCAGCTAGTGATCCTCATTGTCCTTGCTTCTAGTTGCACGTAGTGTGTACTTTGCTACTGGAAGGAATATTCCGCACGGAAACACTTCAGTGGTTTAGGCTGTTCCCGGTAAAGTGAGCACTTTTTAAGGCCCTGCTAAATTTTTCCTTCCAGCCAATTTCTATCTTTCTGCCACTTTTTAATATAAACATTGCTATGTGTGTAATAAAGTGCGTGTATACATTTCATCACACTCAAAAGTTAACGTGTGAGGCTGCAACAAAATATTTTTATTAGTGGTTAATGGCTGTTGGGTGGGCTATAAAAAGTGCTCACTTTACTTTGTGAATCACCTTTATAGGCTATTCACGGTAAACATTTTTGAAATACAGTTGGAAGAAACTACTGCCTGGTGACTGCGTATATTTTTGTGAGCAATGTCTGTAATACTCGCATCTAAGTTGGCTGCAAATTACGAGAAGTAGTATCATGTTCTGACGTATTTTACCTGTATGCGAATAAGAATAAACATTGGTATGATAACAAGTTTGTTTCCAACTCATAATAATCGTTCATTTTATGCAACGTGTAAGTTACCTGGCTTTGTATTTATTTTTATTCATGCTTCCGTCTCAAAACCTAGTTCTACGACAGTGATTTTAACCGGCAGTTCGTAACTCCTAGAATAAAGTATGTATGAAGGTTGAAGCAAAGCAGTTGCCTGTGGAGCGTTGCATGTGACCATACAATGTGAAGAATTCATTTTTAAAAAAAGTAGTACACAGACCATGAAAATTGTCAGAAAAGTGCGATTTATGCTGTATAGGAAAGAGGAATGAATATATTTTACAACATTATAAAATATTTTAGCAAGGTTTACTTTTTAAATATAAATAATTAATCGATTTAAAAGGTCAGTATTTTTTACCAAATTAAGCATATTTCCATTATGGATGCTTCAGAAAACAGAATTACAAGAAAATCCTAGAGAGAAAGCGTTGTAATATTTATACTGTGATTATGTGTAATAACATCATAGTAGTGTATCATATCAATTTTATGATTAATTTTATTTAAATCAGTTTCAGCCCGTAAATGTTTGTTTCCGACATTATTATTACTCTTTTTTTCTTACTTACAACCATAGTAAACGTTGACTATATTCCATGACAGATTTTCTTGCGAGTTCTCCTTACTGAAGCATCCATAATGGAAATATACCAAAATTTTGTTAAAATATTTTATAGATACAATCCTCTTTCATACACAGCATAAATCGCAATTTTTGGACCATTTTAATGGCGTCTGTACTATTTTTTATGAATTCTTCACGTTGTATAGTCATATGCAATGCTCCATAGGCAGTTGCTGTGCTTAAACCTTAACATACTGCCACGTAACTAAAACCAGATATAATTGTTTTATAGTGTTATTTTACTACTGTATGCTACTTGTCAGTGAAGTTTCTTGTCCGGGAAAATATTAAAGTTTCACATAATATGCCAACCTTGAGAAATTTACTTTTTACATGTAATTCAATTTGAAACCTAGAATAAACTTCAGGATCAAGTGTTTTGTGATATTGCGATGTAAGTTGAAATTCTGAAAGCTTTAATAAGTGTGTGTGTAATGTAGTGTTCCCCAGAAGCCAATTAAAATGTGTGTCACTTGAATTGAAACAAGACTGTGGCAATATTCTATACTGCACTTGAGGTATTCCATAAGAGTATCGGTAACACATGTTGCAAAAACAGTGTTAAAAGGTCTGTAGGCACAGTTAGTCAGTCGTAGAAGCTAGTACTTACGGTTGATATGGAGGCTCGTATAAATTAAAGGCTGGTAAATTGGTGTGAGATTAATTTCTGCGTTGAATTTGCGAATGCGGTTTGTGACGGTTGTCAAGTGTGCGTACCCGACATCGAAAAACATCGCCCGCAACGAGTGTACGTTGTACATACGTGATGTCTGTCGTGAGTATGTGCCACTCAGTCTTCGCTGTCACGTCAGCCTAGCACAGACTACATGGCGCGATGTGACGTAGTTTTGGATTCACCTATCACCATGCTTGGTAAAAGCTGTTGTGGATAAAGTGAGCACTTCAGAAATTAACCTCAGAAAAAAGTCGCTGCTCTTGCCTGCAGGCCGTATATATTTTAACGGGATCCATGATCGACATGCGTCCAGTAATGTTGGCAACGAAGATTTTGAAAGTAGTTACACTTGCTAACGTTGGACAAAACATGTTAAGTAATAGTTTATGATAACTTCGATGCATTAGAAAAAACACAGAGTGAAATAAACAATTGAAGTGCAAAGATGAGCATATTTGTACAATGTTTAATCTCCTAATAATCTCATTTTCATTTCACCTACGCATGAATAAAGTGATGAAGCTCATTGAAATGTTAATTTTAATTAAGCGCAAGAAGACACAACGTGTTTACAAGTAGAACAAGTACAAGCAGGACTTTAATAAAAGTGCTCATTTTACCGTGAACAGTCTGTAATGGTTTTTGTTCTTTGATAGCCTTGGAGGCCAGCGATCTTTCTGTATAAATTAAACTGAATTGATATCCTTCGTCAGCCTCATTTTTTATTTTTGTATTAACTTTAAACTTAACTTAATAATTGCCGTAAATAGAAAATAGATTCATAACAATTTAAAAAAAAGGCAATGTAAAAACGAAAATTAATTTATAAACAAAAAAAAATTGGACACTTAAATAATACAAATTAGACTTAATAACAAACAGCAATTAACAGGCAGCAATATTAAACGTACAGACCACAACTCGGTAATAGTAACACAATATTACAATATCATTATCAATTCGGTAAAATACAACCAAACAACACCAAGACTTTACACAACATAACACGGGGAAAAAAAAAAAAAAAAACCCCAGCCGGCCCTCTGTTTTCAAATAGGAAACACATTTGGTTAGGAAGGAGGTGTCAGAGGGAAGGAGGAAAGGGCACCGATTTTAAAAATTGACCATTTTAATTCTATAATTTAACAGTTTCCCTTATAACGCAACAAAAATAAGCCTTTTTTTATAACATCTTAAATATCATAACCTCAAATTTAGTGTCTACGATAAGTTTGCTATTTAAAATTATAAAATGGCCTTCAGCAGGGGACCGGGGACATGTTAAATTTATACAGAACAAAGGAATATTTGCTCTCTTCCGTTCAGAAAGTGTCTCGCATTTGCAGACAGTTTAGGGCAAACTCTCCTCAAATTTGAACCAACTGGGGTATAGATAAGAGGAAGGAAACAAAACATTTTGTACACAGGGTTTCAATCAAATTTTTATTACGGTTTTTATTGCAGTTCATTTGGTATTCAAAAATTTTGTAGTCATTTGATGATTTTTTTTTTTTTTTTTTAAGATTGTGTATTTAACTGTAGTATTGAAGCATTAAAATCTTATTTACTCGACTTTGTGGTGAAAGAATTTTGTTACTGAACTCACCTGGTCTCGGGTACATTTTATTTGGAGGGAGGGCATAGACACACGTTAGCAAGGACATTTTGAGTTTGCACGATATTCAACCAAAACCCCGTAACGCCCACGTTAAATTTTTACAAAGTATTCTTTGTGTACAAAGTATGCGAGTGTCTCTTGTCGATATTTACTGAAAGGTAGAGTTTTTCAACTTAAATTCACTGAATTCACCACAAATAAATTTCTCTTCATTAAAAACAAGTTTAGTGAAATATTCGACACACGCGTGTTTTTAAAATATTTGTCTTGTACGTTTCCTTCATTGAACGAATTTCTACAAAAAAATTAATGCAGCGTAAAACAATATTTTCTTTCAGATATTACTCGCGGTCTGATGGTACAAAAGGAGCACGCCATCATTTGAAAAATCGTATCAGTATTAAATTGTCTCGTCCTGTTGCCAAGAAATAAAATATTTGCTTTGCAGCCCACAGGATCTGGGATCCTCTCGAAAATAAAATCCCAGGAACACTTGCAATGTTATTAAACATTATTTATTTTTCGGCGAATTATAATTTAAAATGTGGTTACGCTCTCGCTTAAAGATAACGGTGCCGTGATAACAGATATTGTGGAACCAGCCATAGAGTTAAGGAAGCTGCGATTGGCCAGATCAGGCTGGGATATAAGCATTCGGGCACTAGATTGGGATTATTATTTTTAAATACCCATATTTATTGGTATATTAAAAATACCTGTAAGACTAAATGGCACAGTGCCACACTCTTTCACGTCGATAACACTGTAATCTCCCCTATAAGAAAGTTAAACTACACACACAAAATATTCAGTTTTACAAAAGGAAAATTTAGAAACTAGTTTCTGGGAAAGTTTTTATTACCATTAAAATTTATCAAGTGTCTATATTATTCCAAGAATTTTTCTGTAGTTCCACAAATCCTTTTTTCGTACGTGTACAAATGGAACACTCCACATGTTTAGTAAAAGTACTAGTGTGTGTATTATTACAAGAAATATTCAGGTCTGTTGCAAAATATATTTTTATGTTTATCCACTACAGTGTATCTTGAAAATAGCCCTAACTTATGTGGCTACAGACGGTGAACTGAGGGTAAATATCCGCAGAAAGACTAGTTACCGCGAAGCTTAAGGACGTGAATTCCTTTTTAGTGTAAAATGTTTGCAATTAGTCTCCAGGTAGCGAGTCGTCGTGCAGAGGTGACGCAGAGATGAACTCCCGCCGTAATCCTGTGTCCACTAGACCGAAGACAGCGCGTGGTATAGGCGCTCGCTCCTTATCTCGGCTGTCCAGTCGCTGCGGGGGTGGAACACCGGCCCGCAGTGAAGCGGCCTGCATAACTGCAGGGGGTAAAGGGGTCGGGATTTCAGGGAATCGACGGCCGGACCTTAATTAGTGCGGGCCCAAATCCCTAGCTCGCGGTCTGAATAGTGGGGATTGGCTGGAATTCGATATCAATACGGCTGGCGGCGTTAGCGTCCCTCGGACCCTGTTTCAAACCTCATCCCATTTAACCACCTCCCCCCCCCCCCCCACACACACACAACCTGACTCTATCACCAGTGCGATTCCTTCCGCACGCAGACCTATTTGGTTAATACGGTAGCTTGGCGTGTGGTGTATCCCCAGAATTAACTGCGGCGCTAGTGTTATCTGGGTACCGGCCGTGTACTGTTAGGAGGGTACTGCAAGCCCGCGATACTGCCGCCACTACGAGTTAGCCACGCCCTCCCCCCCCCCCTCCTACGTAACGGGACGGAACGGTATTGGTAGTTCCCCTAATCATCGGTACCAGTTTCAAGGCCCTGAGTTACCGTGCGGATGGCGTTGGAGAAATTGAAATTGCTCTCCGTGATGTAATCCCCTTCTTACCTCATTTCAGATGCTCTTTTTTTTACTCTTGCCAAGCTGTTGTCCACTTTCTAATAGAAAAGCGTCTTATAGTTTTTAACTGAGCAGTTTTGAAATAAACTGCCTCTACCTGCACTTAACTGGAGCACCGACTGGCAAGTGCCCAGTGAAATTGGCAATGACTGAAGGAAGGTGGTTTTATCAAATTGGCAATGACTGAAGGAAGGTGGTTTTATTAAATTGGCAATGACTGAAGGAAGGTGGTTTTATTAAATTGGCAATGACTGAAGGAAGGTGGTTTTATTAAATTGGCAATGACTGAAGGAAGGTGGTTTTATTAAATTGGCAATGACTGAAGGAAGGTGGTTTTATTAAATTAACGTTGAATTATATGAGTGGTAAGTAAACATTTGCGAATACTAAAAAATATTTGTTTTGCTTTCAATTTTACTAACTCTCATAAGTGCAGAAATTTGTGAAAACATTTACTTTTGTAATAGTTGAATACTTTCGCTGAAACGACGTGTGAATAAAGTGATCAGACTAATGGCGGTGTTAATTATAATTATGCCCTAAGATTACCAACGGGCATTCAAGTAGATCTCAAGCAGGTCTTTACCGTGAACATCCTATATTAACACGCACTTGCATATTAACTCGTGTACACTTGCATCGCTGAACAGTAATGCCAAGGCATTTTTTTTAACTTCAATCCCGCGAGCAGTAAGACGTGGAGTTCCGACCCTACTCGCTTCTGTCGTTCTGTTAGGGCTGACATTTCGTCAGGCTGACTTACTGTTCGCAGCTGTATATTATTTTTGTTTCGGGTCTGTCGTGTCCGTAATGTTGTGACTAGGAGCGGAGGTAATTGATAGCTTCAACAAAAAGAACTGCAAACAGCTGTCTTGACGAGACAGTTATTATCTTCACCCGAATTTCGTAAATTATTACAATGCCTATACAGAACTTTTCTATAAAATTGTTTTCAAAGAAAAATGCGTATCTTCGTGTTTGGTAGAGTAAAAAGATTTTCATTTTCGCATCAAGGAAGCTGTAACAGATCGTGGTATTTTAATTCTGCATTTTCACATAAAACATTTCAATTTGCTGGCAAACTAGCTATCGTAACTAGAAATTGTTTAATCATATTTCTGTAATAAGTGCGTGTGGTGAATATTATTTTGCTTTAGTTAACCTTTAACATTTGGAAAGGGTTTTTTTTTTGGGGGGGGGGGGGGGGGAATCGTAATATTTACACTGAATTGACTAAAGTTAGCCACGTTTATCAGTTTTCTTGTAGATCTCTCTTTGCCTTGGCAATATCTTTCCATGTTGGCGAATGAAGGAACTATGCCTGGTGAATAAAAAGAATAACTGCAATGAGAAGTCCCTGATGTTCAGACACCACACGGGATACTTAATGGCTCGGATTATTAAAAGGTGCACGGCGCACTTACGCAAGACGTAAATCGTGGCAGTAAACCTAAAATGATTAAGATTTTATGCGGTTTGCCGTCGGGGTAATATTTTGACCGGATATTTCTAATGTCCTAACAATCCCAAGAATACGGTCTTGAAGATAAAATCTTAACGACGTCAGTAACTTTAATACAACGGGATCGCGATACCCTTCGGACGAGGTGAACCGAACGTCTTTAAGCCCATTGTGTCGGCCAACTTTACGATCCGCCCTATAGGTCTATGGATTATTTTTAGGGACCGTTGTGTTTTGCCAAGTTAAGCCGGTCTGGTAAAGGATTAGACTGTGAAGGAGTAAAGTACTGTTGCTTTTTGGGAGGAGCTAATATCGCACTGGGCTGTTATATATATATATATATATATATATATATATATATATATATATATATATATATATATAATATGCTGAATTTTTAAAATGAATTCTTTGTAAACTACATCATCAGGGTTGCCACAGGTCTGCAAAACCTGGAAAACAGGGAAATGTCAGTGAATTTGAAAACTGCCGGGGAAATAGTAGAAATGTCGGGGAATTCTATGATATTCATGATATATTTCGTAGTTTTTCGTAGTTATGTCCTCAATCACGCACCTTTGCCAGAATGATATAAAATTATTTCAATGGTTCTGTACCAAATCCGTAGGCAATTTTCTTTGCAATCTATGTAGTGAGCAATTTTTGTAAGATATGAGAGGTAGTTTGGTGTGAAATTGTGTTATAATACAAAGTAGCCAATCCTTGTAGTAAAAAAAAAAATAGTTAGTAAAATGTCTGGAAATCGGGGAAATGTCGGGAAATTTTCCAATGTGGTGGCAACCCCGCTACTTGCCAAAGATATCTTTGTAATGCCACTAATTTCAGTAATTTTACGAAACTTCCGTGTGGGATGTGTAAAACAAATGCCGAGTGTTGATGTATACCTTATTATCTTAGAAAACATACTCAATATAACAGCGGTATAGTTCAAAGAAATTCTTTGGCGAGTACAGAAATGTTTTTACTGTGTGGCGTTGTGTTGGCGGCTTGACTTAAATAAACTTGCTCACTTCATCTCCTTTCTTGCAGTATGTTTAAGAAATGTCTTTTGTGGAGGGATTTAGTAGTGCTAACAGTTCAGTGAATATGTATTGTAAGTTAGTTTACTTGCAATACTTGGTCCTACGTACTTAAAACTATATGGTAAATCTAAAATCGTAGCCTAAATACTCGCTGCAGTAAGAATGCCGATTTAAACAGCATAGTTGCAGATTCGGACGGGAAGCTGCAAAAATTAATTTTACTGAAAACATTTGCAAACTGACGGGGATTTGTAAACTAAAATTGCTACTGCTAAACAATTACATTCGCAAAGCCACCAATCAGTGATGTAGTGAGTTGTTACTTTACATGTGCTGTTATTTTAATGGATTTTATTTTGTTTTTAGATTGAGTACTTTCGGATACGTTCACAGATAGCAAGCCTTATTATGCCTGGAAGCATATTTGATTCCGTAATTGTGCACTGTAAAAAAAAAAATCTTAATTTTGCACTAAATGTGTGTGGCAGCAGTGTCTCCACTGTGATTTTACACTTATATATTACAAAAAAATTTTTACTCTACATCGAAGTTAATTTATCATACAAACTAGTAAAATAACACTTATCCTGTACAGCTAGTTTTACATAGAATGGTGTAAAATGACAATTGTGGAAGAAAATTACTAGCGCAAATTTTCTCCACTGCAAGTCAATTTACACATATCGCTACTGTAATTTCACTACTGCGAGTTTTTTTTGTTACAAAAATTAAAATCGCTGATTCGCTGTAATAGTAATTGCACTTTTCTGTAAATTATTCAGTTCTACCGTCAGTATATGTTCTTTTAAAACTGCGTAATGTTAATTCACATACTTTGTGCGTATTTTTTTTTTTTTTTTTTTTTTACAATCTTCACGTTAATTTAGTCAGTTTTGTAACTTGGTAGTGTAACAGAATTACAAAACAGTTTCTATAAAATGGGGATAGCAATTGGCTTCAGGTATAGAATACGTAGTTCTGTGCAAAAGCCAATATATCCCGTCTGTGCGAGTTAAGTATTCATTTTGAACTCGCGCAAGGAGTTTTATTACCTCTGTTTACATAAATGAACGTAATATTTGGTTAAATTAGACTTGTACACATATTAGCTGTAAATCAAAAATATTTGTGATCAGTGTGAATATAAACAGGGAGAAAATGGTGTTGGTAATAAGTATTATTAAACTAGGTGCGCTCGAAACTGTGCATCTTTCCTTCGGCATAGTTTTCTATACTTAGTCGATTTTTGTTTGCTTTAGGCGGAGAAAGGCCTTCACAAATGTTGTAAACAACCTTGAGTGGACTAGACGGATGTTACTGTACTTCGAAATTCAGGCTATGGGCGACAAGAATAGACGGGATGTGCCTCAGTTCGCACGGTAATTCATGCCAAGGGTAAGCTGTTGTTTTTAGCAGCAGGTAGTAGCCGCGTGGATCGTAGATATTTACACAAAGTCTCCATGTAGGCTATTCACGGTAAAGTGATCACTTTTTAAGGCATTGCTAAATTTTTCCTTTAAAGTAATTTCTATCTTTCCGCCGCTTTTTTAATCCGGGCATTGCAACATGGCTAATAATTAACAGTGTAAACATTTCATCACTCAAAATTTAATGTTTGAGACTGCAATGAAATTAATTTTGGGAGGGCCTTAGTGCTTACCTTACCGTGAACAGCCTATATGCTGTTCCAGCCGCATCCTTCTCGGCATATGTGCGAATAGTCATTGAAGTATCCATGGGTTAAAAGCTTCTGACTGTAGCGTAGTTTGTAAACCAGCGTGGTTATAGATATTTGTTACGACAAACCGCTCCGGTGGGGCCTCTGGTGGTGGGGCGGTTAGACTGCTCGCCTCCCAAGGCTAACAGTTCATACCCGGGCCAGTTCATTCCAGATTTTCGCTAGTGGGAATCTTACCGGACGATGCCGCCGGTCGGCGGGTTTTCTTGGGGATCTCCCGTTTCCCCTGATCTTTCATTCCGGCGCTGCTCCATACTCACCTCGTTTCACCCTCATCGGTTCTCGAGATCTCGATTTTAAGGGTTGCCCAAATCTGTTCACTCACTCCGGCCGTGGTTTCTTTGATATCTTACGTGCGTCGCAGAATGTATGTGTAAAGGGCTCGGTCTTCCTGCATATAGAGAATGTTGCAATATTGCATGTCAATACTTTGGGGACACACACACCTCACATCTGAAGAATGAAAAAATGTCACATTATGGGCTGTAGTAAAGGAACGAAGAGTTTGCGGACGTATGTTCATATGAGGTGCAGTATATGGCCCGCAGACTGAATCATTATATTGTGGAATGCCATTGCAGCATTCGTTTGCATGATATACGATGCCTCAGACTGACACTACACCTATAACAGTAGGAACTGCACAGTAATTAGTTACACACGTGCGAAAGCGTATCGTCGCCACTAAAGGAAAAGTTCAAAATGCTTACGTCAGCGCTAACACATGCATCAACCCACCGTTGCGTTACATGTTCACTCGGATGCGCTGATGAATCCCAGGGAAATTTCTGATTATTCCGCAATACACCACCATTTTGGTTACGGAGGGTGCCCACATCGTCCACTGGGGTTGCTGCATACGCAAGTGCCTTTAAATGTCCACAGATAAGTCCACTGGATTCAAATCAGGGCTCCTCGGGGGGCTGCCAATTACAGCTGCGATGGCATTGCACATTAACATGATCCAGCCCGTGGGCCATATACTGTACGTACGGGCTCTAGTAAAGAAACAAAGCGTTTGCGGACCTATGTTCATGTAACATATTATCGTCCTCCAGATGTAAGGAATGTTTACCCGAAGTACTGACCTGCAATTTTGCAACACCCTGTATTTTGCGCTTTCTAGGCTGGTATAGATTTACGAACTGCACAGAGCACAATAAAAGTTTTTTTTTTTGCGAACATTATATCAGAAGAGTAATAAATATATTAAAAGCAAAATGTATAACTGCCGCGGAATCGGAGAATTATCACCCGTATACTGGGCCAAGGGCTGCTTTTACACGATGTGTGGTGGATTTTGTACGAGACTTCGCATGAGATCTGATGTAAAAGTATCAAGAAAACCCCACGAGAAAAATTCGCATGCCAAACTTGCCGCAAAATATCTTCCTTGCATGAGAAAAGTAGACGGCCTCGGAATATATTAAATAGTCAGAATTGTAACGTATAATTATGTATCGTGAACACAAACTGTATTAGTTGATTTTCAGTAGAATATTTATTGCATTCGTCCAACAGTTTCGCACTATTTCAACTCTTCTTGACAATTTGGTTTTATAAAAGGAGTGATTACAATGGATATTTTGCGCCAGATTCCTTCACGTACAATATACTCTCTGCTCTTCTCACATCTCTGGTTAATATACATGATGTTCGGAAACTACCCGTCGAAATTCAAACCACAGCATCTATGGGCGAATAAAAATAGAAAACTAGTCACAAAATGTTCGGAAAGGCTATTTAGTTTGTTTAAATTGAAGTTGAATTTCGACGAACGACGCCGGATGTCCGCAGCCGTATGTACTTCCGTGCACAAGAAGTTGCGTGACACGAAGGCGGACTGATCCACGGCAGTGCTGCACGCGGCACACTGCGCCGCCTGTCCGTCTGTTGGGTTGCCTATGTACAGGCGCTGGCCTCATGTCGCACCACCGCCGTTCGCCTTCGTGTCATACAACTTGCAGTGCACGCAGGTACATACGACTGCGGACAGCCGCTGTCGTTCGCCGAAATTTAAACATACTAAAAGGCCTTTCCGAACATTTCGTGACTAGTTTCGTGTTTCTGTTCGCCCACAGATGATGTGGTTTGAATTTCGACAGGTAGGTTTCAGAACGTCTTATACAAGTCACATGGCTAGGATACAACGACCAATAGAATCACTCATGTTGTGCAACTCTCCTGAAACTAGCACGTGGATTTGTACCCTGCTTTCGTACGATATCTGCTTTGCAGGACATATTCTCACACGAGATTGTGGTGTGTGTGTGTGGGCGCGCGCACACAGATTTTGCATGCATCCTCAGTCTTATGAAATCTGCTAAAGACATTTCGCACGACCGTGACCAGTCGTATCCGATGCAGCTAACCTTGCGACACAATATCCACACTGATACTTGAAGGTGCAAACATTGCTCTAGATACTTTGAACTAACGATTGGTATTTAGGACTTGGGGTGCGGACTAAGTAAATTACTATGATCGTGAGCGCAATTTCGGAGGATTGGTCTAGAGTAGTAGTTCCCAAAGTTTCCTTAATCACGAACCACTAGGCGTACACTGCGAACTTAACATACATCACCTACTTTGACATTTTCTCCAATTTTTCTCACAATTTGGGTGCAATAATTTATGTACACATTGCTACAGCCTACCGTAAAATTTTATTCTGTAGACTTCCTACACTGTAAGGAAAATTTCTAACCTCTAAATAGTAAGAAAATTTTACCACGTATGAGACAGCAAAAAATTGAATTTTTACTGTTCACAGTCTCTCATTAGCAAGTATAGCAAAACTGTTAGACATTTCTCACAATGGGTAGAGAGTTGTGTGTTAAAATTGTGAAATAATTACTACGTGCAATAAAAACTTACTGCAGAAATTCTAAAAGTAACTTAATAGAAAATAATTTTTTTGTAGATCATGGCGAATCACCTAACACGGCGATAAACGGTGTCGTGGGATGGGAGCACCAGGAGGAAACCCATCCACCTCGCGACAGTGACCGATACATCGTTCTCCATCCAAAACATCCATATCGATGTATTTACAAGTAAACTCTTCAAAACTTTGCGCAGATATCACATACACCGAAAACTCGAGCAACGGATCCCATCCCATAGGAACAAACGAAAATATGAATTATCTCCAGTTGTGAGAAATGAACAATTGACGTTTATTTGTTTTTAATCATATAATTTCAGGCTAATATATTTTTTCTTTAGAGAAATGCCCCAAAAATTTAATACAACAATACATAGTAAAAATTGCACAGTTGAATAATATTTGGCTTAAATAAAATTAGAGTAAAAGCCGTAATATTTTTAACGCCCTTTAAAATACTAATATTTTTAAGTATTCCCTGTATGAATCCCACCCCATCTTCTCTATAGAGCAGTCTTCAGACCAGGGAATATGTAGCCTAGCCAACCCCTCCAGAATCCGCGGCGTCAGGTAGATGTTGAGGAAACTCCATAAGGGTAGCGCTGATGGTCTTGGTGGCGCAATCACAACCCAATGACGTTATAGTGATCGTCCAGTCGACCAGCTGATCGCGGTGTGGAAGCCAGGCCTCTATCTGCTGTCCCGCGCCGCCGGGTGTCAAGCGGTGCCATAGGCAGGTAAAGACTGTTCGCGATAAAGTGAGCACTTTTGAAATCCCTGCTATAGATCTATTGTATACAGGTTGTGTATTCCTCCACCTTATGTAAAATTAACATTGCCGCGGGCCTCATCTCTTTATTCATGCGTCGGTCAAATGAAACTGCGACGAAACAATTTTTGTTCGACGTTACGATATAGAACTACTTTGCCATCATCGTTACCAACTTAACTGGATGCATGTTACCAACTTAACTGGATGCATGTTACGCATTGCGCCGTTAAAATATATGCAGGTAAAAGCAGTGACATTTTTCTAAGTTTGATTTCAGAAGTGCTCACTTTATAGTGAACAGCCTTTAATCGCTAGAACGCTATCTGAACCACGGAACGGCGCAGAGTTACGCGCGAAAGCATACCAGTGTTAGTGGGTCATCATAGGCCTGCAGGATGACCAGATTCCGAACCAGGTAGTGTACAAAGAAATACTGTCACATGCCTTGTGAAAGAACGGGCTCCACACCTCTTTGTCGTATCTGCAACTTGCCGTTTTCGGACGGAACGTTAGGTAGGCAATATCTTGCAGACACACGTGTTGGGGGACAGTATTAATAACCTGCCAGCACCGAAAGTCGGGTATTTCTAGTCCACCCCGATTCTCCGCCAATTCGGCATGTAAGACCTAGTCTACGATAACTGGCGATTGGTGCACGTGACCCCCTGACGTCATAGCTCGCCGTCCCAATTTCCCCAACATCATTCGCCAACCCCAACTTTCATCCTCGGACCGTGGTCCATGGACGTTTTCCAAATTGTTTTCGTTTACTTTTACAGCTCGCGCGCGATAAATTGTAAAACTGCGGGTGTGTTAGTCATTATTGTGAAAACTCACAATTTGTTCAAACCTTCAATCTCGTAACTGCGAAAACGAAATTTTACTAAGTAAACATACAAAAATTCACTTACTATAGCAACAAAAAAGCAGCATCCAAATGAAGTTAAATTAAACCAAATTCAAAAGTACTTATTCACATAACAAAAAAAATAAGCTGGAAAGATCAATTTTTATAAGCAATAGCATACGATTTATTGACCCACCGATTAGAGTGCTTTCTAGTCTGTGTCTGAAAGCTTGGCTTCGGCCGGCGTCTAATTTGGCGCACTCTGGTGCCAGTGTTAGAAAGCTATGCTTCGGATGTCGTTATTGTAGACACGTAGGTTGGGGCATGCGTCCGCGGACGAAGTATGTCCGCGGACCAGCTATTCTGGACTAGGATTAAATAGCGGCGTGGGGGCTGTGCTAACATCCTGTGTGCCTTCTACTAGCAGTCATCTCGCCACATCTAAACCACGGCAATGCCCCGGGAACCCGCGCAGCCGATGTGGCGTGTGGTATATATTCCCGGGAGGAAGGCGGAGGTGCGGTAAGGGCTAATTTTGCATGCGGAGCCGGCCGCCTCGCGTTTTATTGGCTGCGGCATAAAAATGCGGCGGTCGCCCTTTGGGGGCATGGGCAGGCCATCGCTCTTGGTTCGTTACCGCAGGTACTGCATGGCTCCTCCCTCCTCCCACACCACCTACCATCAAGCCTGCCCCTCTCGATGGCTTTCACCTCAATTTTTTTTTTTTTCACCACCACACACCCTCTCTATTTTTAATTCCAGCGGCGCGGTGGTTATGTAAATGTGGGCATTTGTTACGACCCTGTTACCAGGCCCTTTGCGCGCGCTATACTTCGCTGGGTCCAGACTTCGTGAATGGATTCTGGAGCGTGTGTTTCAACCGATGGGTGCGAAGGGGTGGAAAAAAAAAAAAAAAAACCAACCCATCCCTATTTTCTACTTCTTCCACCTCCCGATCCTTTGTTTGGCATTACACGTGGAGATTTCCATGGCTCGTTCATTATACCCTCCGCCGGGATTTTTTTTTGTACCTGTAGCGAGAGGGCGGCGGAATTTATTACACGGTGTACGGTCATTGCTTTTGTATCACGATCCGCGAGCGAAAGAAAACAGGGCTGCCACGTATGGGGGCTGTTGTCCGGGAGCTGGGCGTGAAAACGACCCGTGCTGAATGTTTCCCCCCCCCCCCCCTTTTTTTTCACTTTTTATTTAGGAGCAATTGTTTTCCAATGACAATAGTTGGCGCCTTTTTATTATTTCACTTCCCTCCACTTGCTGACAGCGTTCTGCTGATGGACCAGAGTCGATAAAAATGCGGGGGTTGGGGGGGGGGGGGTGTTATTTTCGAAGGCGTATTTGTTACCCGTAATTCACGAAAGGGAATGCTTCACAGCTGCTAGACGTATTCTTAAAAAATGACTAACATCGTATTTTTTGTCAGTAAAAAGGTCAATTTGAACGGTTATTAACATAAATTACTATCGTTACACTACGCAGAAAAAATGACATGAGGAAAACACATTCCTGATTTGATAACATTTAAGCTCATAGTTCCTGATAGTCTTTAAATTAATTTTAAATACTTTCAAATTTTTTGTAAACGATAAATAATTCTTGTGGTCCATTGCGATACCAAAACTACATTGCGTACGTACTTGCACAGAAATGTGTCTTGTGTGTCACTGTGTGTAAATATTCCCAAATATTCTGATTAACTGAAATTACGTTAACTGATAACTTAACAATTTAAAAATTGTCTCCCATTCCATCTTCTCAACTTAATTTCATCGAGGCAATAGGGTACACTGAAGTGTTGTAGGATTCAAAGAACTTTTTACTAGACTTTTAACAATACTTAATCCAAGGAGTCGCAAGACACCAGAAGAGCGTGCCAGTTTGTGGGGGATGGTCGTCGCAATGGAAATAAAAGCACTACATTTTCAATATTAATTTATTCACATAACTATTATTTACACACGTAACTATCTTGCTCCACTATTCCGCTTGTTATTCTCAGTGTGCCCGATATTTAATGTGAGTCTCGATCTTACTTAGTCCTTATCAGTGTGTGTATTTTGGTTAGTCACTTATTCACACTCATTCTAACTCATTTACACACTTTCAATCTATTTCCACCATTCTTACAGGGCGAAATTTCCTGCGGGTTTCACTACTGTGGTATATTTTACTCTAAAAGTATTTTATTAACGTGTACATCTTGGTTATCTTGCAGCAAAAAGAGAAGTGGCTGTTTATTTGACGAGAATAATCAATCGTGAAAACCTTAACTTGCGCCATAATCAAAAATTCCTTTAATGCAAAAAAAATCTCAAAACATTTTCCCTTTTTGTTTTGGCAACTTCACATACATTCTCTTTGTTTACACAACAAAGAGAATTTATGTGAAGTTACTGGCAATGTTAGGATTTTCCGAAAGCCATACAACCAAATACGCTAGAGACGTGTTTATAGTTTATACGTTTATAGTGTACTAGTCCGCGACTTAGTTTATTTATTTTTCGTAGGTTTTATAAAATTTACATTAACTATACAGAGGAGTATAATCCTGAAATTTATTTAGTTTTCTCGCTAATAGGAAATATGAACCATTTATTCCAAAGTATTTTTGTAAAGGTTTAAATTTACATTAGAGCTTCTCTGTATACCTACTATGTTCATTGCGTTGTTATTTTCTGGTAGGAAAATATATGTTTTCTGGAGTTCAGACACTAGATAACCTGGCATATTTTTACTGGCCATAAGTAAAACATCCTTTGCTCAAATCTGTTTCCATAAATTAACTTATAAATTATAAACGTTTCTAGCGTATTTGACGCAACAATTGTCGGAAGCAAACTGTCGGGGTACTGCAAACAAAGTAATATTGGTTGTCGAACTGAGATGTTTTGTCGGAATGAGTTCGTCGTGGCGTTGTAAATCCAGCTTAATAATTACACACGGAAAATTCGCCGAGTCATGTAAGTCAGATGTCATTGGCTGCAACTGCAGTTTTACCAGACCAGGTTAGCACGGGAACAGTGTTTTTTCTTGCTGATGAGTTAAGGCCCTTTCACAATTGAAAACTTTTAACATTTGACTTTACGTTTTGACTTAACTTTTGCTTTCCCCGACATGTTGTTTCTTATGGAGCTTGACACAATGGAACTGTCGAAGGTAAAGTCAAGCACTCGTGACTTTACGATTTCGAAAAATTGAAATTTGAAGTCTGGCAAGCAGCCATTTTGCCGAGAATCTAACAGAGGTTATGTGGAAGGTGCGTTATTTTATTGTAGGGCGATTTAAATCTCGGTATATTAAACAAAGCTCGTCTTAAATTAAATAAATGGCAAACAAATATAACGTGAATAAGAAATATATGAATACACATTTTAATAAAATAAACAAATGAGTATTTTTTAAAAATAAACTTTAATATAAATTTTAAGCCTGTTTAAAAAAAGTACGTAAAATGCATTCCTGTATAATATCATAATTATTTACATAACAAGATATAATTTTTTACGAAGATCGAGGAACCGATGCTCAATTGTTCTGACTCTACAATATGTTATTGTGTATTGGTGGTTTCGTCAGAAGAAAGCAAACTTAAAATCAAGTGCTAAAGTTTTCTATTGTGTAAGAAGCTTCAGGGACTCGAATTCGTTCACGGCGGGGGCCGCGGTGTCTGTGCGGTTAAACCTGCTCGCCTCCCACCAAGGCGAACCGGGTTCTAACCCCGGCCGGTTCGCTCTCGGATTTTCGCATGTGGAAATCGTGACGGACGATGCCGCTGGTCGGCGGGTTTTTTTTTCCGCCCCCTCATTGCAGCGCGGCTCCATCCTCGCCTCAATTACCCTCATCGGCTCTAAAGACCTCGCTGTTAAGAGCCGCCCAAATCTCTTCACTTGTTCGTTCAGGGCGTGGCTAACAAACTGTGATCCAATAGAAAAAGTCAAATGCGCATGTGCGTGTCCTCAGATGGATACGTAAAATATCAGGGTCTCTAATAATATTTTGCATATAGGCATTAACAAACACACGTAGTATTTTCTCTTTTTATATTCACAGTAAAAATAAATAAATATCAAAGTTTACAGATAAATTATAAGTAAAAGTTTGATATATCCAAACATAAGGTATACAAGACTTTTAGGAAACTACCAAGCTCGTCATACAAGAGGTTATTTTCTGAAGGTATAATTCAAGGATTGTGAAGAAGTCTGGAGTAAACTATAGCCATAGAAGGCAGTGGCGCGTGGCGAGTCGACAACATTCCTTCAAACAATTGGCAGCGCTATCTCGGCACTTGGTGTATCTCACGTGAGATCCACGTGGTAGCCGCCTCTCCCCCTTCTCCCCCTTCTCTTCCTCCTTCCACGTAGCGCGCTGTAATTACGGGCGGGTGTTTATCACCGCCCAACAAGTGTTTACCCTGGGCGCCCAACCCAGCCCCTCCCCCTGTCAGCTCGTTAACCCCTCCACATCCCCAGAAGCCATCCTGTTCGCGGTTGTTTCATGCGCCACCCACGTCGTCTAAGCCCCTTCTTCCCCCCCCCCCCCTCATCAACAGAGGGGCCATTATGACGCCCCTCCCCCTCCCAGCGCATTAATGTTAACAAAGTTTAATTAGAACCCTATACTCACCACACCCCTCGGCCGTCAAACTACACCTTTTTTTTTGCCAACAACTCTGAACTATTCTCCCCCCGCTCCGCGACCAGAACAACGGAAACCGAAAGTGAAAATTTCACCGCGAACTTCGCTGTGTCCAGCTTGCTGTCAGATGAAATTTTCTTTCTCTTACATCTGCGGCTTCTCGTGGCTTGCCGTAGAACTTTTACTATATCGAAGCGCGGGGGGGAAATGATGAATAGTGTGTTTGATACATAGGGAAAATTAAGTGGAATGTACACAGAATTTAGTACAAAAGTGGAGTTTCATTTCCACGTCTTCTCTTCTCGTCGTACTTCGGTTTTAATTTTTTTGTTTTTGCACGTAATGCATTTAAATGGTATTGGGATAGAAAAGATAGAAAAGTATACGTACACTTAGTTTTAAAATTGCGGGGGAAAAATAAATGTAATACAGTTTATCTCAACCTTCTAATCTCCCATGGTTTTCGAGTGTTCTTCCTCTTGCTATAATAAAGTAAGGATCAGTTGCTTACAAACCCAACGACAAATCTCAGATCAGTGTTATTTAATGTCCTTACGGGAATTCCAACCCAAGAATCCATATATTAAAGTCATTTCGCAAGAAAAAAAATGCGGAGAGCTTGTTGGGTTGAAACATACCACACAAGTTGTGTAGCGAGAAGCAAATCCCGGTACTATTCTGTGGAATCACGGCCTTGGCGTTACTAGCAGCCAAAATCAAATTGGATCACGAAACCTGACAAAGCGTATTACATGTTGGCAAATTCATAAACCTACAGGAAAGGCGTGGTTTTCATAAACTGCTTCACACGAAACTTTTTTACAAAGAAGTGTCTTATCAACAGGCTATCGGACCAACTGATACGCTGTGGAGCTTCATGAATGATCACTCTGCCATTGCCTTTTGCATCACTCGTGCTATTGGGCGAGGGGGGGGGGGGGGGGACGTTAACCCATTCAGATCCAGTGTACACAATTGTGTACATTACGCACGTGTAAATAATTTTCGGTCTGTGCTGCACACACCGAAACTCGGTGAACAATGATCTTAGCTCTGGGTAAATTATTCGCAAACTCTCTAACTGGTCTAGGTCATAACTGGTTCGCACAATTTAGCCTAAATTGTAGCCTACAGACCATTGGCTGTGCCAACGAAATGAGTGTTGTCGACTTGAGTACAGAATGAACCATAACATTTTTTGTTTGCAATTCCTGAAACCGTAAATTAAATTGGGTCCGAAAGACTTAGTTTCCATAAAAGAGGATGTTCACTTAATTTTTGACGATATATACGCAAAATTTTAATAGTTTACAGCACACTGTACTTAGAATTCTACAATTTGCCATTTAATAGTTTACAGCACACTGTACTTAGAATTCTACAATTTGCCATTTCTCCCCAAAAGGGAACAATCTACTGCTTCATATCCGCAGTAGTGATATCTCGTCCCGGTATCTTCGGCAAATATTTGTAATATTTGAAATGTTACATACTGGAAACATAAGACAATAATAGCTAACTGCGCTACTTGAAACGTAGTTAAGTACGAGGGACCATTACTCAATGTGGTAACGTATCCAGTGGTGGGTAGTAATATTCAGTTTTCTGCCATTAAATACGGCATTCGTATTTACATTGTGCATTTAATAAAAAGTCCCGTAATGGCAACATAAACAGCTTTCATAAAATTTGTGAAAGTAAACTGGTGTGTTCATCTTGTATGGGCCTAGGTTGAGTTGATGTACTCGGTTATTGTAAAGTCGCAAAATTCCCAAATTTCACGTGCTATCGTTTGATTGCGGACAGAAATTTGGAGTTCGAGGTGGGTGGAATCTTTATAGTAGACGCAGGCGTGTTTCTCGTTTTCTAGCAGTTCACAAGACGCGTGCAATTCGTTCCAGTTTTTGTATCGGAATATGCATCTTCCTTCGAAAATTGAAAGCTACAAGATGCCAGATAAGTCCGCCACGAACGTTCGCAGAAGCTTTCGGAACTTTACAAAGATTGCTTAGCAAAGCTCCCGGGTTGGTGGAAGGGGATGGAACTAAAATCGCCGGAGCAATAAGCTTGCCGACAACTCTAGTGTTCGTATTAAAAATATTTAAGAGATGTACTGCATATAATGAGCACGATAAAGCACGTATACGTCGTATCCTGTTTAGACTAATGCTTTCTTACGGGAAACGCACACGCGGTAAATAGAACAAAATCGGGAATACTTATCGTGCAGTTTTAAAATGCTGAAAAGTACGGTGTTGGTGGAGTAATGACGGAATGCGGTTGGACGGGAATACTAGGACAAAATACACCGGCCAACGGCATTTCATCTACATGTAAAACAGCCCGGGAGGGGGGGGGGGGGCGGTCCGTCAATCCCCGCTATATTGGATTCTTTGAAGTTTTTACCACAAACTGCATTTAAAACTTGAAATTTCTTTTAATGACCCAAGGCAGAGGGCATTTCTGTATATGTTATATATACACATGAGCAAATTGTGTTGATTATTGTTAGTATAATTTCTGCAATCGCCTACAGGAAATCGTCTTATTTCTTCCCAGCAGTTTATTGTTGGAAAATAATAATCATAATGCCAGTGAAGTGGTATAGTCCTTTCTCAGTTACTTCGAACTTTTCTGAAGCTGTGCTAAAGATCTACTTCCTGTATGTTACTCCGCTTCAGGCAGACTATGCTTAACTAAGTCTAGAAAATGACACCAAAGGGACAGCGACTCGCGTTCGTGCGCACTCAGTTCTTATGCAACGTGTTATTACACTATTAGTAAAAAAAATATCTTATGATTTAAAAGTTCAATTTAACTAAAAATATTTCACACATAAATGATATTTCATTTACGATTAATATAACTAAGAAGCGGCAAGAAAATGTGTGTTGGAAATGCTAAAAAATAGAGGTATAAAACGCTTGTGATGCAAGACATCTGATAAAATCGTGAATAAACTTAACAGTTAAATAAGGCCTTGGAAGCCACTATGTATGCTATGTCGTGCAAGAAATTTCGTTAAACATTTCTAAAAGGAACTGAAGGCAAGAAAATGGATGTAACAAAGATTGCGAGGAAAATATCTCTCTGAAATCCCCTGACGGTGGGGACTAGGGCACTGTAGGAGAGAATTTAACCTGTTGTGCTGTCTTCTCTGGACTTTTCCCAACGACATTCATTATTTACCAGCTGTGTTCGTTCTTTTTTACTCGCGGTTCGACTGAAGTTTACTTAGGGCACCCTGGAACGTCAGACTGTAGGGAATTATTTTCTCCTGCCAGCTGTCGACTCAAGGTCGCAGTCCAGGAAGGAGTCACTCTTAAATAACCAATGGCCGCGCGCGAACTCACAACAATGGGTCTGAGCTTCGAAACTCAATTTTTCCACACGTTCACTTCCTCTTCTTTCCTCCTCTCTCTCTCATTCTCATTCCATCTCTTCTAGTCTCCTCCATAAATAAGTTTCGCCCAGCCAGAAAAGGCAGACAGACTGGCTGGTGTTGGCAGTTTGTTAGCTACTGCGAAGCAGTCAATGCGGTTTTCGTGTTCCGAAATAAAAAATATTGCAGGTTTAAATGTCTTAATGCGCCTCTCGGGCACAGTGGTGCAGTAAAACTGCAACAAGAGAGATGCTTCTCATGTTATGACTGTGGCGGGTCTGAATAGCAGTGGCGTTGACGTACCCGCCTTCCTAGAGCCTTCCTAGAGCCTTCCGAGAGCGATAAGGGCGATACCACCGCGCCTGTACAGTGCCCCATCACCCCTAAGCTAAAGGCTCTCAACTGGCGTGCAGTGTTCTCGTCGCACTCGGATATAGCACTTTGAAAAATACGCTTTTATCCCCGTTGGAGTGCACTGGAATGGCGTTTCTAACCTGCGTGACATTTTGAAAACACTCGACAGCCTTCGTCTGGAGTAAGTGTTCTTTTCGTACAGAAAGGCTGCTTACGATAAAGCGAGCACTTTTGAAACTAACGTTCGAAAAAAGTCGCTGTCCCTGCCTATGCGTATATTGTGACGGGCGCACTGAGGGACACGCGTCCAGTTAAGTTGATAACGATGGATGGAAAGTAGTAGCATATCTTAACGTCGAATAATAAGTGTAGGGTAACCATTTGTGATTACTTAAATTAATTAATTTAGCTTTCTGGGTTTCTAAAG